>OZ002740.1:114305580-114818883 GCA_963924295.1 Dioctria rufipes
TTTGGCCGTTCAGGCCTATGTCTAAAGGAAGTTTTACTGTAGCGACACTGGAATCGGGCTGCTGAGGAGACCCTATTTTATTAGATGGGAGATTTATAGTCGAGCCGGGGAGTTTTGGGTCGACTGTACGTCGTTTCCCTGACTCCGGGCTTCCCATTTACGTTTTTGTTGGCAGTTATTTACTGCATGTCCAGAACGACCACAAAATTCGCACTTTTTACGCACGTTATAGACTCTGGAATTGTTATTGGGATTCTGCGGCTCTCTAGGGCGTTGATTCGATGGTCCACCATTGTTGCTTGATCTTTGAATATTGTTGTTGTTCCTCCTGCAGTCACGTATATCGTGGTTGTATATTTTGCAGTTCATACAGTACGGAGTATTTTTACGTTTGAGGCAATCTGCGTATGTGTGGCCTCTTAAATTACAAAAACTACAAGTAATTTTATTTAAATAATTATTTTTATTTTTTACATTATAATTTTTATCTGGCGATCTTGGTTCCTGTTTAATATATGCTGTTCCGGCCTGTGTGAACTGTGACGTTGGTATGTGACTGCTTGGGTTTGGCAGGGTCTGAGGAACTTGAGCGAATGGCATTATGCCGGGAGTAAATACGCTGTGATTAGCTGATGAATTAATTTGGTTATAGTGTGTGTTATTTGGTGTTGTTGCACTTATTGAATGGGGTATCGGATTTTGCATCACATTTGGCTGAAATTGCCCTGAAGGTTGCAGGAATAGGGCACTTTGCTGGAGACGTTCCATGTCAAGTGCTCTTTGTATTAAATCATCCACAGTGCCGTCGGTCATGGTCAGAAGATATTGACACATATAGGGGTTATTGACTCCTGTTTTTAGTGCGTTTTTCGCGAAATCTTCCAACTGCGTTTTGACAGCTGGTACTGCTGTGGCTCCGTATTTGGATTCTGCTGCTTCACTGCAGAGTGCCAGCATTTGTTTCACTCGTGCCGTGAAGGCTGTGAGGTTTTCCAAAGGGTACTGCCTTGTAGTGATTAATTTATTTACCAGTTCCTGGTAAGTTTCCCTAGGCAGGTATGTGCGATTTAGCCGTTCTTCTACTTCTTTGAAAGTAGTGGGCATATTTGAGGCAAAAAGCTGGTAAGCTTCGCCTCGAAGTCTGGTGGGAAAGATTTGTAAAAATGCTGTTAGTTCATCCACCGAAATGCACTGTATTACCTGCCTGCAGCATCCTAGGAAAGTTTGGAGCTCCAGGCTCAATTTTGGGTGCTGCTCTCCCGAGAATAAGGGTACGAGCTGGGCAGTTAACTTGGCGATTTTCGCGTAATCTGCCATGTTTATTTTGGGGATTCTGAAGCTAAAGTTTGACACTTTTGGGGAGCTAGTTTCTTCTACGCTGGTTTCCAAAAGGGAGTCGCCCAGCCAATTCAATATGATTTCACTCACGGTGGAATCACTGACACTGTCTTCAATGGCACCTTCTCTTAATTCTACACTATTATTTGTAATTTCTGTTTCGAGAGAGTGCGAGAGTTCTCCAAACTGCTTTAGGCTTTCTTTAAATTTTTCCGTACTTTCTTTGAATTGCGCGATTTGCTCAAGCCGCCGTTCACGGGACTTTTTGAGCTGTTTATCGATAGAATCGCACTGTATAACAGAAAGTTCGGAGGAGTCTCGCACTTTCCCCTCTAGATATTTTAAATAATTTTCTAAGTTTAAAGTAGAAGGTCTTACTTGTTGGGGACCTGTAAGGATTGTCCCACTCCTGAGTGTTACCCCTTTTTTTGTTGAATTTGTTGGGGGTGTTTGATTAGCACCCTCTGTTGCGGATGTTGCTCCCGCGTTGCCTCCTTCGTACCGGGACGGATCTTCCTGTGCGTCGCCCGGCGAGGAAGATTGCTGAGGAGTTGATAGAAGTTGGATTTCCGGCGGTATTTCTTGGTGGGAGCTTTCCTCGCTCATGGACCACCGTGTGTGAAATTTGCAGCTAGGGGGGCTTCTGCCGTCTTAATTCCCTTGGTTCAAATTGAGAGGGGGGCTTATTGCCTTCTTCGAGGTCCCTCTCAATTCAGGATCGTTGGTTTTGTTTCTTGAAGTTCTTTTGCTGCCGGGGGGGCCCGTGGCCTACTTAAATTCCCCTGGATAAAAGCTGAAAGGGGGGCGCGTTGCCTACTTCGAAGTCCCTTTCAACTCCGGATCGCAGATTGACGGTTGAGGATTCTTCCTTCCTTCAAGTGTAGCTTTAGCACTTTTGGTTGTGAACTTCTGATATCCTGGGCTGGGATGAAGCCCGCTATTGTCCCACGTTGGCACTTTGTGCTTTGATGAGGGGGTGGCTGCGTGTTTTGCAAACAGAGGCAGTTAAAGCTGTCCGACCCCGAGCGTTGGGAGCCGACAAGATCGAAATACTCCTGAAGCCAGACTCAACTTCAGGCGGAGGGTAGGGTGTCTTGCCCAGTATTCGATCTCGTCCTAAACTCCTTTTAGATTCGTAGGATAGAGGGTTTTCGAGCGCTTATACTTTTTTTTGTTTTTCAAAGTAGGCTTCCTCTATCCTACCGGCTGCGCCAATTGTTATATATATATATTGCGAAGTACGTTGAAATAGGGCGTACTTACTTCCTGATCACTCCGTTGTGGGTTCACGGCTATCCTTTTTCACCTGTTTGTGTTGCGGGGTAATTTAAAACACTTCACTTGGAACTTTACTTTGCTTTATTCATTTCTTTTCTCTTTTTTCTTTAACTTACTATGAATTAATTAAACTTCCTTTTTTTTCTTCTATTTTACACTTTTTCGTATAAACTTTTCTCTTTTAACCGACTTTCCTCCGACCGAAAACCGAATCCACTTCCAACCAATATAATAATTTTTCTTTCTTCTTTCTTTATTACTTTAACCTTTTTCTTTTAAAAATTAGACCGCGACGTTCTCAACCAGATCCAAAAAACAACTCGCGTGCTAATATTCGACTGCGAACCGCCGTTAACAAAATTAAAAACCCAACTCAGCTCTTGATCACTTTTGTCGCGATCAAGAGCCTTCGTTCAGGGTAGAAAATGCATAGTTGCATTTTCACCCTGAGAAAATTTTCATTTATTCTGGACTTGATTAAACAAGTCCAGAATATTTTTCGTTGGACGGTGGCTTGACATTTGATGCTTTTATAAACATCAGCCACCGTCACGACGATTAAAATTGCCGCGCGCGTATACATACAATGTAATCTCGCGGCGCGCATTTCTTATCGCGAAAGCTTTTTTTTGTGATATGTATGTACGTTCGTACATACATATTATAATTTTCACGACAAATCGTACTGAAGGTACGATTTGTCTTTTGTTTTATATTTTTTTAAATAATTATTTCTACTGACAAATTTTGCTGAAGGCAAAATTTGTCGTGGGAATAAACTTTGTAAAAACGAATGGTATGTGAAGAAAATTGCTGATGCAATTTTCTTCACTGATTGAATAGATAAGCTAATCGTGTTTTTAAGCATGATTAGCTTATATGAAAATTTATGTATGAAATATTTTAAATAATTATTTATTGCCTTTTTTCAGATCTCTTTTTAGGCATATTTTATATATAACAAAAGGTCTTTGTGAAATTTTAAAATTTCATTTAGACAATCTTTCTCTTTAGAGTTAAGAAAGTCGAAGAGGTCGTGAAATTCACTCCCTTCTATATTAATAGCTTCCAACTGATAGATCTCCTCACTTCTATATGGACAACTATTTAAAAATTTTATTTCGTTATCATTTATTTTTAAAATATAATTTTTAATATCTATTATAGCACCTAGGGGTTTAAGTAAATTTTGACCGAGTATAGCGTCAAAACACTTTTCATGGAATTTTGTAAGTTTCCATACCATATAAGCATCTTCTTTAAATTCTTTTGGAAGATTCGTTTTGATTTCTGCGTTAACGTATGTTTTCGTATTAAGACTATTAAATGGTATTGGTGTTTTTAACAATTTTCTTCTATATTGGAGTAATTTGATTTCATCTAGAAGAGAAGTAGAGGATCCAGTATCGATGAGGCATTTTATTTTGTCTTCATCTATTGTGAGCTCTACTATTGGTAGGTAAATTTTTGAGGAGTTAAGTGAAAATTTACTTCTTCTTGTTGTTGAATGTGATCGACATCCATTGGCTCTAGCCTATTTGAGTTATTTTGTCTTGAAGTATTATTAGAAAAATTGTTAGGTAAATTTTGTCCTGAACGTTCGTTATTATTTGAATTATATTGTCTAAACTGCCCTTGGTTACTTAAGGAAGTTTGCCTTGATTGCCCTGAATTATAATAACTATTATGATTCGATCTGTTATTGTAATTATAGTTTTGTCCTTTTCCGTTCGTGCTATTTTGTTGTAATTGTCTTGAGTTTTGTCTATAGTAATTGTTTTGTCTTGAATTAAATTGACCTCTATCTTGGTTGTTCATCTTATGATTAACACTATTGTTTACTCTACTTTTTTCTCTTATCATCCCTAAGTTTTCTAAATAATTAAAAGTTTCCGTTAAACTTTTTATATTTTTGTTAAAAATAATTGACGCTAAATTTGGATCGATGTTATTTAAAAATGTTCTTAACATCAATGCTTCATTCGTTTTTGGGTGAAATTCACTAGGTTTCTCTAAATCGTATTCGTATTTTTCATTTAATTTATTTAGTATATTTTTTAATGTAATATAATACTCTCTTACTTGAAAATTCCGTGCTGAAAGTGCCTTATGCTATAATTTATGATATGATTCCTGAACACCGAAACATTTTATCAATTCAGATTTGATTTCCTGCCAAGTAGCGTTAGGTCCCAAGGTTCGGATGGCGTCTAGAGCTGGACCCTGGATTTTGTTAATGATGATTCTTTGGAAAACATACTGTTTGAGTTGAGCGTTGCTGTTGAAGAGTGGTAAAGTTGTCTCGACTTCCCTTAAAAATGATGTAAGGTCATAATTTCCATCTCCTCTGAATTCTCTAATTCGTTGTACATCTTTAACTAGATCATTTGTTGTAACTGTTAATACTGGTGGTGGAGTTGATTCACTAGTTGCATTTGGTGTACCTGAAGAGGCTGATTCTAGTGTAGCTTCCGGCGTTGCCATTTCTTCTTCTTGAATGCTCACTAAATCACTATTATATGCTTTGAATCTGCCGCTTTCACGAACTGATTTCACTTTCGGCATGTGTAAATTTAGATTTTTGATGATTTTTTTTTTCTCTAATTAATATATTTCACTTTAACTTTGGCTCAATTCACAATATTTAGATAACTTTTGTTTCCTTTTCCTTTTGTGTGAAAAGTTTACAACTGATATATTTCACTTTATTCTTTAAAATTCACCGTGTTAAATGTATGTATTTCACCGATTTATTCTTCAGAATTCACCGTGTTATACACAAATAATAGAAAATTTCAACCTGGAGTTTAGTATCTACGTTGAAGCAAATTTTTTCTTCACTATGTTAGCGGCTCCAGTAAGTTGACAAAAAAACACAATAAAACTTTCGTTGGGATTGCAATACTTTAGAATGCATTCCTACCGACTGCGCCAATTACGAACGTAATTCTTTTCCAACGAAAAAATAATAATAATAAAAAATCACAGGAAGGGAATCTTTTGAAAGAAAACCACAACCTGATAATTAAAAAGATTTATTCTTAAGAAACAAATTACAAAACGTCCGACCGAGCCGAGTTTTAAAACTTAACTTAATTAAGCCAACTTAAAATAAATGTTTTTCCATAAACACAGAAAAATGAAATCAGATATCAAATAAGAATGCTTAGTGGACATTTAATTGAGAACGGCGATTCTATGGGAAAAGAATTTATTTATGAGTTCCCATAGAATCAGCAAAAAGTATTCTCATGAATTTAAACTTTATATTTGTGAAATTCTCCTTCACGTTGTTGTTCATGTGAGGAAGAATTTGACTCGGGTAACGTCTCGGGTAGTGTTACAGACGTAACTAACGTGGGTTTCACTTTCGGCTACATCAGCAATATTCTCGGCTGTTCTTGAGCGACGTGCACGGGTTTTATTCTTCACATCACTAACTTGTCCCGACAGCTCGAATTTTTCTACCAATTTCTGTATTGCGGTCCGACAAGGTGCTTCACGACGACCCAAAAATGTTCGAGTTTTACGAACCGTCTCTGCCATATTTTCACCATTTTTGTAGTGAATTTTAATAATTTCAATGCGTTGTTGAATCGTGTATCGTTCCATTTTTATTAATGGCGTAGTTTCTACTTGTCAAATGTCAAAAATACCGAAATAGCGGGCTAATTAAAATAACACCTCTTATTGGAAAACCCTTATAATCAATGTAACAGAATTTGAAATGACCAAAAATCGTATAAGAGCAAACTTCCTGGCACTCAAACCCAAGTCAAGTTTAGTAGAACCAATGTATAATACCATTAACCAAAGTCTCATTTTATTGGAAGCTAAAATAGATAATATAAAACCACATTTTAAAGAAAAGGGAGCACTCATGAACATACTAGGTACAGGTCTCAAATATTTACCTGGAACAATGGACCACGAAGACGAAGTTCAGATCAAAAACAAGTTAGATAAATTATTCGAATACAATGTTGAGTTAACCAATGAGAATAATAAGCAGGTCCTTATAAATAAAGAATTATCCAACCAAATTCAAAACATAACTTCCCACATCAGAAATCAACAGTTTACAATAGAAAACTATTTGAACTCTTTTAACAAAGAACTGACAGGTAGAGTAATAACTCTAGAACAGGAGATGAAATTAATACAATATACATATGTACCAGATCAATCACGACATGATACTCCTTAGAAGCCATGTAGATGACATAGAACACATTTTGTTTTCTAGAAAATTAGGGATTCTTTCAAAAAATATCTTAGGTAAAGAAGAACTAGAACTAATTACAAATACCGATAGTCTCAAGGAAATAAAGATGGCAGTAACTACATACCGAGATCAAATAATAATCGTCCTACTTATTCCAGAGTTTTCCGAGTACAATTATTCGAAGGTCTTAATTGAGCCACTCCCAGACTTCCAAAATAAATCCATACTCCTAAAAGACAAAGAAATTCTGGTAAATGAAAAAAATGTACCATTTGAATTTCCAGTAAAAGAAAAACCTTTTAGAAATAAACGATAATTGTATTAAAAATATTATGAGCTCAAAAGAAGCATATTGCACTATGATAATTACAAATATTGTAGAGGTAAAGGAAATAACAACAGGCGTTATAATGACGAAAAACCTACGGGAAACTATAATAAAACAAAATTGTAATAATCTAAATATGAAATTGAGCGGCACACACTTCATAAAATTCAAAAATTGTAAAATAGAAATAAATAATAAAACGTTTGAAAATTTTGAAAAAGTGATATACGACAAAATCATACTACCAAATTTTGTAACGAAAATTAAGGAAGGAAAAACTATCCCAGATGTAAAGTTAGATGAATTATACCTAAACAATGTAAAAAATAGGGAATTGATAGAAAGACATTCAAAAAATAACAGAATTTTTAACATAGTATCATGAAGTATTAATGTATCAATTATTGTTAGTATAGTTGCCATAATTATAATCATAATATACTTAAAGAGAAATAAGAAAATTGTCGGAGCCTCAATCAAACGATGGAGGAGTTATAGTAAACAAATCTATAATATAGTAATTACATATAACATATACGTATATCATACCTTTCCATTCAGTGCATTAATTATCCCACGATCATACCATGACACCTTATTCTCTCATCCGGTATTTTTCTCGTGTCCCAAAGCAATCCAGTAAAAACACTCGCGTAATTCAATTGTAAAACAAACTTTATTTCTTTAATTAAGTTAAATTCTACTACGATATAAATTAAGTGGAGTATATCCCGTGATCGATACTTCGGATTATACTCTCAAATTACAACTGACTAAACTGGTACCGAACCGCTATCTTTAATAAAACCAAATTCTAACTACGCAACCCGATCTATCGAAACGACCGCGCTCACCTCCATTCAACCAGGTGGAAGCGACTTTGACCCAGTGACCAGCGCTATACCTTGCAATCATAATTACAAAGTATTACGGTAATCACTGCAGACAGTGGAAGCCCCCAATACTGTATGTAAACAAACAGTGAGCCCAGCTGGGTATTTCACTATGCGAAGTGAATTACTTTACCATGACTCAATGCCCAGTTACATACAGCAGTGAATGTGACAGTTTCCAAGTAAATAATTCGCAATCGCCAGGCATTTCACTGTGCGCAGTGAAATGCTTATTATTACAAATCGTTTAATTACCAATTGAATATTGGGTCACGACATTCCTCCCCCCTGAGAAAAATTGACTCGTAAGAGGAATCAGATCGGGGTGTTCAGTTAGGTTACAATATCTAACTTAACTAATTTATACAAAAACTAAAGTTCAATATTCCCTAGCACCTAAACAATTTTTATAACTATGGTTCGGTTTACATTCTTTTACGTCATTTTACATCTTTTATTTCACATATAATTTCTCTTTTCATTTTATTTTCACCTTCAGTCTCTTTTTTATTTTCTTCTCATACTTAATTATTTTTTCTTTTTTTCTTTTTTTAAATTTCTTTCTTATGTAATCATAATACTAATAGTTTATACCTTAAACAGAAGACAAGTGTAATTATAATGGCAACAATTAATTTCCTATGACTAGTTCTACGTTATTATCAATTCTATTATCAATATGAAAATATCAAACTTGTTTTTTTTTACATAATTTTACCTAATCGTACTGCATACATAACTACATAAACAGAAGCATTATAATCTTAATATACTACTATATCATGGTAAATATATAAATGAAGTTTACATTACAATTTTATCAAAATGAATTAATTTTGAAAATATTCTTATTAGCCATAATACCCTCTTCTCCTTATCTATCGGTTGCCCGTGACAATTAAATCAAGTGGATTAAAATACATTATAGCTACTCTAACCGGACGAGATGTTTTCCCACGACGGTCGGCAAGCTTCCAGTTGGCAAGTTTGCTGCTGTTGGCATGACTAACTCTATCCGGTCAGTCCCTTCCTTGTTCGGCTCTGTTGAGCTGGGTCTGGGATATTTAATGGATGTCTGGATAGGATAGGTAGTATCGATACTCTGCCAGTACTTACTCGTCCTTGCTGACGTTTCCAGCGTCTTACATGGAACATCACTACCGGAACTAAAGTCAAACTGACGATGCTTATCAGCCCAGACAAAGACGTGGCTGCTAAATAGATCTGGTGCGGATGATTCTGCTGCCTGTAAACTTCTTCAGTCTTAATGGCGCTCTGAAACTTGGCTATCTTCTCAGCATGATCTTTCCAGGCTTGATTGAAATTACCTGCCGCTAGAAGTTGTAGTTCTCCTGTTTGTCCCTTTGGATGTTCGGCATTCCTTGGACCTGTTGGTGCCATTATGGTTTCCCATTTAGGTAATTCTAAAGGTGCGGGCTGAAAGAGAGTTACATTTCGGTGAGCGTCGTCTTCGGAGGTTATAAGTAGATCTCCAATCTGCAGATGACAGCGTTCCTTTATGTCCAATACTCCTATCGATGAGAGATCTCCTAATTTGGTCGGGGAATTGCGGCAGTTGACCTCCAGCTTTGTTTTTTCGGTCATCATAAACAGCCAGTGATTTATGGTCATCATTCGCGTGAGAGAGCTCCATTTCGGGATGACTTCCTCCTTGCAAGCCCTAGTCTTGACATAGCAACTGCAAAACAGGTTTAATACGCAATTATCGCCAATGGCCGTAATTATTGGGCTCAACTGTGGGCACAGTAAATGGGTATGAGCCGTCATGGTGATCAGCTGCTGACACCTCTGGTACTGGTGGTCATCTAGTAGGACATATTGCTTCTCGTTGTTGTTGGCTGAAATAAATTCCGCGTCCAGGTCATACATATGGTAGCCGGCTTCATCTACTGCTGCGGGGATGGTGTAGATTTTGTGGGTGTCGAACGAAGTTCTTTGGGGTTGGGGAATGTCTACTCTTACCAGGATGCGTTGGTTAGTCAGGATGGCGTTCACTTTAGCAATCTGAACTAATAACTGGAAATCCTGAAACTCCTCGTTTATGTCCAGTTCTTTCGTGGCATTCCTCATAATCTCACTCAGTTCCCGAGCGTGGACTATTAGAGGATGTCACTTCCCGACGCTCAGCGAGACCATAATGTTCGAAATGGTCTTCAACGTGTCGCTTATCTCGCGTAGCTTGAGGGTCAGTAGTGTCAGAACCTCATTTAATTCAACTCTGCGCTGCAATACTGCTAGTTCTCCATCAGTGTTTCTTTGCGCGGTGATAAGCCCAGAGATCCGGGTCCGAATTTGCTCTCGCTCCGCCTCTGCCCTTAATCGTGATGAATTAAACAGGTCGAACGTTGACTTCACAAGAGTAATCTGGTCTTCTGAAAGGCTGAAGGTACGATTCTCTTTCTCATTGAGATCATCAAGTGCAGCGTAGATTTTTATGGAATCCTCATGATCCATAGTTCCAAAAAGTGTTTTGGATACGGCACCTACCCCATCGAAAAACTATCGTTTTAATTTGACTGACCCAGCCGTCAATTTCCCTCACTGCTACCATACATCTTGCTCTTACTCCAGTATGTATAATTTCGGTACAAAGACCTGCCACCAGGCTGCTGCCATTGACGGCGAACTTCATATCATCTGATAAATCTGGCATCTGCAACGTAGACAGGATAGTCCTATGCCGGGTGTAGAAGTGTGTCTTTCCCAGGTATTTGAAAAGAACTCCAGACTCTGCTATCTCCTTCATACTATAGCCGCTCTGTTCTACGCCTATCGTCGAGCCTACTACCAGGACTACCAACATTATCGCGATCGCCTTCATTCTGTTGCACTTCCCTATACTTAACTAAACTATTTTAAACGGGCAACCTTCCTATACTTATAGTAGATTTAAAAAAAAACTTGCTTCTCAAATTTTTTCTCTTTTATTTATTTATTTGTATTTTTTTTGCTTCTTTTGAACCTATACTATTTATTATCTTCCTTCTATCTTTTTTATTTAATTCTTCATTTTTTCTTTTTTTTTCTACCTATACTCTTTATTATCTTCCTTCTATCTTTCTTTTAATTCTTCCTTTTTTTTACCGTTTTATCTTACCCTTTCGACAGAAATGAAAAGTTTATCTTTCCAACCTTCTTTCTTTCCAGTAAGCCTCTTCCTCGGCTCGCGGTTACTACGTCCTTCCTTTAGTTTTAGTATTTTTTTTCTGAAATACAAAATCGATTAATACATTGACTTGGCTGGAAGGTGTAAGATCTAAAGAGTTTGCAAAGAACTTTATGCGTGAAGTTGGACATTATGAAATTCGTAAAGATCAATATCTATATAACTACACGTACGAACTGTGAATCAATCAATGTTCAAAGTTCTTCAGCCTATTAACATGAATTCGCTTCAACTTCCGCCCTTGGAGTATTGTTAGGTTTTCAGGGTTGTGTATGTATATCACTTCGTAGGGTCCCTTAAAAATAGCTGACAATTTCCCCACTCTAGCCAAGTCCGTGACCAGAACCTAATCTCCCACATGAAAAAGTTAACTTCTAGACGATTTATCGTAGTACTTTTTCGCCTTGCCGTAAATTATTCCGTGCTAATTCAAAAGACTTCTGTAACTTGGATCACAGCACAGAATGATATCTATCGGCGTTATAAAGTGTTTCTGGTTTACGCATCAAATTGCTTGGGATTTCTGACACAAACCCAAACAGAGTCTCCATGGGCGTAAGCTTAGTGCCCATATGTACGGTGTTATTGTACGCGTGTGCCGCAGTTCTTAGAAATTCATCCCAGTTCCTGGACTCTGCATCCACAAAACTCCTTAGATAGCTAGCCAAGGTTGAATGTTGTCGGTCTTCTACGTTTGACTGCGGGTGGTAGGCGGTAGTCTGCAATTTCTTGATCTTTAACATTTTGCTTAAGGATTTCATGACTTCACCCATAAAATTACTCCCTTGGTCAGTCACTAATTGCTTGGGAATCGTATATCGGCTCAGTATTTGGTCAAATAGTGCTCGGGCTATCGTGTTGGCTTCCTAATCGGGTACCGCCACGAAATTCACAAATCGCGTCAAGTCATCCATCATAGACAGTATATATTTGTTGCCATTATGGCTTGAAGGTAATGGCTCTACGAGATCAACGTATATCTTATCGAACGGCTTTTTCGATACTTCTGTTATGACCAATGGCATTTTAATGGCTCTAGAATGCTCATTTCTTTGACATTGCCTACATTTGCAAATATATTTCGCTATAACATTCTTCATTTCTTTCCAGCGATAGAAGCGTTTCACCCTGTTTAATGTTTTGTTTCCGCCGAAATGTCCTCCAAATCGCGAATCATGATAATCCTTCAATATTACTTGAATATCCTCCGGGTCGGTCATATGTTGGGGTGTTGGACGGTCTAGAGCTCTTCCTACCATTCTTTTGGCTTCCTCAATATCTTCCCATTCACTCTCAGGATCTGGGTTTGTTTTCTCTTCAGCCTCTGCCTCTTGCTTCTTGGCTTGTGCTCGTGTCACCGCAAGACAGCGAGATTCTTTCTCTTGGCTGGTGCCTTCCACTGGCTGGGGTATCCTGCTCAGGGTGTCCGAATTACCGTTCTCCTTTCCCTTCTGGTAGATAATCTCGAAATCATACTCAGATAATTTCTGGTGGAATCGTACCATGTGTGAGGTGGTATCCCTTACCTTAAAAATCCCTGGGAGCGGCTGATGATCTGTTTTAATTGTAAAATGCCGGCCCAGAAGGTAACATTTATAATTTCGTACCGCCCAAACAAGAGCAAGCATTTTCCGTTCCGTGGTGGCGTAATTTCTCTCAACGGGATTAAGCGTGCGCTTGGCATAACTAATAGGCCTCCCATCCTGTTCTTATAAGGCACCTAATGATTCTCCGCTAGCATCTGTGATAAGCGTCAATTCCTTATTGAAGTCTGGATAACCTAGCACGGGAGAGGACGTGAGCGACTCTTTAATGGTTCTAAAAGTGTTCTCACATGCTGGCCCCCAATTGAATTTCACCTTTTTTCTTAAAAGGTTGTTAATTGGGGCCAATATCCTAGAAAAATTGGGAATGAATTTACGGTAGTAATTCGCAAGGCCCAGAAACGATTGCACCTGCCGAACCGTTTTAGGTCGAGGATAGTTCTGAACTGCCTCCACTAACCGTTGGTCCGGAGTTACTCTTTTCTCTGAACGTACATGCCCTAAGTATACTACCTTCTTCTGTAAAAACTGGCACTTCGCGGGTTGTAGTTTTAAATTATTTTCTCTAAAGCGCTGAAATACCTCCCTTAGTTTTCTATTACGCTCGCCTAGATTCGTCGCGAATATAACGACATCATCTAGGTATACAAAGCATTTGATACCTTGAAGCCCTGTTAATATTCCATTTAGTAGAGACTGAAAAAATGGAGGTGCGGTTTTCAATCCAAAAGGTAACCGTTTATGTTGGAAATGGCTGAAGTTCGTACTAACAGCCGTCTTTTTCCTATCCGCTGGGTCGACTAACACTAAATCAAAGGTAGAGAAATATCTAGAGTGACCTATTTTTATTTAACTCCCGAAAATCTACATATAACCTATACTTCCGATTTCCTGCTTCATTCTTTCCTTTATTTGGTATTAATAGTACCGGCAATTAAAAGGGCTGTCACTATGCTCTATAATGTCATCATCTAGGAGCTTCTCTAGTGTGTCTGACATTCTTCTTGGTGAGCCTCCGGCAGACGATATTGTTTCCTGTGTATGGGCCATGTATTCGACAGTAATGGAAGCTTAAAAGTCCTGGTTGGAGTATATGTTAACATGTCACTTGGCAATAAAAAATGTCATTATACTCACTGCAAATTTCAGACACCACTTCTCTTTCTTCGCAATTTAAATCTTCCGACAGTACTAGTATTTGTTTAAGTAATTCGAGTCTTTGCTCAGGACGACTTACCGCCTTTATCTTATTTCTCAATGGCTGCACTGAATACCTATCCAACCTCTCCAGCTTGGGTTGAAATTTCGTTATCTCAACCGGCTCAGTTCTAGCGTTGACAATACCCACAAACGCTTGTCCATTCTCCGGCCTGATTATGGCGTTACCCCAGTACACACCTGGGATAATCTCTTTCGCCACACACACCAGCTCATCTTCGCTCTCGACGCAGATTCTTACCAATTTCTCCGTTTTTGGTTCCAGCTGTACTATGGACTCCCTGCCATTTCTCGAGTTAGGGAGGGGTTTGGTTATATTGGCCTGTTTAGGAATTGAAGCTTTTTCGCATATTCGCGCCTCCGCAAAGGCTGCAGTTTCGGAAATAACTGGTTCGATTTCCGTGCGAGGATAATCTGACCCATTCCCTTCAACAAGTACTTCCCGAATTTGCTTTTACCCCCACATTCCTTCTGGCAGCCTTACCAAAATCTCCTTTGTATTGAGAGGATTTTCCTGCTTCACCTCTGTGCAAAGAGCTGACGCTAACGTACTTCCTCTTTCCGGGCTTCCACGTTATTTATCTTTGGTACCCTCTTTTTCGACTTGGAAATACCTGGTTATACTCTCAGAGGCAGCTCGAGCTTTATATATCACCTCTCTCAGGTTTTCAATTCGATTACTCGTTCGCTCTCTTAGAACTTCCGCTGAAACTGTCCGAACTGCTTCCCTACTGGATAGTCGTTTCCGTTCTACATTATAACCCTGCAAGGTTATATGTTCAACTTTTTCGGTTCCTGTTACGTTCCTGAAAAGTGCTGTATTGACAATTTTGTATTAATACAATCGATAACAGCTTTATCCTTGAGGAATTCCATTCCCAATATTCCGTCAACCGGTATTGAATCTGCGTTCTTGCTTACCCCTACCTACGTGAAGATGCACCTTGCATGTTCCAGTTGAACATTGCTGAGCTCCAAACAGCCCTCCAATCTTGATGCATTTGTGTTTTTGTATCAGTGTATCCATCTTTATTTTATTTACCTTAATTAAATTGCAGGTGGATCCCGTATCCACCAATAATGTAAGCTTATCTTTTATTCCAATGTTGGCTTCTATTGTGATGATGCAATTATTAATTAGCTCTAATTCCATGTCTATGCCTCCTTTTTACCCGAATATCTGGTTTCTAATTTGTTTAGTGAAAGGCAGCTGCGGGATTGTTTCCGAGCTGCCACCTCCCGTTTCCCTCTTGCTGAATATTATTCTCTGCTAAAAATTTTTTTAACAAATTGCGATGTAGTGGTCAGATGTTCTACTAAATTGGCAGTATACAACTTTTGCTTCCGATTGCCCCTCTACTGAACTACTAGGTAGTGCCTCAGCAAACCTGACTTGTTGCCTTTTACATCCAGTTTCGTCATGTCCATATATCCGTCATTTTGTGCATTTTGTCCTTTGCAAAATGTCCCCATTGTCCGCACTGAAAGCACTGAATAAGTCTTGGTTGCTTTGTTTGACTAGGGGAACCCTGTGCATTCCCGATAATGCTGGCCTCAATTGCGGTCCCGTCCTTTTAGGTTCCTGCTTGCTGAACCTACCAGCATCCCAGTTGCCTGCTGCCATTCCTCTGTTGTCTTCCTTCGTATAATTCCGCAGCCCTTTTTCCTTAATTTTAGGTCTCCTAACATCTATCTCAAAGTAGTCTGCCTCCTCACGTGCTTCATCCAGAGATCAAAATTTGCGTCCCGTCAAATATAGCTGAGTAGTCTGCTGCATAACACCTGCCTTGAACGTTGCCACCGCGTCTGCCTCCAGTTCTGCTATCAATCCTCCGTCTTTGCCTGGATACTTAGGCGAAACTGCCGCCTTGATTTGACACAGTAGCTCCTAAAGTCTGTCCGCATAGTCTTTTATGTCATCACCGGGACTTTCTACGCATGCTATCATTTCAGCTCGCAGCTCACAGAAAGAGTTTTTTGGCATATAGGCAGTTTGAATTGTCTGCTGAACGCCTCAAAATCCTTCGGCTCCTCTGAACTTACTAGATAATATGCGTCATCTAACAACCGATATCTTACACATTTCATGAAGATTGTATGTTCCTCGGCCTTTAAATGATCGTAAAGATCTTTGCAACAGCTCAAGAAACGGTGAACTTCCTTTGACAGTTTTGGCGTTCTTTCTCCAGAAAACGTTGGTATGTATCTGGACACCAAGTCCATGACTTTATCATACACATCGGCCATGGTTTTCCTTGCTAGTTTTTCTGAATTTCTCGTGTTATCTTTCGACACTTGGTCTTCACTCGTCTTTGCTAATGTCTGCTTTTTACCTTTCAAAATTTCATCTTACCTTGAAGTACTTGGTCCTCCTTCTCGCTGCCGTTCGTTGAATATTAATTTCTTGGGTAACCACTTCTTAAAAATCCCTCGAATTTGGCCCTCCTCTTGTGGTAATTCTTGCTCTAGTTCAGTGGCAGTCCTTTCCGCCTCTTCCAATTGCCTTTCTAAAGACTTTATAGTTCCTTTTAAAGCCCGGTTCTCCTGTTTACACTCATCCAACGCTTGATCTTTTTCTTGCTCAATTCTACCAGTAACTTCAAAGGTAGACGTTATCACCAAATCTAAGGTTTCCGCCTTTGTGCTTATCACTGTAGCCTCCTTTATTTCCTTCAGAAACTTATTTACGTCGTCAATCCTTTGTTTAATTCATCCGTTAGATGCTCTTCTAGATACCGCCAGTCCTGTTCGTATTCTTGTAATTTCAAGTGGCACTCCTTCAATTCCTGCGTTCTGGTTTCCAATTCCTTTTTCGTAACTAATTGCTTAAAAACCCTAAACGCAAAACTTGAATTTTCGATGGTGTTTCAACAACGATTTTTGCTAATCTTCGATCTCTGCAGAACCAAAACATTTTTCTACTTTAAGTGACTCTTCTCACCCGCTTACGATTAACTTCAAAGCGATTTCAACCAACGCCTCTACAGAAATGTGACGTTAACAAACTTTCTATATCCAATTTACGATTCAAAATTATTAATTAGTTGTAACCTCTAAACTCTCACACTGTCACCCTTTTTCGCACACAAAGAAAATCAACCAAAAATTATTAGTTCCATAGTAATAATAAACAAAAATATTTTAGGCCACTTAACACAAAAACTAATCTCAACCATAAAAACACATATGACCTTTTCTTGTATTTTTTTGAATATTTTTATATTTTCACCTAACCAATTTTAATTGTAATTCCCAATGACCAAAATTATATCACTTAATATGCCGTACATTCAATAGAATTTACTTACTTACTCTACTGAACTACTGAAACTACTCCCTTTACATACCACACTATCACACTATGTATTAACTAACACTCAGACCACATAACCAAAAACAATCTCAAGCAACAACAATCACCACAATTTATACCCCTTTTTTTAATTTTTTCCAATACTTTATCCTGAAAAGAGTAACCTGGAGTAGCTAAAAAGCATAACTCCTACAAAAAAAAAAAAATGGAGTAGTTAAAAGCATAACTCCTACAAAACAAAAAAAATGGGGAAGCTAAAAAGCATAACTCCTACAAACAAACAAGAATGGAGTAGCTAAAAAGCATAACTCCTACAAAATAAAAAAAAAAAAATGGAGTAGCTAATAAGCATAACTCCTACAAAACAAAAAAAATGGAGTAGCTAAAAAGCATAACTCCTACAATTAAAAAACAATGGAGCAGCTAATAAGCTTTACTCCCAAAAATAAAAAAAAATAAAAACGAAAAGAAAAATAAACAACTAACTAAACTGGTACCGAACCGCTATTTTTAATAAAACCAAATTCTAACTACGCAACCCGATCTATCCAAACGACCGCGCTCACCTCACCTTGCAGCCGGAAGCCCCAATACTGCATGTAAACAAACAGTGAGGCCAGCTGAGTATTTCACTATGCGAAGTGAATTACTTAACCATGACTCAATGCCCAGTTACATACAGCAGTGAATGTGACAGTTTCCAAGTAAACAATTCGCAATCGCCAGGCATTTCACTGTGCGCAGTGAAATGCTTATTATTGCAAATCGTTTAATTACCTGTACACCTGCTGCTAGCTCGAGTCGTGATGTCACAATTTCACCATGACATTTTCACAGCACGAAACCGCTTATCCCTGAAATTTACAAATATCATACTATCATACAAATAATCCTTGAATGCAATTTATAAAGAATACGAATAATATATTTCCTTTCACACAAAGCTGAAACACCAAAAATTGTCACGTACACATTCTTTCACACGGGTAAATTATCAAGCTTAAGGGAAATATAATCCGCCAACTGCAATTTTCCTAAAAGCTCGTAGAGCAAAGAAGGTAATGTAATATAAATGTAATTTTTATCTTATTCCGGTACGGCCGCGAAAATAATTAATTGTACTTCTTTAAAATAAAGAAATTGTTTTTATTAAAATAATTGATTATTAATTAATTGATAATTAATTGTTTTTTTTTTTTATTATTATAATTTTTTTATCCCAATTGCAAGAGCGATTGGTAAATCTTAAGCGCGCCTTAATCGAAATTTTTCTGCTTCTCCTTTTTTTTTCTTTTAAAATCGTAAAATCCGCCCTCGAGAACAAAAATCAACTCTTGCTATTTTAGATTTATTTTTTTTTTCTTTCGCGCCGCTCGTGATTAACCCGACAAAAACCAAAAATCAACTCTCTTCAACCGCTCAAAACTCGACCCCCTTCTTGATCACATTTTTCGTGATCAAGAGACGTTGTTCAGGGTAGAAAATGCTTAATTGTTTTTTCTTACCCTGAGAAAATTTTACCGTTGATTCTGGACTTATTCAATCTTCTCCAGAATTATTTGCGTCGGACGGTGGCTTCAAAAAATGTCAACTTACACTTTAAAAAACATCAGCCGCCGTCCCGTCGTTTGAAATCGCGGCGCTCATATGCATACATGCTGCGCGCATTTCATATCGTGGGAGCTTTTGTCATAATACGTATGTACGTATGTACATACATATTCTATTTTTCGCGGCAAGTCGTACTGAAGGTACGATGTGCCTTTTGTTTGCATTTTTAATTTAATTATTTCCACTAAAAAAGTTTTTAAGCAAAACGACTTGGGTTGTAAACTGAAACTTTTGATTTTCCCAAGTCGTTTTATGGGAGTAGTATGTATGGTATGTAAGGAAAATTGTTGATGCAAATCTCTTCACCCATTTGAGAGATAAGCTAACCATGGTTTAAGCATGATTAGGTTATTGAATTTGTATGATTTATTTTTAAAATAGCCAATTTTAAATTTTTAGGTTTTTAGGTATATAGGGTTTATTAAGCCCACGCTTATGGAAATGATACTGATTTTGCGGTATGTTTACTTTTTCTATTTCAGACTTGTTAAGATTTTGAATAAAAATCAGGCTTATACACATATAATTACATATATGGACATATATATACCCTAACTAAGATTTTTATATACAGGGTGTTGCAAAAGTATGGTTACATACGCTAAACTTAGGTAGCTGGGACCGAGCTAAGAAAAAAATCCTTATAAAGTGTTGCCCCACATTGCGTTGTTTCCGAGTTATGCTGGCAACACTGTTTTGTGTACCGGAAAGTGTAGACTTTTGAATTTTAATGCATATCTTAAGAAGGAAATGGCGTAGAGAATTGAAATAAATTTTGTTTAACGTACAATATCTTTCACTTTAAGAACACATATTGACCATTCATTCAGTATCGATACTTTCGAAAGCAAAACTATCAAAGTGGGATTTGTGTCTTTTGTTTTACAAATTTCTTACTTTGGGAGCGATTTACTCAAAATTTCTAATAAACTGTTTTTGTTTGTTTTTGTAATTATTTGGTAGCTTATACGATTCCCTTTCCAACAATATGTAACTCAATGATGTATCTAGAGAGTTTCATAAAATAATATTCAATAATCTTTCACGCTGGATTCATACCACAAAAATTATTCATTTTAGGGTTTATTTGAGTGGCTTTTATTACGGTCACTTGGTGACATAAAACAAGTTTTTTGATGAGTCATGCTCTATAGCCTATTCAGAGTATACGAAAATTCTCACTTGCTTTCGAGGAATGCCCAATTTATACTCAGGTAATAAAATAATATAAAACGTCAACATTGATGTAACTAACTAAAACAGACTACTAAATTTTTATCAAATTTATTTGGTTACAACAAATTTTCAATATGTTGCCCATTTTCTATACAACAAACTTGTAATCTACATCTTACACTTAATGGTATGTCAATTTCTGTCAATCTTTCTCTTACTTTCAAACACGCCGCTTCTATACGCTGCCTCAAAATATCCTCGTTGTCAACTACGGCGGAATAAACTTGTTTCTTCAAATAACCCCATATAAAGTAGTCCATCGGAGTAAGGTCTGGAGATCTCGCTGGCCATGTTATTGGTCCACCTCGGCCTATCCATCTGTCAGGAAAGTTTTGATTGAGTCAATCTTGCACCGTTCGAGTAGAGTGAGGAGGTGCTCCATCATGTTGAAAAATCATATTCCGCCTTATGCTCAAAGGCACGTCCTCCATCAATTCCGGTAGCACATCCTCCAAGAAATTGAGATACGCCTCTCCGGATAAATTATGGCGAAAGATATAAGGCCCAATGAAACTCTGATCCAGGATTCCTGCCCAAACATTCAGCCTGAATCTATGTTGGGAGTGTGATACCCTGCTTGCGTGAGGGTTTCTTTCAGCCCATCTATGTATATTGTGGAAGTAAACCACTCCATCCTTTGTAAAGTTGGACTCATCAGTCCACAACACGTTGCTTAGAAAACTAGGATCGGTCCTATCCTTTTCTAGCATAAGCCTGCAGAAGTCAATTCGGCTTTGAAGGTCCCTTGGCAGAAGTTGCTGAACGGGCGTGAAATGATAAGGATGAACACGTTCATTCCTCAAAGTCCGCCACACAAAGGTATGGTCTAAATTAAGTTCCACTGCCAGAGCCTTAGTACTTAAGGAGTCATCTTGCCGAATCCTGTCCATAATGTTTTTGATGTCCTCCACTCTCTAAAAGTAAAATTCTATTTATAAGAAATTTGAATTTGAAGATAAAAATATTATTTACACGTCTAGGCCTGCCCCAAGTTTCTCGTCGACTGACAAGGGTTCCTTCAGTGATTAATCTATTAAAAAGAATAGAAAAAAGCCTTAAAGAGGACGAGGTCTCTCAGGGAATCTTCTAACATACTCCGTCCTGGCTGCACGCGCATTTCCACGACAATACCCGTAAAAATACACCATATGCGCTAAGTCGCGTAATTCATGTCTACCTTCTATTGGAGCTGACATAATATTTGTATTTAATTAAATTTCTTGGCTATAACTGATGAAACGGTGTCTATCAATAAGGCGATACAACTAGAGAAATTTCATTTTATGCAAAATTTTCAGGTAAAATTGACTTCTTATTGCATGCAGCAACAGAATATTTGTTTTTTGGTTCCCATAATAGGTCAGAAAACCTACTTTTATGGATTACTTTCGTGCATCTGCTGACACTGAATCGAGTGTCTAAGAACCCGAACATAACCTTTTGTTTATTTCTGTATGATACCTGCAGTTTGCACAAACTTAACATTCTTGAAAAAAGTACAATGTTGTAACTTTACCTGAGTATAAATAGGGCATTCCTCGAAAGCAAGTGAGAATTTTCGTATCCTCTGAATAGGCTAATGAGCATGACTCATCAAAAAACTTGTTTTATGTCACCAAGTGACCGTAATAAAAGCCACTCAAATAAACCCTAAAATGAATAATTTTTGTGGTATGAATCCAGCTTGAAAGATTATTGAATATTATTTTATGAAACTCTTTAGATACATCATTGAGTTACATATTGTTGGAAAGGGAATCGTATAAGCTACCAAATAATTACAAAAACAAAAAAAAAGTTTATTAGAAATTTTGAGTAAATCGCTCCCAAAGTAAGAAATTTGTAAAACAAAAGACAAAAATCCCACTTAGATATTTTTTTATTTCGAAAGTATCGATACTGAATGAATGGTCAATATGTGTTCTTAAAGTGAAAGATATTGTACGTTAAACAAAATTTATTTCAATTCTCTACGCCATTTCCTTCTTAAGATATGCATTAAAATTCAAAAGTCTACACTTTCCGGTACACAAAACAGTGCTGCCAGCATAACTCGGAAACAACGCAATGTGGGGCAAAACTTTGTAAGGATTTTTTTCTTAGCTCGGTCCCAGCTACCTAAGTTTAGCGTATGTAACCATACTTTTGCAACACCCTGTATATAACATTCCTTCCCCTCGCAAAAAAGAGAATTATTCTTTGAAGAGGAATAATTTTCAAAGAAGCTGCGTGGGTGTCAGTTTTGTATGGGGTGTTTAATCAAGTTTAAATGAATTTGATATCGTCCTCACTAGAAATAAAATAAAAAAAAATGCCATGGGGTACGTAGTGTCAAGGTATGAGATATTCAAATGCAACTTGCACCGACTTGGAGAAGAAAGAAAAAAAAATTGTGTGGGATTTGTGTTTTTGTAAATACCTACATACATAATGCAAAAACTACAATTCGTGTCATAAGAATTTTGTGTGTTTTGTTTTTGTTGTTATACTAAGCTAAGTAAGGGCTACATATGTATTAGAGGTGTGATGCATTGTTTTGCATCTTGCACTGGTACTGAGAAAGAGAAGAAATTGTGTGGGCTTGGTATTTACCCAAGATAAGTGCACGATATTTTTAACTGCATCTTAGATAATTTTTTGCTAACGTTCGGGGTTTCGCCCAATATATGGGTTCATACGACCAACGTATTGCACAGTTTTAATCATGCAGTGTGGCGAAATAGTTAGTCCGCGTGCTCCTTACGTCTGCTCCAGGCCCCATTACGTTAGAGTGCTGGCGATATCGGTACGGAGTGTTGCCCCCCGGTGGAGGGGATTAATCCGGCTATTGCTGCAAAGGAACGGGCGCCCAGATATTTGCATCTGGTCTGCTCCTGCTGAGGTAGATAGGTTCCGCCAGGTGGAGCTCTGCTTATCGCCCCATAGCGGGAGTTAATGGGTGGCTTTAGGTAAGTTTATTTTGTATTGAACAATAATTTTTCTTTGGTTCTGACTAAAAAATGTCTTTTTTATTTTTGTAGGGGCTACCCTGGCTTTATCTGGGAAGGACGGCTGGTGTGCCTGTTTGGTGTGTAGGACCCACCCGAACAACATGATACCTGAGGGTGAGTGACCGCTTTTGCCGGCAATCCTCCTGGGTTTACCTGGGATCTTCCGAGAGAAGCGCCCAGCCCAGTTTCGAGTGCTGAGAACTGGGACGTGTAATCTGGTCAGGAGGATTGGGGTCTCCCAGGTGAGAGGCCCGGCACTGCCAATAGCGACAGGGATCTTCCAGCTTCGGAGTCTGGTCGCGTTTATGAAGAGGACTGGGACGCTCCCCCGCCTTATGATGGCTAATCTGCGTAAAGTAATTGCTCTTTTCATTTGAAACTCTTTTTTTTTAATAAATATTTTCTTTTTTTTTCCAGCAATCAAGGACGGCCCGGATCATTTGTCTTGACGGTCCCCGCGGCAAAAAAGTGTTTTTCTAATTTTTTAATGAGGGGTCTGTTTATAAGTCCTTTTTTTCTAAATTTTGTATGTTTTATATTAGTTCTATTAAAAAAAATTTCTTTTTCTAAATTTTATGTCTATTGTTTTACTTTGTGGTTCATGTAGCTACTTATGTTTGGACTGGCAGGAACGATTCTTGGGGTTCTTCGCAGGGAATTGAGCTTTCTTTGTATAGCGGTTTCGGTGTTTTTTTCTTTTCACTTATACTGGAGACTATATATTTACTTATTTGGTGTTATATACTTATTCTACGTTGTTTACTTTATCTCTGTTATTTATCAATTCGTGCTTATGCTTTAAATTCTAAGGGATGCTATCTCCTTTTTCCTCTATATTAAGGATTTGTAATCAAAATATTGTCTATTCTAGGTAACTTTTTTTTAAATTGTTTTTTTTTTGTTTTTCTAATTTTATGAATGAGTTGAATACCTATAATGTTATAGGCTTTTAAAATTTGTGTGTTAGGAGGTTGCTTACAGTTTTATCTTACACTATTCCTGGCCTTAGACTTATTATAAAAGTAAGCATGTAAATATTTAACTAACAGATTTTCTAGCGTTAATAGACGTTTTAATTTATTTTCTAAAAGTGTCGTGTCCCAATGCAATCAAATAACGAAAACCCAACGCTTAACCATAACTTCTTCAATAAATGATTAACCAACCAATGAGCAACGGTTTACTTGCTTTAAATGAAAACAATACTCCAATTACTTTAAACGTACAACAATCTTTATTACAGCAAAAGCTTGACCTAGCTTAGCAATACTTTAAGTGTCCCGAACCGAACGGAAACTTGATAACTTCTAACAAAAAGTAAGATTCGACTGCACACTTAACGGCACTCGCCAGACCAGTCATTGGTCGTTTATGCCCCAATATCCGGAAGTAAAATTTTACTCGCAACGCGGATGTAAACAAACGACACAACCGTGTCTTTTGTTCTACCGGTTGCAGCACCTGAGTCGCTTAGTAGTAAACAATCGCTTTACATAATAATTACAATGCGAGGTTAATTATTATTGTAATCGTCGCTTGCTTCACTAAGCGCTCATCGCAGCCAGCTGTTGGGCTAATCAGCAAAACAACCGACAGTCGCAGAACAATACCATGTGGAATTATTCTTTAGCAATTGCTGATTATTTCGCTGTAATGCCTTTGGCTGCTAGAAGAATCTTCCGTATGTTGGGCCATCACATCCGTCCCCCCTTGGAAAAACTGGTTTCTGCAGGGAACTAGATCTGAAGAGAGCAACAGTCTTAATTAATAATTGAGAACATTTTAATCCTCGTGCGGTTCCGATTGTTTTACATTTTTCTTACATATAAAAATAAATCTTGTGATTTATCTCTTCTTAAATTTTTATCTTTTTACATGGTTTTTCCTTCTTACCACCTGTATGCTATCTTTTCTTTACGTTTCGATTACACATATTTATTTTCACTAATAATTTTTTAGTTTATCTGTATAACTCTTTTTAACATATATTTTTTTATATATTTCTTTCCTTGTCTTCATGCTTATCTCTAATTTATTAAATTTTTCCTTAACAATTAATATGTTTTCCCCATAACTATGTATCTTTGCAATGCCATAACTAAGAATTTTCTCTATATTATGCTGCAATTTATTTGATATTTTTTTCTTTAACTAAATTTTATTTTAACAAGCATTTATAGCACTTATCAAAAGGGTTTTCCAATAAGAGGTGTTACATTGATATTCAAAAAAATTGCCATTTTTTGAGATAAATGATCGGATCTTTATTTCATTATAAAGACGAAGGTATGTCGTTAATAATGGAAAATAACATCAGCGAAATGACCACCACGACCACGCCTACAGGACCATATCCTTTTCACGAATTCCATCTTTTAGGTCTTGAATCGACGCTGGGCTGTTGGCGTAGACGTTCTCTTTCACGTGGCCCCAAAGGAAGAAGTCGCAAGGAGTTAAGTCACAAGATCTCGGTGGCCAATTGTGATCACCTCTTCGAGAGATAACACGGTCCGGAAACTTTTCCCGTAAAAAATTAATGGTTTCGTTGCTTGTATGGCACGTAGCGCCGTCTTGTTGAAAGTAAACGTTGTCCAGATCAATACCATCCAATTTCGGTCATAAAAAATCATTAATCATCTGTCGATAGCGCAATCCATTCACCGTAACTGTTGCTCCAACCTCATTTTCGAAAAAGTGAGGTCCAATGACCCCGCGGGACCATAAACCGCACCAAACAGTTACACGTTGAGGATAGAGAGGCTTTTTAACAATAACTCTTGGGTTTTCCGAGCCCCAGCTGCGACAATTTTGTTTTTGACGAAGCGGTCGAGGTGGAAATGGGCCTCATCCCTCAAGATGAGTTTTCGATGGAATTCCGGATCATTTTCATGCATTTCAAGGACCCAATCAGCAAAGACTCGACGTTGTTGATGACCGGCCGGCTTGAGTTCTTGTGTTAACTGAACTTTATAAGCCTTAAGACCCAAATCTTTATGCAAAATACGGTGTAATGACGTTTGTGGAATGCCTAATTCCAAAGAACTTCGAAGAATGGACTAACCTGGGTTTTCTTCAACACTTTCGGCTACAGCAGCAATATTCTCGGCTGTTCTTGAGCGACGTGCACGGGTTTTATTCTTCACATCACTAACTTGTCCCGACAGCTCGAATTATTCTACCAATTTCTGTATTGCGGTCCGACAAGGTGCTTCACGACGACCCAAAAATGTTCGAGTTTTAGAACCGTCTCTGCCACATTTTCACCATTTTTATAGTGAATTTTAATAATTTCAATGCGTTGTTGAATCGTGTGTCGTTCCATTTTTATTAATCGTGTAGTTTCTACTTGTCAAATGTCAAAAAATGACAGCTCCAAAAGTGACATCTACCGAAATAGCGGGCTAATTAAAATAACACCTCTTATTGGAAAACCCTTTGTAACAAGATTACTCATACAAAAATGCTATTTAAGGGTATACTTTCTATGGGTGCCCAAAATTCTCTAATTACAACACTATGGCTACTCTAATTGTGCATCCGCTTTCCGTCGAGTGTAAATTTACTGTTTGCAGGTTTGCTGTTGTTGGCGTGGTCACTATATACTGGCATCTGCTAGCTTGGATAACCTCTGGTTTATTGATCCTTTTGATGGTTTTGTGATGATGGTTCGCACTTTTCACTTTTGTGACGTTTCAAACCGCACACTATTCCTGATAATGCTGCTGGCACTTGATCACTTTTGAATTTAATATAAGATTTTACGCTGGAATGCTATTTTATCCCATCAATTATTTGGTAAGAGTAATTTCATCTACATTGCATTTCTGGAAACCATTACTTCAGTTTGTAGCTTTTAAGATGTGATCATCATAGAACGTGTGACCATTTCTCTTTACAAGCGCTTCTTCAATTTCATTTCACGAAACATCTCAATGGAAATCGTTGCTGTGAAGGTCGGTGGTAGGTCGGATTCCTCAAAATGGTTTTTTTAATTAAGTACGATGGAGTTCTCTAAATTATATTGAGAGTCCACGTGTACTTAAAGATTTGATTGTTTTTTATATCTCAGGTATGTATGTATACTAGTAGGTATATATATATAATAAACCTCTCAGTATTAAATTATGCTCTCGTAGTTCCGTCAGGTTTCCTAATTATAGATTTCAATTAAAATTTTATCTAAGATATAACTATATTTTGGGACTTTTTCACTGCCGCTCCAAATTCGGCATCTGCGGAGATCATATATGTGGACTTCACTGTTACAGGAATAGTGTATATTTTGTTCATGTTCAAACGATTATTTCACTCATCTTCCGAGCGTAAATTATCCTTATCAGCTGCATCTTACTAATTTCTCCTTCTGTCATACTCTGAGCTGCAGTAATGTCGAGCCCCTATATTTACTCGTTGCGTATCTACTATGGTTGATATATTCTTTCATAGATCCTCTCGTTCTGCTGCCAATGCTCTGCAAGCGTTGAATATGTAGATTTGACGATCTTACATGTTGTTATTTAAGCTATGGCAACTCCTCTTATTTTTCTCTATGCTACTATATACCATATATTTTAAATCATTTCTTATAACTCTAATTTCATTTTTAGCCTTCTTTTTTTTAACTCTTATTATATATTTTTTTCCTTAAATCTCTTATTCATTTTAACTTTTCATTTTTTTCTTGACTCCTATCTTTAAAAACATCTTGATTTATTAATCAACATTTTTAACATATTCTTTTCCTTTATTTTCATTACTCTTTTGTTTTCTTTTATCTTTCTTTTGTTTGCTTTTTAGCTTTCCATTTCTAACTTTAAACATTAATTAAATATCTTCATACGTTTCTTATTCTTCTAACTTTTTGTTTCTTGTTTTTTTTTAAATCTCTCTTTCTTTTACATCTCTTTTTCATTTATTTTTTTTCAAACTTCTCTTTATTTAAAATCGATATTTTTTCCTTTTTATTAAATTATTCTTTCAAAATCTCTATGCTTATTCTGGTTATTTTTATTTAAGTAATTAAATAACTCTCTTTTCTTATCTGCCTTTATTTAAAATTTTGAAATTTCTTTATTCGATTGCTCTCTTTTTTTAAAACATTTCCTTACCTCCGCACCTTTTATTTGTTTACCTTACATTGGATACACTGGGTTAACTTCTTATATCCTTTCCATATTTTTCTGGCCATATCAAACTCCGCTCATCGAATTTCATCTGAAATTGGAGGGAATTTGGTGGACATTTCTGTGGTTGGGTTCCCCGTTTCCCGGGTCATAACCGTTACCTACCTTGTACAGACTGGCGAAGTTGGTCCTACTTCGCATCGGTGCTACCATACCCGTTTGCAAGCTATAATTTTGTAGCTTTAATTTGCCTTTTCGGGGTAAGGTCCACTGAGATCGCCGTCGGCTGTAACTTTTTTTATGGCTCCATACAGGCCGTCTGTAAAATTTGCGCGGTTCTGTTTGCCCATATGAGGAATGTGGATTTTTTACAGAATAGGCTGTTGCATTGGCGATTCTTACAAATGCACGCTCAGCCTCCAGCCTATTTCCACTGTACCCTTTATATTCCAGTTGCCTCCTACCCTTACTAAATTCTTCGACACTTACATTATGAAATACCTCACTGTCATAAGCTGTGGACAAAGTCTTCTCCCATAATTGTGCCCCGAATGGTTCCACCAATATGGGTACGCTTTTCTCTCCCTGTCCCAAAGCTTTCTCTGCATTGCGTGCCGGACTTTTTGCTTTGAAGTGTCGGTCATAAGCGTAAGATGCGATGCTTTCTGCATTTTTGATGTTATTATCCTCTATCCTGGCCTGAAACGGACTTCCTTTACTGCTACTTTTCCGAGCTATGGGTCCCACTCATGTACAAACTGCAACGCGTTTACCAGAGGCAGTTGCCTCGTTGCCTCTTCCAGCACCTTTTACCCAAAGTTTCCTATTTATACAGTCAATAATAACTCTGTCACTGAGCAAATCCATTCCAAGGATACCATCAGCTGGAATCGATTCGGTATCACAAGTGATGTTAAAATTGCATTCTTGCTGACCGTTGTCTATCAACAACTTCGCCTCACAGGTGCCTATGGAACTCCTGGCAAATCCAAAGAGTCCCCCAATTATTATTTTCTGGTGCGCATTTATGGCTGTATCTCTTTTTATTCTAGCCACCCTGATTAAGCTACAGGTGGACCCAGTGTCAATGAGAAGACTAAACTTACTTTCCAAGGCTATGTCCGATACCACTGTGATGACAAATTTATTTCCGGAATTCATTTGGCATCTTGGCATTTTGGCATCTTTTCCGAAATAACTGGCTTCCTCTCTCACTTCTTCCAGTGACACAAACTTTCGCCCTGTAAGATTCACCTGCGTGGGTCTACTCAACACACTAGCTTTAAAGGTAGTTACAATATCAGCCTCCAACTCGGCTAGTAATCCCTTCTCCCCTCCCGGATATTTGGCCGAGACAGCCCCTTTTATCTAATCGCGCAGCTCTTCACGCATCATCCGCCAGGCGATATTATACACACTTCATGAAAATAACTTTTTCTGCAGCTTCCAGTCGGTCGTAAAGATCTTTGCAGCAACACATAAATCGATATACTTCCTTTGCCAACTTCGGTGAACTTTCCGCTGAAAACATCGGCATATATTTTGAAACCAGGTCCATAATCTTCTCGTCTGAATCTGCCATCTTCTACACAGTTGGTGATTTTCTATCTATTTTGATTCCCCTTGTTTTCTTACTGGTTTTCTTAATTATAGTAACTTCAAAATTTATCTTTTAATTTTATACAACTAACTCTTGAAAAGATCTTTTGCAACACTCATATGTTTATTATAGGTACTAGGCTAATACCAACACTCGTATCGAACGCTAAATATTCAAAACTCTAATATAACTTAATTACCACGTTCAATTACCCGGAATTTCTCTATTATGCATATAACAAACATTCTTTCTCAATATATTTTCTTCCATATTCAGATGCACACGTCACACAATAGATAAAAAATACAATAAACCATACTTTTAAAACTTTCTACCTACTTAACCGCGTGGAACCCAAACACATTTTCCAAAGGCGCCTACCAAGATTATTCCCGTAAAATAAAACAACTCCAGTAGAACAACTTTAAAAAAGAAAACGTGATAAATTAAATAAACGCGCGTATGAACAACGCCTAAACCGAAACTCGATGTTGAATAAATTACTACTTCTCACATAGCTAACACACATATTCACTTAAAAATATTACACCTTACAAAATTATTTTATCTTAAAATTACACTTTTTATCTGAAAGAAAGAAATTGTTTATCAATTGTGTTATACGGAATGCGGGAGTAGCTTGTAAAAGCACAACTCCTCGATCGCCGCTAATGTATGTGTTCCGTGAAGAGCACCACGAAGAAGAACCTGCAAAGAACACACAAAGAAAATCGGTTTTAAAACAACAAAGTCAACACTTATCTGAGCATTGAAATTTAGTTCCTCATTCATCCTTCACATGGTGTTGTTTTAGCTGCTATATAGTAGGTTTAAATTGCTAAAAAAAAGAAAAAAAATTAGATAAAATTTATTAATTACTTTAATTCCAATTAACTATTAAAAGATAAAACATACCTTAACCAATCTACCACATATTTATAACACATAACACGTAAAATAAACAAGACGATTGCACACAAAACGAAATACAATGAGAACCAAATCAAACCATATCAATCAAAGATAAGTAATAGAAATAAATTCTAAATTACATACCTCGCTTTCAAAAATCCATTAATCCGTCGCTGTCAACAACGTCAGTGGCAATTGACTTGTCATGTCGAGTGGCTATCATAGGTGCGATATTATTCTATTATCATAGTATGTGATCTCCGAAAAAAGAACCAACCAAAATATCGAATTGTGTGATAGTTTCGTTAACAATGATCATTGAACGAACACGAATAATTCATGATAGAGATAGCATTAATACTTATATGATTTGTTAATAACCAATGAAACTCATCTTTTCAAAATGATTGGTTTTACCGTACCTACTTTATAAAAAAGCCGTTTGACCTTACATTTTGAAAGCGAGGATTACTCACAAAAATTTTGAACTCTAGTCACGTCCAAAGTGTGATTTGGTGCAGTGGAAAAAAGGGCGAATTGACCTATGTTATGAGAGTTCGATCCCACAGCGGATAAATCTCTTTTTTGTTCATTGGGGAAATTTTTCATTTTAGAGATCACAATTATCCTCGTATTCTGGAAATTTATTTAGTATGTATGTATAATCGTTGGCTGGAGTAGCTAAGGTAGCTTTGCTCCTAGTGTGACTGTTTGGAGTAGCTAATCACCTTTGCTCCTAATGTTTGTGTTTGTGTGTGCGTTGGAGTAGCTAATACAGCTTTGCTCCTCGTGTGTGTTCTGGAGTAGCTAATATAGCTTTGCTCCTTGTGTGTGTGCTGGAGTAGCTAATATAGCTCAACTCCTTAAATAATAAAAAAAATAAAAAAATACCGGAGCAGCTAAAAAGCATTAACTCAAAAAATATAATTATAAATAAAAGCACCAAAAATAAAAATCTCAATACTTCACCTAACTTTTTCCGGCTGCGCCAATTGTCGTGTCCCAATGCAATCAAACAACGAAAACCCAACGCTTAATCATAACTTCTTCAATAAATGATAAACCAATCAATTAACCACGGTTTACTTGCTTTAAATGAAAACAATACTCAAATTACTTTCAACGTACAAGTATCTTTACTACAGCAAAAGCTTGACCTATCTTAAAAATACTTTAAGTATCCCGAACCGAACGGAAACTTGACAATTTATAACAAAAGGTAAGACTCGACTGCACACTAACGGCCCCAATATTCGGAAGTAAACGATTACTTGCAACGCGGATATAAACAAACGACAACAACCTTGTCGTTTGTTCTACCGGTTGCAGCACCTGAGTCGCTTAGTAGTAAACAATCGCTTTACATAATAATTACCATGCGAGGTTAATTATTACTGTAATCATCGATCGCTTCACTAAGCGCTCATCGCAGCCAGCTGTTGGGCTAATCAGCAAAACAACCGACAGTCGCAGAACAATACCATGTGGAATTATTCTTTAGCAATTGCTGATTATTTCGCTGTAATGCCTTTGGCTGCTAGAAGAATCTTCCGTATGTTGGGCCATCACATCCGTCCCCCCTTGGAAAAACTGGTTTCTGCAGGGAACTAGATCTGAAGAGAGCAACAGTCTTAATTAATAATTGAGAACATTTTAATCCTCGTGCGGTTCCGATTGTTTTACATTTTTCTTACATATAAAAATAAATCTTGTGATTTATCTCTTCTTAAATTTTTATCTTTTTACATGGTTTTTCCTTCTTACCACCTGTATGCTATCTTTTCTTTACGTTTCGATTACACATATTTATTTTCACTAATAATTTTTTAGTTTATCTGTATAACTCTTTTTAACATATATTTTTTTATATATTTCTTTCCTTGTCTTCATGCTTATCTCTAATTTATTAAATTTTTCCTTAACAATTAATATGTTTTCCCCATAACTATGTATCTTTGCAATGCCATAACTAAGAATTTTCTCTATATTATGCTGCAATTTATTTGATATTTTTTTCTTTAACTAAATTTTATTTTAACAAGCATTTATAGCACTTATCAAAAGGGTTTTCCAATAAGAGGTGTTACATTGATATTCAAAAAAATTGCCATTTTTTGAGATAAATGATCGGATCTTTATTTCATTATAAAGACGAAGGTATGTCGTTAATAATGGAAAATAACATCAGCGAAATGACCACCACGACCACGCCTACAGGACCATATCCTTTTCACGAATTCCATCTTTTAGGTCTTGAATCGACGCTGGGCTGTTGGCGTAGACGTTCTCTTTCACGTGGCCCCAAAGGAAGAAGTCGCAAGGAGTTAAGTCACAAGATCTCGGTGGCCAATTGTGATCACCTCTTCGAGAGATAACACGGTCCGGAAACTTTTCCCGTAAAAAATTAATGGTTTCGTTGCTTGTATGGCACGTAGCGCCGTCTTGTTGAAAGTAAACGTTGTCCAGATCAATACCATCCAATTTCGGTCATAAAAAATCATTAATCATCTGTCGATAGCGCAATCCATTCACCGTAACTGTTGCTCCAACCTCATTTTCGAAAAAGTGAGGTCCAATGACCCCGCGGGACCATAAACCGCACCAAACAGTTACACGTTGAGGATAGAGAGGCTTTTTAACAATAACTCTTGGGTTTTCCGAGCCCCAGCTGCGACAATTTTGTTTTTGACGAAGCGGTCGAGGTGGAAATGGGCCTCATCCCTCAAGATGAGTTTTCGATGGAATTCCGGATCATTTTCATGCATTTCAAGGACCCAATCAGCAAAGACTCGACGTTGTTGATGACCGGCCGGCTTGAGTTCTTGTGTTAACTGAACTTTATAAGCCTTAAGACCCAAATCTTTATGCAAAATACGGTGTAATGACGTTTGTGGAATGCCTAATTCCAAAGAACTTCGAAGAATGGACTAACCTGGGTTTTCTTCAACACTTTCGGCTACAGCAGCAATATTCTCGGCTGTTCTTGAGCGACGTGCACGGGTTTTATTCTTCACATCACTAACTTGTCCCGACAGCTCGAATTATTCTACCAATTTCTGTATTGCGGTCCGACAAGGTGCTTCACGACGACCCAAAAATGTTCGAGTTTTAGAACCGTCTCTGCCACATTTTCACCATTTTTATAGTGAATTTTAATAATTTCAATGCGTTGTTGAATCGTGTGTCGTTCCATTTTTATTAATCGTGTAGTTTCTACTTGTCAAATGTCAAAAAATGACAGCTCCAAAAGTGACATCTACCGAAATAGCGGGCTAATTAAAATAACACCTCTTATTGGAAAACCCTTTGTAACAAGATTACTCATACAAAAATGCTATTTAAGGGTATACTTTCTATGGGTGCCCAAAATTCTCTAATTACAACACTATGGCTACTCTAATTGTGCATCCGCTTTCCGTCGAGTGTAAATTTACTGTTTGCAGGTTTGCTGTTGTTGGCGTGGTCACTATATACTGGCATCTGCTAGCTTGGATAACCTCTGGTTTATTGATCCTTTTGATGGTTTTGTGATGATGGTTCGCACTTTTCACTTTTGTGACGTTTCAAACCGCACACTATTCCTGATAATGCTGCTGGCACTTGATCACTTTTGAATTTAATATAAGATTTTACGCTGGAATGCTATTTTATCCCATCAATTATTTGGTAAGAGTAATTTCATCTACATTGCATTTCTGGAAACCATTACTTCAGTTTGTAGCTTTTAAGATGTGATCATCATAGAACGTGTGACCATTTCTCTTTACAAGCGCTTCTTCAATTTCATTTCACGAAACATCTCAATGGAAATCGTTGCTGTGAAGGTCGGTGGTAGGTCGGATTCCTCAAAATGGTTTTTTTAATTAAGTACGATGGAGTTCTCTAAATTATATTGAGAGTCCACGTGTACTTAAAGATTTGATTGTTTTTTATATCTCAGGTATGTATGTATACTAGTAGGTATATATATATAATAAACCTCTCAGTATTAAATTATGCTCTCGTAGTTCCGTCAGGTTTCCTAATTATAGATTTCAATTAAAATTTTATCTAAGATATAACTATATTTTGGGACTTTTTCACTGCCGCTCCAAATTCGGCATCTGCGGAGATCATATATGTGGACTTCACTGTTACAGGAATAGTGTATATTTTGTTCATGTTCAAACGATTATTTCACTCATCTTCCGAGCGTAAATTATCCTTATCAGCTGCATCTTACTAATTTCTCCTTCTGTCATACTCTGAGCTGCAGTAATGTCGAGCCCCTATATTTACTCGTTGCGTATCTACTATGGTTGATATATTCTTTCATAGATCCTCTCGTTCTGCTGCCAATGCTCTGCAAGCGTTGAATATGTAGATTTGACGATCTTACATGTTGTTATTTAAGCTATGGCAACTCCTCTTATTTTTCTCTATGCTACTATATACCATATATTTTAAATCATTTCTTATAACTCTAATTTCATTTTTAGCCTTCTTTTTTTTAACTCTTATTATATATTTTTTTCCTTAAATCTCTTATTCATTTTAACTTTTCATTTTTTTCTTGACTCCTATCTTTAAAAACATCTTGATTTATTAATCAACATTTTTAACATATTCTTTTCCTTTATTTTCATTACTCTTTTGTTTTCTTTTATCTTTCTTTTGTTTGCTTTTTAGCTTTCCATTTCTAACTTTAAACATTAATTAAATATCTTCATACGTTTCTTATTCTTCTAACTTTTTGTTTCTTGTTTTTTTTTAAATCTCTCTTTCTTTTACATCTCTTTTTCATTTATTTTTTTTCAAACTTCTCTTTATTTAAAATCGATATTTTTTCCTTTTTATTAAATTATTCTTTCAAAATCTCTATGCTTATTCTGGTTATTTTTATTTAAGTAATTAAATAACTCTCTTTTCTTATCTGCCTTTATTTAAAATTTTGAAATTTCTTTATTCGATTGCTCTCTTTTTTTAAAACATTTCCTTACCTCCGCACCTTTTATTTGTTTACCTTACATTGGATACACTGGGTTAACTTCTTATATCCTTTCCATATTTTTCTGGCCATATCAAACTCCGCTCATCGAATTTCATCTGAAATTGGAGGGAATTTGGTGGACATTTCTGTGGTTGGGTTCCCCGTTTCCCGGGTCATAACCGTTACCTACCTTGTACAGACTGGCGAAGTTGGTCCTACTTCGCATCGGTGCTACCATACCCGTTTGCAAGCTATAATTTTGTAGCTTTAATTTGCCTTTTCGGGGTAAGGTCCACTGAGATCGCCGTCGGCTGTAACTTTTTTTATGGCTCCATACAGGCCGTCTGTAAAATTTGCGCGGTTCTGTTTGCCCATATGAGGAATGTGGATTTTTTACAGAATAGGCTGTTGCATTGGCGATTCTTACAAATGCACGCTCAGCCTCCAGCCTATTTCCACTGTACCCTTTATATTCCAGTTGCCTCCTACCCTTACTAAATTCTTCGACACTTACATTATGAAATACCTCACTGTCATAAGCTGTGGACAAAGTCTTCTCCCATAATTGTGCCCCGAATGGTTCCACCAATATGGGTACGCTTTTCTCTCCCTGTCCCAAAGCTTTCTCTGCATTGCGTGCCGGACTTTTTGCTTTGAAGTGTCGGTCATAAGCGTAAGATGCGATGCTTTCTGCATTTTTGATGTTATTATCCTCTATCCTGGCCTGAAACGGACTTCCTTTACTGCTACTTTTCCGAGCTATGGGTCCCACTCATGTACAAACTGCAACGCGTTTACCAGAGGCAGTTGCCTCGTTGCCTCTTCCAGCACCTTTTACCCAAAGTTTCCTATTTATACAGTCAATAATAACTCTGTCACTGAGCAAATCCATTCCAAGGATACCATCAGCTGGAATCGATTCGGTATCACAAGTGATGTTAAAATTGCATTCTTGCTGACCGTTGTCTATCAACAACTTCGCCTCACAGGTGCCTATGGAACTCCTGGCAAATCCAAAGAGTCCCCCAATTATTATTTTCTGGTGCGCATTTATGGCTGTATCTCTTTTTATTCTAGCCACCCTGATTAAGCTACAGGTGGACCCAGTGTCAATGAGAAGACTAAACTTACTTTCCAAGGCTATGTCCGATACCACTGTGATGACAAATTTATTTCCGGAATTCATTTGGCATCTTGGCATTTTGGCATCTTTTCCGAAATAACTGGCTTCCTCTCTCACTTCTTCCAGTGACACAAACTTTCGCCCTGTAAGATTCACCTGCGTGGGTCTACTCAACACACTAGCTTTAAAGGTAGTTACAATATCAGCCTCCAACTCGGCTAGTAATCCCTTCTCCCCTCCCGGATATTTGGCCGAGACAGCCCCTTTTATCTAATCGCGCAGCTCTTCACGCATCATCCGCCAGGCGATATTATACACACTTCATGAAAATAACTTTTTCTGCAGCTTCCAGTCGGTCGTAAAGATCTTTGCAGCAACACATAAATCGATATACTTCCTTTGCCAACTTCGGTGAACTTTCCGCTGAAAACATCGGCATATATTTTGAAACCAGGTCCATAATCTTCTCGTCTGAATCTGCCATCTTCTACACAGTTGGTGATTTTCTATCTATTTTGATTCCCCTTGTTTTCTTACTGGTTTTCTTAATTATAGTAACTTCAAAATTTATCTTTTAATTTTATACAACTAACTCTTGAAAAGATCTTTTGCAACACTCATATGTTTATTATAGGTACTAGGCTAATACCAACACTCGTATCGAACGCTAAATATTCAAAACTCTAATATAACTTAATTACCACGTTCAATTACCCGGAATTTCTCTATTATGCATATAACAAACATTCTTTCTCAATATATTTTCTTCCATATTCAGATGCACACGTCACACAATAGATAAAAAATACAATAAACCATACTTTTAAAACTTTCTACCTACTTAACCGCGTGGAACCCAAACACATTTTCCAAAGGCGCCTACCAAGATTATTCCCGTAAAATAAAACAACTCCAGTAGAACAACTTTAAAAAAGAAAACGTGATAAATTAAATAAACGCGCGTATGAACAACGCCTAAACCGAAACTCGATGTTGAATAAATTACTACTTCTCACATAGCTAACACACATATTCACTTAAAAATATTACACCTTACAAAATTATTTTATCTTAAAATTACACTTTTTATCTGAAAGAAAGAAATTGTTTATCAATTGTGTTATACGGAATGCGGGAGTAGCTTGTAAAAGCACAACTCCTCGATCGCCGCTAATGTATGTGTTCCGTGAAGAGCACCACGAAGAAGAACCTGCAAAGAACACACAAAGAAAATCGGTTTTAAAACAACAAAGTCAACACTTATCTGAGCATTGAAATTTAGTTCCTCATTCATCCTTCACATGGTGTTGTTTTAGCTGCTATATAGTAGGTTTAAATTGCTAAAAAAAAGAAAAAAAATTAGATAAAATTTATTAATTACTTTAATTCCAATTAACTATTAAAAGATAAAACATACCTTAACCAATCTACCACATATTTATAACACATAACACGTAAAATAAACAAGACGATTGCACACAAAACGAAATACAATGAGAACCAAATCAAACCATATCAATCAAAGATAAGTAATAGAAATAAATTCTAAATTACATACCTCGCTTTCAAAAATCCATTAATCCGTCGCTGTCAACAACGTCAGTGGCAATTGACTTGTCATGTCGAGTGGCTATCATAGGTGCGATATTATTCTATTATCATAGTATGTGATCTCCGAAAAAAGAACCAACCAAAATATCGAATTGTGTGATAGTTTCGTTAACAATGATCATTGAACGAACACGAATAATTCATGATAGAGATAGCATTAATACTTATATGATTTGTTAATAACCAATGAAACTCATCTTTTCAAAATGATTGGTTTTACCGTACCTACTTTATAAAAAAGCCGTTTGACCTTACATTTTGAAAGCGAGGATTACTCACAAAAATTTTGAACTCTAGTCACGTCCAAAGTGTGATTTGGTGCAGTGGAAAAAAGGGCGAATTGACCTATGTTATGAGAGTTCGATCCCACAGCGGATAAATCTCTTTTTTGTTCATTGGGGAAATTTTTCATTTTAGAGATCACAATTATCCTCGTATTCTGGAAATTTATTTAGTATGTATGTATAATCGTTGGCTGGAGTAGCTAAGGTAGCTTTGCTCCTAGTGTGACTGTTTGGAGTAGCTAATCACCTTTGCTCCTAATGTTTGTGTTTGTGTGTGCGTTGGAGTAGCTAATACAGCTTTGCTCCTCGTGTGTGTTCTGGAGTAGCTAATATAGCTTTGCTCCTTGTGTGTGTGCTGGAGTAGCTAATATAGCTCAACTCCTTAAATAATAAAAAAAATAAAAAAATACCGGAGCAGCTAAAAAGCATTAACTCAAAAAATATAATTATAAATAAAAGCACCAAAAATAAAAATCTCAATACTTCACCTAACTTTTTCCGGCTGCGCCAATTGTCGTGTCCCAATGCAATCAAACAACGAAAACCCAACGCTTAATCATAACTTCTTCAATAAATGATAAACCAATCAATTAACCACGGTTTACTTGCTTTAAATGAAAACAATACTCAAATTACTTTCAACGTACAAGTATCTTTACTACAGCAAAAGCTTGACCTATCTTAAAAATACTTTAAGTATCCCGAACCGAACGGAAACTTGACAATTTATAACAAAAGGTAAGACTCGACTGCACACTAACGGCCCAATATTCGGAAGTAAACGATTACTTGCAACGCGGATATAAACAAACGACAACAACCTTGTCGTTTGTTCTACCGGTTGCAGCACCTGAGTCGCTTAGTAGTAAACAATCGCTTTACATAATAATTACCATGCGAGGTTAATTATTACTGTAATCATCGATCGCTTCACTAAGCGCTCATCGCAGCCAGCTGTTGGGCTAATCAGCAAAACAACCGACAGTTGCAGAAAAATACCATGCGGAGTTATTGTTTAGCAATTGCTGATTATTTCGCTGTAATGCCTTTGACTGCTAGAAGAATCTTCCGTATGCTGGGCCATCACAAAAGTATGAAGAGGGGTTATAGTTTAATACCATATCATATTTACCTATTACTCTACTATTTTATATTTATTGTTTAATTGATAGGAATTACTTTCCTTGTCTTTATTACTATTCTTTATTTACCTTATTCTTCTAAAAATGGCAGCATAGCGAGAGGAAAGGAGGTTGTGCTAGTAACAAAAGGGAAAGGCAAAATTGGGTATTACTGTATTCGGTTCATAGTAATTGTATTGATCTTGCTCTCGGGAGGCTTTGAGAACGTTTTAACTTGCCTTGGGGTTTCGCGTAAACCGGATCCGTGTGGGTGTTTTCAGCTTTGGGCTGTTGTCTGCGCCTAGCAACCGATGCTATGAATCCATATTCTGCTATTGCCACCACTGATGCAATTAGCAACAAGAGACCTGTAACTGAGAGGGATATAATAGAGAGTACATGAGGAATCTTGCCTCTTGTTCCAAAGTGAATATTGTTCACTTGGTTACGGCCTTCGTCTAGAGATTTTGTGTCTAGGTGGATACGTTGGTTTTTATATCTCCGAGGAGTAATGTTGGTTATATGTCATAGGTTTTGGGGTATGATACTCTCGCTATATAATCGGACAGTTCATTTTGAGCTTCGTTTGTGCCTGAAAATAAGTCGGTTGGAAAATTTTCAGCGGGTGAAGATTTTCTGCCTCGTAATATAAAGTGAGAGGCTCTATTTGTAAGGAGCAAAAATCGTTGATTATTATTATTCTTTGCCCTGCTAGTCGATGAGTAAGTAACTTCTGGGTACAAGTTATGTGTACTACAGTGGTTTCGGCTAAGGAGTACAGTCACGAATTTGGTCTATTGAGCTTGATTATTGTATCTCTTGGGAGAATTTGAGCTCTGAGGCTACACTGTGGGTTTTCGCCTAGTGGATTGAATAGCAGTTTGATAATACATTCGTCTGTTTTGGTAGCCTTTGTGATTGGTGTGTTCAGCTTACCAACCCACGTATCTTAATTGATACTCTTTGAAATCTTCTTGAAAGATTTCAGGTTTTCTGGCTGTAGCACCCGGATTGGGAAACATCTGATCTGTTGTATTTTGTTTTGGGGATATTAAAGATGGGGAGTTTGATTCTGATAACTAATTTGTCCTGTATAAAGTGTGTCTTGATTTCTGCTCTTTGATACAGAACTGATAAACAGTCCTGTAGATTGGACAAGGTGAGTGATATTTGTGATAAATCTCTAGCAAAAGATTCGGGGAAATTAAAAGGGGATGTATTTGATTATTTCTACTGGATATTGTTGTTTTTCCAGAGCAGCTAGGGTTTGAGTATTTACCTCTAATTCATTCAGCCGGCTCTAAACCTCCTGCTCGTTTCCACTATCCATAGTACCAAAGAGATAGTGTATCGCGTTACCTATTTCATCGAGTATGGATCGAGGCTTGCGTGGTTTAGGCAGTGCATCTTTGATAGCATTGGTACGCGTCTGGATGTTTTCCGTGAGGGCGTGTACATGTTTAGTTTGTAGGGTACATAGATCCTGCTCAGAAATTTGTTGCCACACAACTGATGTACGTAGTGTTCGGCTCGCTCTGCCAGTCTCGCCTGATTTTTCAATTCCATCAAGTCCAACTCAGTAATGACGCTCCAGGTTTCGTGGTAAACTGATAAGCTTCTAAGATCCTCGAATAGTATTCCCGTATTATTTAGGGGAGTAAAGGATTAAGGTTCCTCAGCGCGAGCTTCTATAGTGGTCAGTCCGTAGAACATTATTGACCGCATTTTTATCTAGGAGAATATAGGATAGGATATTAAAATGGGTTTTTGTTGTCTTTGTAGCTTACATTCTATTATGTACGTACCTTAGAACTACTTATATTCTATTGACAACATTTTTTTCATAGAAAGGTTTTAGGCGGTTGTTATGTATCGTGACTTCTCTTTTATGAATTTTTATTGTGGTGCTTACGGAGCTAGGGATGCCGGTTACGTTTAAGTATCCTACCCAAATCTTGAAGAGTTTATGTTTACGGCTCTCTCTCTTGAGTAGAACCTTGTCTCCTCTGTGAAATATCAATGGCCGTACAGCTTTGTCATAGTAATTTTTTGAGCGATGTGTGTTTATCAAAAGATTTTTATGTTGCCATGGCGTAAGACTTTTGGTGCTTATACTTGAGAATATGGTAGTAGCTCTCGTGGTTATACACGGGTTCAGAGTCTCACTTTAAGTTGGACAGTACGTCCGCTGTAAAGACGTAAAGGCAGTCCATGGGAGTTAATTTTGTCTCTTCGTGTACACTGTTATTTATTGTACACGAATGCAACGGTTCGCAGAAAATTATCCCATGACTTGGGATTTTCATCCACTATAGTTCGTAAGTATTCAACAGATAGTCTATGTGCACGCTCGGGTGCTCCATTTGGTTGGGGATGGTAAGCAGAGGTTCGTAGCTTATTTATCCTAAGGAGTTTGCATACCTTTTTTAATAAGTCACTCAGGAAATTACTTCCCTGATCGGTGACTATTCTTATTGAAATGCTGTAGCGCGAGACGATTTCGTCGAAGAAAATTTGTGATACCGTTATAGCTTCTCCATTCGGTACGGCATACCAATCTACGAACTTCGTGAGGTTATCCTAAAACGTTAATATATCTTTGTTTCCGGATTCAGTGTCCTCTAGTGGGCCGACTATATCTAGATAGATCTTATCAAAAGGTTGTTACGTTACGCCCGTTATCACCATTGGCATTTTATATTGTGGTGAGGCCTTCATTGTTTAACATTTGGCACACCGCTTAATGTGTTTCTTGATGTCACTAAGCATGTGCCTCCACCAGTACTTTCTTCGAACCCATTTGTAGCTTTTTATCACTCCCTGATGGCTGCCAAAAGGATAATCATAATAATCTTTTAAGGTTAATTGAATCTCCTCGGGGATGGTGATTACTTCAGGGGGACGAGTAACGTCTGTATCTTGTGGATTGGTACTAGGTGGACTGTAAAGGTCCTCTCATTCCATTGATTGATGAGTTTGATCTGTTTGTTCTATTGGTTTGGCCTGGCTGTCTGGATATATTTCACTTTCCTGAATGTTTCGTGTTTGAGCTCTGGTTACTGCATTGCATTGCATTAAGATCCTATGAGTATTTTTCTTCCTCTATATCTGAGTCTATTTGGTGGTTAACTATAGCTTCTACCATGAAGGTTGTAGTTTCCTTGTCTTTGACTCGAAAAGTTTGTGGTGAAATCTCACCAGGAAGTGGGGTCCTTAACGTTAAAGAGCCCCTTGAAGGGTTTGTGATCTATGTACACCGTGAACTCTTGGCCTTGCAGATAACACCTGAAATTTTTGGTCACCCAAACTATAGCCAGTAGCTCTTTCTCAATCGTGGAATAGTTACGTTCGGCTATGTTCAGGGTACGGCTAGCGTAGGCTATGGGCTGATCATTTCCTACCTCTCCTTGGGAGAGAACTGCTCCAAGAGCCTCGCTGCCGGCATATGTGGTAAGTTTAAAGGTAAGGTTTTGAAAGGTCGGGATATATTAGGAGTAGAGGGGAAATTAAAGCGTTTTTTGTATTTTGAAAAGCCTCTTGGCAGAGGACGTACTGATTTTGAAAAATCAGGTATAAATTTTCTGTAGTAATTAGCAAGACCCAGAAATTATCGCACTTGCCTTATTGTCTTATGAAAAGTTTGAACGCACGCCGTTTTGCTAGGATCGGGTAGTGCTCTTTGGTTAGAATATTTGTTTCCTAGGTACACCACCTCGAGCCTGAGAAATTGACATTTCTCTGGTTAAAGTTTCAGGTTATTTTCTCTTAACCTGTCAAAGACTTTGCGAAGCTTTTGATAATGGTCTGCCACACTTTTTGCATAGTTGATGATATCATCTAAGAAGACGAAAAATTCTAAGCCTTGTAGACCACTTAATATGAAATTCATTAAACATTGAAATGTCGCCCGGGCTCCTTTGAGACCGAACCGCATGCGTTTGAATTCATAATGCCTGTAGTTGGTGCTAAAAGCCGTTTTTTGCTCGATTCTTTGGATCGACGAGTACCTGCTTATAGCCATTAGCTAGGTCTAGGGTGGTGAAGTATCGTAAATGGTCAAGATTATCGAGGATATCCTCAATCCGTGGTAGCGGGAAGGCGCCACCAATCGTTGTTTTGTTTAACTTCTGGAAATCAACGATGACGCACCAATTTTTCTCACCGTCTGGTCGTTGTCCAGCATTTCCCTGAGTTACTCATTAATGACATTTCGCCGTATCTCTGGTAACTGGTACATCTTTTGATTAATCGGTGCCGGGTCTTGCACCAGGGGATGTCGTGGGTGATGGCATTGGTATATGTAAGCCTGTCGCCTTTCAAGAAAAAGACATCGTTGTATTCGTAACAGAGATTTGTTATTGAGGCTGTTCCCTCAATATTTAGTCTTTTATCCAGATTGAGCTCTTGCTCTAATTTGGTAAGGCGGGGGTTAAGTTCGGTGTCATCTTGTTCGACTTCGTTTGGGAACAGATATCTTATGTGTTGGGTGGCGGTGGCCTACGCGCTTATTACCCTCTTTTTCTTACTCTCAACTTTAGACTTACTTAATGGTTTTCTATTATTATTGTTAGTGCTTCTTGTAGAGCTAGTTTTGAACTGCGAGTGTTGAGGATTCCCATGGGGATTGCTTTTAATCCAGCTGAAAGTAACCTGTTTGCTAGCAAGACTCAATCGTCTCTTTCTTTTGACAGACTGGGCATTTCTTCCTGCAACTGCTACGGAACTTTGACTACGATCTGCTGGTACCCACACAGGTTCATTTAAATTAACCTGATGCTGTCCCCTCTTACAGGCCAAATCTTCGGTAATCAAATCACCCTTACGTGTTCTTGTTTACCACAGCCGACTTCTTCTGACTGAGAAGCTTTGAGAACACCTGGGATAGTAGATGTATCCCCTACGGAATTTATATTTTGTACCAGCGTCTCTTTGTTGACCGTACTCTGTGAACATGGGTTATCCGAGGCAGTCTCTAATGAAATAGCAAACTCATCCAGATTGATTTCCGTGTGAGGAAATCGCAGGACCTTGTTGGGTCCCTCAACATTGTAGTGTTCGGCTAGGAAATCATTTCCTAACAAGTCCTCGTCGGAAATACCTGGGATATTTTTTCCACTTGGAAATTGCAAGGAAACTTGCTCCTTAGCATGAAATTTCCTCGGCAACTTTCTAAAGTTGCCAAAGGGGCTTTGATGCGTTAATTCTTGTTGGGATTTATTAGCTCGCGAGATTCAATAGCCTTCTTCTTAATTATAATGATCTCAGCGCCAGTGTCCACTATTAGTTGGGCGTGACCATTTAGACCTATGTCTAGAGGAAGTCTGGCCGTGGCCACACTGAAGTCGGGCGGTTCAGAACACCCTTGTTTGTTGCTGGTAGGGTTTATAGTCGAGCCGGGTAGTTTGGGGTCGACTCATTTTCGTTTCACACACACACACACACACACACACACACACACACACACACACACACACACACACACACACACACACACACACACACACACACACACACACACCCACACACACCCACACACACACACACTTGGATCTTACGTGTGCATGATACAAAACTTGTTTTACAGCGTTATTCACTTTTGCTTCTTCGTTGCCGGCGAAATCTGTGACCTGAAAGCGAAATGTGGGTCATATTAGTTCTGAACCGATGCTTTGAATGTGATTATTTTATATGTATTTAATAAGGGAAGATATCGGACAAACCCAACTCTAGTTGTTACCTCCTCCACCTGGGTTTTAAATTGCACTCTGCCGTATCGTGTAGATTAAAAATAAAAAAATTAGTAAAATTGCAAAATTAAATTGCAAAATATTATTAAATATAAAAACAAATTGCAGAAAAACATAAATACACGTGAATATTTCAAAAATGTGTAAAAATAATAAATTTCACAAAAAGCCCAAGAGCAAACATAGTACACGCAAAAATCATGTTTATAATATTTATGAAAATATTGGATTAAGTATCACAAACTGAATTTTCTTGAAGCGAATGAAAAAGGTGGTGTCTAAACATGCTCATTCACATAGAGAAATTTTCGCCTTCGTAGCATTTATTTGTTTGGTAGTTTTATTGAGCTTTTGTGTACGATAGAAGCGGTTTGTTTATAATACCGAATGAACTTTGCTAAAAAGCTATCAATCTACATATTTGTAGGCAAACCAGCAAATATGGGTGTGTAAAGAGCTTTACTTTTCCACACTACATGTGTAGAAAGTCAGGAGAGTGATTTTGTCTATACAATTCCATACATTTCAGAAGTGCTTGTTTAAAAAGATAAATTAAATCAATGAAATTATGGAGTGTGAACTGAAAAACATATTAAAACGTGGGCTGGGGGGGGGGGGGGGGGGGGGGGGGGTGGAGCATTGTATGAAGAATTCAAAGGTGCTTTTATTAATTATCGCTATGGCTAATGGCGGTCAAATATTTTTATTGTAATCAATGAACATTTTTCGTTTGAAAAATTCGTAAAAATAATAAATTTAGCAAAAAAGCAAGTATAGTCCACTCAGAAAAATCATATTTTAAGTCTCTATGAAAATACAGAATTAAGTATCACAAACTGAATTTTCTTCAAGAGAATGAAAAATGTAATATGAATTGCTTCTTCGTATTCTCTAAGATACTATATCTAAGGTTTAATGAAATGTCATACTCAAAATTAAAAAACAAAATATTATCCATTTTACGTAGTACTATTATACGAAGAATTAAAAAGTGCTGTTATTAATTAGCGCGATGAGCTGAATCAGAATAGAAAACAAAACATAATTTCAAAACATTTATATATAAAATAGTAGTTTCAGTACCACCACGCAGATTAAAAATAGTATGCTCAGTATTAAATATTTACATCTGAGCATGCGATACATATCTCAACCTTAATGTCAACCACCAAAGCATCAATTTGCTTAATATGATTTGCAAAATAAATTGTGTATATTGCCAACAAGGTTTTAAAAGCACTCTGCTAGCATTTCTTGATTAAAAGTAAAATGCTCAGCATTAAATAATCAAAGTTTTTATTTGCTTTCCGCAACGTCTTGCTCATTAAAATGAAAAAAATTGGTGTTTTGCTTAGCAATTTTTGTATAAATAATATTGCATCGAGCTTAGAAATCTTTATTTTTGTCATAAGCGTATTTAACCGTGCAACACATTACTAAGTTTGCGGTAATAGGTGTTTCTATTTAATAAATTTAAGTTTATTATGATTAAATTTGGTTTTTAGCTAAAAACTGAGTAGCATAATGCATTTGATGTTGGTGTTATACAAACTACTGCAACGCGTTAATTTTACTAATCATTGCCCTCTTAGAGGACTTAAACGTTACATAAACATTAACTGGAATGCAGTTTTGATAATTCCAATATTTATCATACTAAAAGCTGGAATTGGAACTGCGAAATTAGTTATCAGTAGTTCGAAAATAGCTTTCCTTTCCTCTCGTCGCGCCTCGCTTGCTTTGCAAAATCGAGTTCTTTTATATTTTTAATCACCAGTCAGATAAGCGCGATACTACCTTCCAGGTCTCCACAAAAGAATAATAGATAAATAAAAGCCTGTTTAAAGAGAAATGTTTTAAAATGAGCGCCAACTTTCGAAATGTCTTGCGTGTACTATTCGCCACCCAAAAATACTAAATCGATGAATTCGATGAATTATAGTTCAGTGACCTTTTTTGATCGAATCTTTCCGAGAGACGAGAGTTAAAAGAAGACGTCAGCGCTTCTCACGCTACCTGACAAGTGATAGATAAGAACGGTAGTCGATTCAAGAAAAGTCCGAACAAGGAAGCGTGAATAAAAGGTTAACAAATAGAAAGGCTAAATTGAGCAGGACGAGAAAAAGATTGGTCTCGTGGAATCAGGAGAAGAAATAATCAAGAGGATTTGGAAGTAGCCGTCGTAGTAGCGGTTGTCGAACCGCTTTTCCAAAGGAGCGGAGGCCACACGGTCGAAAGTTAAGTACCTTGTTTTGTCCTAAGGTACTATTTGTTTGAAGTATTTAAATATAAATATATTTAGAGCTATAGAGTTACATAAAGTCTGATTGATTTGCCGGGGTGTCGCCCCTCGCGGTTCCATACAGGAATAGTAGTAATCTAAATATTTAATTTGTTCGTGGAAATTGTGCTCCTTATCATGATCTAGTGTGATCTTAAGTTCATCGGATTAATGAAATAATAGTCGTTTAATTTCAATTTCTAACCTAAGTTCATGGCGGTTGAATTGTGCGCCCTTAATACGGGATGTAGTGAATTATGACTTCGATGTCTTTGAATTGATAGCAATAATTGAATTTATAAATCCTAGTTTGTAGCCTACATGAGTGAAGTAAATGTTTTGTGACTGGTTTTGTGCTATGATTAGAATTACTGGTTATCGTATTTGTAGTTGAATTCCTTTCTGCATTCTACCCTTTATGACTAACGGTCCGTTTTCGGTTTGCCAACGCGAGTTTTGTGGTTTCGGTCAGTGGGCTTTCAAAAAAAAAAACAAAAAAAAAATCACGTGGCGCCCAACTTAGATCTCCACATTGATCCTACGCCATCTCCACTAAGCTGCCAAAAAGCAAAAAGAAGGGGCGGAAGCGTAGAATATGTTTTATTGCAAAAAAAAAAAAAACATAAGAGTGTAACAAATTTGGCGCCCAACGTGGGGCCCGATTACATCAAAATCGAACCTACTGGTTAATGAATTTTTAGTCAGATGAATTACTTGAGTATTTTTTAAAATACATATATATAAAAAAAAAAAAAAAATTATAAATCTTTGTTGACAGATTCATTGAAAATTCTCAATCGGAGTCTCGTTTACGTTTTTGTTTTAGTTGCCCAGTGAATTCAAATGGTGTTTAGTTATATGGGTAAAGTCGAGTAAGCGGAAAGCCACCTCCCATTTCTTTTGCTACATGGATGTCATTTAATAGTTAATTGCAATTGAAGCAATCGAAATTAGGTGCGAGCTAAGCTCTAACAGCGTAGAAATATGGTTTTGGCGTTATGATTATTGCTGTGTTTCGTCTTTTCATCTCTCGTCAATGATGGAGACAGTTTTGATACGAAGTGAGTATAAGGTTATTGGGATAAGTCAGTAAAATGCATCAGTACATAACACATATAATATAATCATAACCTTTTTCTAAATTTTACAAATTACTTGCTACGGAATTTCGATTTTGGAAATGTAGGATATCAAAGAAAATTCCAAGTTTGGGATAGCTTTTCTCGTAAATGTAACCCATGCTGAAGGTTGTGTTATATTTTTTCGGGACTCACTGTCAAGTATTCAACCTTAAGTTGAATATTTGAAAAATCGTGGTTAAAAGAAAACGCTTTTCACTTTAGAGTAATTAACACTGAACAAATTTATTAATAGGCACATGCCTTAAATAACAAAAAAAATATATTTAAAAATTGTACCGCTAAGCTTTTTGTGGGTGCCCGCCGGTCAAACTCATTTACCCATGCTGTGCGGATAAAAATGCTGTATTTCATAGAATTAACATTGTGGCGATCAATACAATGCCCGAGAAGTGCAATGTATGAAAGAATGCTTGCATGGGTAAATGAGCTTAAAAATATTTTTGTGAAGAAATAATTTAACCTGATTACAAAACAACGTTATTGTTCAGGCGTGAACATGTCGATCTGGGTTGCAGCATTGATGGTGGCGTGCTGAAATTGATGATGACTGGATTTGGAGGAACTTCCTTCATGTGCGTGGTTAGAACGTCTGTATTTTGGTCAAGATTTGTTTTCAGGGTAATCTCCTTGGTCTTAATGTAGCAGTCGTCGTGAAGGTGCATAATTCCTGTTTTGTTTAGGAGTAACTCTCTCCTTGAGCCCTTGCAAATTACAGCAGTGACCTTAGTTTGGTTATTGATGTAGAGCCAGGTATTCTTCATCATAAGAGCCTTCCATATTGTTCCGGTGAACTTGAGTTGACACATTTCACAAATCGTTTTGGGATAACGTTCATAAATTTCATCAATGACCCAGGAGAGGCTATCCTGAATGCTGTGTACGATTGTTGGAGTCCATAAATGAGTATGGCTATCTTCAACTAAGCAAGCCCTTAATTCTTGCTCCTGCAAGTTGAAATATATTTGTTGATCGAAGTTAATAGCAAAATTAGAGGACTTTATGTCTGAAATTGCAAATTTGTTGCTTTCGATCATATGAGGCGTTGGGGTTACATGTATTAGCTCATATATGCTCCTTTTCACTATATTTAGGTACCCATATAACTTTACAGTGTTGTTTTCTGCTCTCATATTCAACCGATCTTGCGGTGTTGGTAATATTATGAGACTAGACCCGAGCCTTTGAGATATGTTCTGTACAACTGATTTGATGTCATGCAGAGTGATTAAATTCAGTAAATGCCCATGATTATGAACTGCGTTTAGTCAGTGTGTATATTTTTCTTGAAGTTCATCATAGTAGTCCTCAGCGCTGACATATGTAGCTATCACCTCAATGCTGATCGTGTTGTGATCAGCACTCAGCATTCAGTCATCTGGTTGATTGAGTTAATGACCTGGGACAATCTGGCGGCGAAATGTTTCAGTTTTTCGAGCACAAAGAAATTGGATTGGTTGAGTTTTGTATTAATGAGAATTGCCTGTTGGTTATTCAAATGCAGAAGAGTCTCTTGGTTGTTGTGCAATTCTTCAATGTCTTTGTAAACTTCGTCGTTTACTCCGAATACACTGGTGAGAAGTTTCCCTAAAAGGCCTCTTCTTTTCCTAGTTTTGAGTTCTAGATGAAGGATCTCTTCAATTGCCTTCAGTAGATTTTGTCTTCTACTGGATAGATGCTGGAAAAGTACTAGGCAGTACGTTATGTCGGTGAGCTTTTTAGTGCGATCACACATTCGTTTTATTTGGTCCCAGGTGACATCTATATTTTTCTGGTCAGTGAAGATTTCAGCCATTGGAAGTGTGACTTGAAGTCTTAAGTTGCCTCGTTTAACTTGAACATTACCGAGATTTTCCACGTAGAATCCTGACTTGGGCTGAAATATGGTATAATCTTCTGCGAAAACTACAGTCAACTAGTAAAACAGTAGTATGGTTGAGTGGAGTAATCTTGATGCCCAGGTACAAGGTGCAATCCTTCTTCTTCCTTCTGTAGTAATTCGATGAAAATGCTCTGGTTTTGACCATAGTAGTTCTGGTTGTATTTACTTAGTATTACGGATGCGTCTGGAGGCATGAACCTTCGATTTGTTGGATCTTCGCACAGTCGTTGTTGCTGTAATGGCCTTAGAGTCGAAGCTTTCATTTTCTGAATTGTGTATGCTGATGGGTAGCTGACAGACCTTGTGCAGTGGTCGTCTCTTGACGCTGTCTCTGTATTGCACTGATACGACACGTACTATGCCATCATTTCCTGGGTGGAGTTGTACGATTCGTCCTAGAGACCATTTTTGAGGCGGTAAATGATATTCTTTGAGTAGAACTAATTCTCCGACCGATGGGTTTTTTCTCTCTTCTTTCCACTTACTTCTTTGCTGTAATAAGGATAATTATTCTTGCGACTATCTATGCCAAATATCCTGGTGCAATTTTGTGACTAATTTCCATCTTTGGTGGATTTGCTTGTCATCGATGTTAGGTCCACAGGGGAGGGGAATCAGAGGGCGTCCGATTAAAAAATGGTCTGGAGTCAATGGTTCTATGTACCTTGGATCACTTGATAGCTGCCATATCGGCCTCGAGTTTAAGCATGCCTCTACTTGGTATAATACTGTGGTAAACTCCTCAAAGGTCAACAGGGTCACTTCCAACACACGTTTAAGGTGCCCTTTGATAGACTTAACACCAGCTTCCCATAAACCTCCAAAATGGGGGCTGGATACAGGATTGAACTTCCACTCTGTTCCGTCAATGACCATGGCCTCTGCTGCTTGTTTTGTGGATCGCGTAATTGCGAGCTGCAAGTACTTACCCAATTTGTTGCTAGCTACGACAAAATTTGTCCCGTTATAGCTGTATATTTGCTTGCAGTGTCCCCGGCGAGCAACCAATCTTCTATAAGCCGCTAGAAAGGCGTGTGTGCTAAGGTCGCTGACTAGCTCTAGATGGACAGCTTTTGTTATCATACAGACAAATAGCACTATGTAGCCTTTGATGGTTTTTGTGACTCTTCCTTTTCACATTTTGGTAAGAAATGGGCCGGCATAATCAATTCCTCAGTTTGAGAAGGGTGGGGAAGGATTTATGCGTACTGCAGGCAAGTCACCCATCAATGGTTGGGTGTTCTTTTGGCGATATCTTACGCATGTAATACATTTATGGTTTCTGCCTTGTACTACTCTTTTACTGTCAATTATCCAGAATTGCGACCTCATGTGATTTAAGGTTAGCTGTGTGCCACCATGTAGGGTTTGTTGGTGAGCATGCTCAATGACAAGATTTGTTATGTGGTGTTTCTGGGGAAGAAGCATTTGATGCTTGGCATCTATTGGCAGTGCCGAGTTCTTCAATCTTCCCCAATGATGCAATGATTCTCAATTGCCTTGTATAACTTGAGCTCGTGAATATTTCGTCCGATTGGGTAGTAATATTGAAAACTGCAACTGTTTGTTTTTCTTCCTCAGTGGTGACGAAAACGGGCTGGTTTGAGGGCCAAGCATCTAGAAGATGAGTTAGCCAAAGTGGACCCTTCCACCAAAGGTTGTGGGAAGCAAGCATGGTTGGACTAATTCCTCTGGAGGCAATATCTGCAGGATTCTCATGAGATGATATGTATCTCCATATGTTTTTGTCAAGGAGGCTTTGTATCTCACTGACTCTCTTAGCTACAAAGGTTTTCCAGCTGTTCGGATTTTTAGCTATCCATGCTATTGCAATTTCTAAATCACACCAAGCGAATATTTTAGGAGATTTTATTCTCAAAGTATGGATGGTGGACTTTAGGAGCTGAACAAGCAGCAGAGCGCCACAGAGTTCTAATCGTGGTAGAGTGATTTTTTGTCTCAGGGGTGCTACCTTGATTCTCGCGGTTAATAGCGTAGTGTGTATTTTTCCGAAGCAATCAATTGTACGGGTGTATATTACGGCTGCAAATGCCCTTTCAGAGGCATCGCAAAATCCATGCAGTTGAATTTCTTGACCTGTACGCTGTCTGAACCACCTAGGAATTCTTATTGATTGCAATTGTTGCATTTCTGCTTTTAACTTTTTCCAGGCGTTTATAGTTTCGTCAGGAGGTAGTTCATCTCAGCCTGTTTCTGTTTTCCAAAGAGACTGCATAATGAGTTGTGCGGTTATGGTTACAGGAGCTAGCCAACCTGTGGGGTCAAAAATTGTCGCAATTCTCGACAATAATGTCCGTTTCATTAACTTGGTATCGGTGGTATTGATTTTTAATTTATACTGGAATTCGTCTCGTTTGGGGTTCCAGCGTATCCGCAGCATTTTTATTGTGTCCTTGTCTCCGATTTCTAGAATCCCTTTTTCTATTATGTCCTCTGGAATTATTTTCAACAGTTCTTGGCTATTCGATGTCCATTTCCGGAGATTGAAACTTCCTTTCTTTAACAAGGAATCTAATTGTTTTTGTAGCTGGTATGCTTCGGCTTTGGTGTCAGTACCTGTTAGCATATCGTCTATGTAGAAATCATTAAGCAGCAAGCTTTTGGCAGCTGGTAATTGATTGCCTTCATCTTTCGCGAGTTGATTTAGGGCCTTGACTGCGAGGTATGTTGCCGGTGCTCTGCCATAAGTGACAGTGTTCAACACGTATTCTTGGACAGGCTCTGTTGGTTGCTGGCGCCAGAGAATACGTTCATAGTTTCTATCTTTTGGCGCTATTTCTATCTAAACATTTTCTCAATGTGTATTTTTGACTCTCTATGCAATAAATCGTTGAGGCGTAGTCCAGATGATGTTTTACAAGATGCGTCGAGCACTACATGCAATTTTGTCGTTGTGCTGTTCTCCTTAAACACTTCGTGGTGAGGCAAATAATATACATTGGCTTTATATCCAGTATATTGTTCTGCTGGACTCATGTGACCAAGGATCAAATACTCCATTAAGAATTTGTTGTATTCGGTCATTAAGTTGGGGGATTTTTTAAAATTTTTCTCAATTTGTAATAAGCGAGCTTTAGCTCTATCCCTAGAGTGTCCAAGTACTCCTGAAATTTCTCTAAATGGTAGATGGACAATATATCTACCATCCTTTGCTCTTTGATGTGTCTCTGGAAGTGTCTTGCACAATCATCGACTTCCTGGCTCGATGCGGCATTAACCAAAATTGTTCAAGCTTTTGATCTATTTCTGGAATTGAAAGGAAACTTGATACCTTGTTAGTCTCTTGGATTGTATTAGGAATGTTCCCGAAGAGGATCCATCCTAACTTGGTGTTTTGCGCAGTCGGCTTCCCTGGCTTGAGCCCGTCTAAGATTATGTTAGAGTAAACGTCCGCTCCTAAGATTAGATCAATTGGGCCTGGTGTATTGAAAGTTGGGTCAGCTAAAGCAATATTTTCATATTGTCGTAGGTCATCTATTGATATCGCAGCTTCCGGTAATAATGAACTTAGTTTCGGCAGAAAAAGTGCTTCGACTTGAAGGTAAGAGTTCCTTTGATTTTGAAGTTGTATTTGAATTTTGACCTTTCCGTGAGCTTGTGCTGATTTGGCCTCACAAATACCCAATATGGTTGTCTTTATGCGTTCCTTTTGCATTCGTAAGCTTTGCACTACCTCCTCAGTAATGAGGCCTACTTGGGAACCTGGATCAATTAGTGCTCTAAATATATCTAATTGCCGAAATATGTTTCTTATTTTTACCATGTCAGTAGGTAATAAGACATTGGGTATTTTTGTCTTATTATGAAGTGCTACCACGTCTTCGGTTGTTGGTTGGTTTGGTCTTGCAGAATTGGCGTTCTTGTAGTTTATAGACATAAATGTAGTTTTGTTACTAGGTTGATTTTCTTCTGCCTCATTATTGCGGCTTACTTCTTTTTGTAATAGAAACAGGACTTCTTTGTTTTACATTTTTCTGTCTTTTTATGTGCCAAACAATTAGTGCAGAGTTTCTGCTGAGAAATAAATTGACCTCTGTCTTGTATACTCAATGTTTTGAATTCAAGGCACTGGTAGATATTGTGGTCTTTATTGCAATAGACGCAAGACCGCTTCAATGTGGTATGGAAAGTTCTTTTTTTGTTGTAAGAGCTTGCATCGTATTTGATTTGCTTTGAACTTTTGATAGCATCTAGCACCTAATAACGCTTCTCTATGAAATTCAGCAATTCTGCGGTGGATGGGTTTTCCCTTGGATTTATGAGCGCTTCTTCGAATAGTCTAAGACTTTCTTACTGCGATGCAAACAATCATCGGACCCCATTCATTCGTGTGGCAATTTAATTTATTTCAGGCCTCTAGACACTTTCTTATTATATCATAGAGCTTTATTATGTCTTCTTGACATGTGTACTCTCCTCGTTTTGCATCCATTATGGTGTTGATATAGGTTCTTATTATCTTCCTATTGTTTTTGAATCTAGTCTGAGCTAGTTGCAAGGCTGTATTATAGTTGACACTGCTTAACTGTAAATACTTTACAACTTTCCGTGCATCGCCTTCTAGGTGATACAGAAGATATTGCATCTTCTCGACGTTGCTTAGATAAGTATTGTAGTGTATTACGTTGAGAAATATGTCGATGAAAGACTTCCATTCTTTGTAATTCCCATTGAATTTTGGTATCTGTATGGCTGGAAGCTTTGGAAAATTATTTCTCATGTATGTATCTAGATAAGATACATTAGCTACTGGTTGTTGTCCAATGCTTGTAGGATTCGAAATATTTTCGGTAGTTAAACCACTTGATGGAAGAGTAGAGGTTGAGGTCAACGAGGGCGTGAATGAGCTGCTGGTACCTGCTGTTGTGCAAGTCGTGGATGCCGTTGTGTCAGTAGTAAATTGTACCGCTAAGCTTTTTGTGGTGCCCGCCGGTCAAGCTCATTGACCCATGCTGTGTGGATAAAAATGCTGTATTGCATAAAATTACATTGTGCCGATCAGTACAATGCCCGATAAGTGCAATGTATGAAGGAATGCTTGCATGGGTAAATGAGCTTAAAAATATTTTTGTGAAGAAATAATTTAACCTGATTACAAAACAACGTTTATAAAAAAAATCTTAAATTATTGTTCAGGTGTGAACACACACCTTTGCCACAGGCGATCACTCCACGTTGGTTCAGGAAACCTCGATTACAAAACAACTCACACACTTTTTCTTTATATATATATATATTTTTCCTCTTAATAATTCACAAACTTTTTCCGCAACAATCTGTTATTTATCATTATTTTCACAATTTTTCCTCTTAATAATATACAAACTTTTTCCGCAACAATCTTTTACTTATCGTTATTTTCACAATTTTTCGGGTACAGACTCCCGTGACCAACCGAACCGTTCTCTTTTCCCTTTTTTTTTCAAAAAACTCCAACCGTTAATATTCTCGAACAGAAACTGCCAAAACAAGAAAACCGACCGCTTTTACGTCTTCAAATTGACTGCTCAAAACTGACTGTCCAAGACTTGATTTTTCAAATCCCGAGTCTTCTAGTTCAGGATAGGAAAAGTGCTTAATTAGCATTCCTATCCTGAGAAAATTGTTTGCCGCTGGACATGTTTAAACATGCCCAGAATTATCGCGGCGGTCGATGGTTGAAATGAAGTTTGATATTTTCATAAATATCAAACCATCGTCTTGCTATCGTGCATACATTGTTGCGATCACAATGTATGCAGCTCGCGACAATTTGCTGATAAGAGCTTTTTTCGGTGAAGACTTGATCGTTTCAGTCTTCACCGACGTACAATTTTATGCGCCCGATAGGTATGTATACATACGCACATACATATTGTGTTTTTCACAAATCTTACCGAAGGTAAGATTTGTCGTGGGGCTTTTTTCTATGAAAACGACTTGGGTTGAAATTTAAAACTTTTATTTTTCCCAAGTCGTTTTGTGGGAAAAATATGTTGATTACATGCGAAGGAATTTGAAGAAATTGCTGATGGCAATTTCTTCGCCTTGTTAGGAGATAAGCTAATCATGTTTGAAGCATGATTAGCTTTATTTCTATTTATGAAAACTAAATATTTTTAATGACTTTTCCAATGATAATTATTTCTTATAATTATCATTGTTGACCATTTTTAGGTATACAACAGTCCTTTCCCCTGCGAAAAAGAGAATTATTCTTTGAAGAGGAATAATTCTCAGGGGAAGTTGTTGTTGGGGCTTTTTCGGTGGTTCGGCTATTGGTCGGTTTGGCACAGGTTTTCGTTTTTACATATTTTCTTATTTCTATTTGAATAAAAACAAATTTTTGTTATCTTATTTTCTAAAATTGTTTTTAAATACCTGATCTTATTCTATTCTATTGCTTTATTATCTTACTAATTTTTACTGTTTTTTTGAGTGTTATGCATATGTTATGTTATGTTGTTTTTTTTTGTTACTCTTGTATATTTGTTATGATCTAAAGTTAGTGGTTATTTAATTTTTATTCTAGGTTATAATAATGATAATATTTATATTTTTATATTATTTATTAAACACTAGCGGGGGAGGGTTTCGTTTTGTCCTTGTTTTTAGTTTGGATGTACATATGTTTTTATTACACTAGTTTTCCTTAAATCTATGCTTTAGTACTTATGTACGTATGTCCTCTCTCCTTATATTTCTATTATTATCTATTATTACTAATTGATTTATTTGGGGTTAATAGAAACCACTTACATTTATTTTGTCTATATTCTAATACCAGTGATAATGCTTCTTAATTGCGACCGTTTGAAGTGGTGGCATTATACCACTTGCACTGACCTAGTAGGTGGCAGGGTGCGGGTCCTTTTAAGAGGGGTAGGTGCGATTATTTCGATTTGTTCGATTTGTTCGATTTGTTCCTCCGCCTCAGGGTTTTTTTTAGGTTTGTGTGGACGATAATTTTTAATGAACGGCACTAGCCATTTGGCAACCAGGTACAGTACCATACATGTTATGACAATACCAGTTAAGGATACTGATGTTGCAGCTAGGACATGTGTAGGATGGTGGTTTGTATGAGTAGATATTTTGGCTTATTTTTTGTCCACCTCTTTTAGTGACTGGGTGCCTTTTAGGATGAGGCTATCAGTGCCATCTCCTGAGTATAGCTTTGTACTAATACTCTCGGACTGTATTTCTTTGGCGGATTCATTGAGATATTTTTCCACTATTTGTTTTAATGTGGTTATATCTGGGAAGTAATTGGGTTGTGTGAGACTCAATGATTGAATATTTTCTGCCTCATAGTGTAGGATTTGGGATCCTATTTGTAATTGACGGGGATCGTTGATAGTAATTATTCCTTGGCCTTCTAATTTTGAAGTTAGGAATTGTTGGCTCTTCCTTTAGTGGATTAAAGAGCAGCTTCACTATGCATTCTTTAGACATTGTTGCCTTTGTTGCAGGAATGCTTAGCTTGGTGACGTAAGTGTCCTCTTTGGAATATTGCGTGATTTTTTTGAAGATTTTAAGATCTTGGGTTTTAAATAATAGGATATCCTGTGTCTGTACCTGGTGCGCTACGTGCGAGTACTGTATATCGGGTACCAATGATTGTTTTTTATGGTAGATTGAAAGTCGGAAGTTGTATTCGAATGACTAATTTGTCTTGGACTAGACGAGCCTTTGTTTCCGCTGTCTGATATAGCAGCGAGAGACAATTTTGTACATCTGGGCAAGTAGCGTGGGACTTGTGGTATATCTCTAATAAACTTTTGGGAGACACCACTAGCGCATGAAACTGGTGATTTTTACTGGAGATTATTATGTCGAGTAAGGCTTGCTGCCTGTACTCAATCTCGACAATTTGTATGGTCAGGCTTGAAATTTTTTCCTGCCTTAATTGTCTCATTAGTAAATCATCAGTGATATTTTGCAGTATATTTACCTGGAGATTTGTTTGACGTTGTCTTTCCTGAAGAGATGTCAATGGCTTTTGGATTTGTTGCAGTGTAGTTTGGACTACACTGATCTGCTGCCTTTCCAGGTCGGTTAGTGCTTTAGTATTTGTTTCGAGCTCCTCGAGTCGACTGTATACTTCCTGTTCATTAGTGCTGTCCATGGTCCCGAATAGGTAGTGCATTGCATTGCCTATTCCATCGAATATAGATCTTGTTGATCTGGATTTCGGGACCGCTTCTCGAATGACACTTGTTCTCCTCTTGATGTTTTCTAAGAGTGAATGAACATGTTTTTGCTGTACCAGGCATAGCTCATCGGTTTGAGAGCGATTTGAACATAGTCGGTGAACTAAGTGTTCCGCCTGTTCTGCCATAAACGTTTGGTTGTCCAGTTCCATTAGGTTGATCTCCGTTAGTACATTCCATGTACTGTGGTATACTTGCAATTTTCCTAAATCTTCATACAGTATTCCTGTATTGTTCAGGGGACTTATTGTGTAGGGATCCGTTTGTGTTTGTTCCATTGCCAGATGGAAACAGCATATTAACACTAACACGTGTTTCATGTTCTGTAGAAAATGAAGGATAGGCTTCGTTAGTCAATTAGTCGTACTAGATGATCTTGTGTATATAACTAAAAGATATTGATAGTGGAATTTAGTATATAGTATAGACCCAACTTATTTGCTAAAGATATATGTACCCGTATACTACTCATAGTAGGGCTTCAAACGGTTGTTGTGTACGACAACCTGCCGCTTGCCTATTTTTATGGTAGTGTTTGTGGGACTGGGTACGTTGATTACCAGATATGGGCGAACCCAGATTTGAGACAATTTGTGTTTGCGACTTTCACTTTTGAGGAGGATTTTGTCTCCTAGGTGGAAAGTGAGAGGCCTGGCTGTTTTGTCGTAATACGCCATTGAGCGTTGTTGGCTAAAAGATTTTCACGAGCCGTGGCATATGATTTTTGTAATCTGTATTTGAGCATATGGTAATAAATTTCGTGGTTATAAACGGGTTCAGGATCCTGTTTTAAATTAGAATAGAATAGAATAGAAATATTTATTTAGGAATACTGTACACAAGAGTTAATAATCTTTTTCCGTACATTAGATTTAAAGGTGCTAGAGATCGAGTTTTCAAAGTTAACAGAAGAAAGGAATATACAGAAACAAATTTTCTAAATTATGAAACAAGTTAAAAAAAAAAAAATAGATGGGACACCCGCTGTGAAGCCGTAAAGGCAATCCATCGGGGTTCATTTAGTACCCTCGTGTATACTGTTAATGGTCTATGGGCACGCTCTAGTGCTCTATTAGACTGTGGATGGTATGCGGAAGTCTGTAACTTCTTTACCCTTAGCAGTTTGCAGACCTTCTTGAATAGCTCACTCAGGAAATTAGTTCCCTGATCGGTGACTATTCTCTTTGGAATGCTATAACGCGTGAAAATCTCATCGAAGAAGATTTGCGCCACCGTTGTTGCTTCTCCATTTGGTATGGCATACCAATCGACAAATTTGGTAAGATTATGTTGAAAAGTTAAGACATATTTATTACCTGATATGATATCGAGGTAAACCTTGTCGAAAGGTTGTTCTGCGATGTCCGTTATTACCATTGGCATCTTGAATTGTGGAGATGCTTTCATTATTTGGCACTTAGGGTATTTTTTTATGTACTTTTTTATATCGCTAAGCATGTGTCTCCACCAATACTTGCGTCTAATTCTTTTATAAGTCTTAATAACACCCTGATGGCCGCCGAAAGGAGAGTCGTGATAATCCTTCAGGATTGTTTGAACTTCCTTGGGGCTCTTGATTATCTCAGGTGAGTAGTTAAGCTATGCGGATTCTGGATCACTTTTTCCATACAAAAAGTGTCCGGAAATTTCAAACTATTTTGCTGGCTCTGGACTGGGTTCTGGGCCACTGAGGGGGATTCCGTCTAGTGGTATACGTCACAGGGTATGCCTGGAGAATTCCTTTCCTACCGAATGGCTGACCAGGAGATGACGCCAACTTTTTGTTTGATCTGGTCTTAGAGGCTACAATTTGACCTTTGACCTTTCCTGTGTCTGGGTGCTGGAGGTTGTCTGAGAGCTTTAGTGACAATATCTGATATCGGGGATGTATACTTGTCAGCTTGAGTTAGTTGTTAGTTGTTTACTTTAGTATGAGTGCCTGTGGTGTGTTGGGCTGGGCTACTTGGTGGCTGAGTCTGGCGCACTTTTTCCATACAAAAAGTGTGCGGAAATTTCAAACTCATTTGCGTCTTCTTCTTCGTCTGGAGGTACGGTGAGCAATTTTGAGGTGGTTCTGAGGCCGCTTTTGTACTGCAAATTAACATTATACTGTGACAGTACCAGATCACTTTTTCCATACAAAAATTGCAAGGTAGATTCCAACTATTTTGCTGGCTCTGGACTGGGTTCTGGGCAACTGAGGGGGATTCCGTCTGGTGGTATACGTCACAGGGCCTGCCTGGGGGAATTCCTTTCCTACCGTCTGGCTGAAGCTCTAAACATTTGTGAATGGGTGCGTAGCTTTATTGGTGGAGGTTTCTAGTTAAGTTGATCTGGTCTTGGAGGCTACAATTTGACCTTGAGATGCCCCTCTTGTGTCTGGCTACTGCAGATTTGCTGAGAGCTTTAGTGGGAATATCTGATACTATGACTAGGACTGTCTGGGGCGTGTTGGATTGGGCTACGTTACCTGTACCAAGGCTTGGGTGGAATGTGTATGTGTATGTGGCTTAAGTAATGATGTGAAATGCCAAAACCCTCGAGAATACTTCACAAGCCATGAAACAGACTCCCTCCTTACCACATGCGAGGCCCAACGGAGTCCTTACATTCTAAAATATTTGCAGTGTTCTTATGTAAAACTGACAAAAGTTTGACTTGAATAGCTCCTCCGCCTTAAACTGCTATTCATACAGAAAAATGGTGTTGTGATAATTTTAAGCTTGCTTTCTTATCTTCCGAACAGTAATAAAACTTTCATACCTTTCCTAACAAAATTATTTAAAAAAATTAATCATAACCAAATGACTACGATTTCTGAAACAAAAATTCTCAGCTGAGTAATCATTGTAATGTCGCTATGCCGTCATGGCATGCCATGGGCTGATGATATCGAATGTAGCTGCCTACAGATTCGGACTCCGGCTGCACATACATACATGCAATTATCACTCAGCTGAGAGGTATTGAGCGTTAAATGGTAAGGTTACTTTGTAATCAAAACTATTTTATTATTTTGTTAACAAACGTTTATAGTAAGTGTAGCCTTTCGGAAGATAAGGAATCAAGCTGTAAATTACTAGAAGACTATTTCCCTGTATGGATAGTAGTTTAGGCTCTGTGGCATACATAAAGCCAATGTTTAGCACTTTTCCATAAGTATTAATATAAAACATTTTAGAAAACGGACTCCGAACACACACATATAGATTTCTGTTTCATGGCTTGGGAAGTATTCTCGAGGGTTTTAGAAATGCCTTAAGCGAGCTTATATCGGGGCTGTATACTTGTCAGCTTGAGTTAGTTGTTAGTTGTTTACTTTAGTATGAGTACCTGTGGTGTGTTGGGCTGGGCTACTTGGTGGCTGAGCAAACGTTACCTAAGGCGTGGATGCATGTGTGCAACTGTGTATTTATGTGGATGAGAAATGTTATGAAATTCCCTAAGTGAATTAGTGTAATTAGTATAAGTAATAATTCAAGTTAATCCTAGAATATTTTTGTTCATACCAATAGATTCTAGAAGGTGTCAGTGGGGGTCTTAGTAATAGGGGTGGACAAATTTTTTATCAGAAATCCTCTACGGGCTATGGGTTTCGAGATATTAGTGATCTTACCTTTTGAGGTATAATTAGTAGTAGTAATAATTCAAGTTAACCCTAGGATATTTTTTGTCCATGCCAATAGTATTAGTACTATGGGGTAAAAATTTTCATCAGAAATCCTCTACGGGCTATGGTTCGAGATATTAGCTATCTTACCTTCTCAGGTGTAATTAATATTAGTAGCTCAAAAACAAACAAAAAACAACAACAACTATAACCTAAGTTGTGGATTAAAGATTTGATGATATTAATCTGTAGGTGCCTTTTATAAACATGATTGCACCATGTAACCATATATCTAAAAATAGATCAGGTGAAGCTGGTTGGGGTGAATGTAGGTAGATATGTTGACTTAGATATGTAATGGAAATTAGTAAATGCTTAATTTTGCTCTTCAGGTGTAATGCTTCTAATTTGATTCCTTGCATAAACAAATTCGTACAGTACAGTAAAGTAAACAAATTCGCAGTCGAATAATGTAAGCAAATTCGCACAGCGGCCGAGTAAAGTAAACAAATTGAGCGATTTATGACAGATTCCTAATTTCTTTAGTTGAAAACAACAACAACTGATATTAATTGTTACAACATCACACACCACCCAACACAAAATCGTAATATAAACCCTCGAGTGCATTAAGACTATCGACCCCTTTTTTTTCATAAAGACTAATGACCTTTTTTTCACTCCACTTCAATTTTATTGAACCCGAATTAGCTGAGATCGTTTCCTTTTCGAAACAAATTAAAAACCCTACTTCAATTTATTCCAAACAAGTCAGCTAAAATTATTTATTCATCAACCTAAAATCAATATATATATACATAATCTGTATACATAATCTGTTTACTTCAAGTACTGTCAGCAAATAATTTTCCTCGCTTATTCCCAATAACAAAAAAATCAATAACCCCAATCGCCGATGCAATCACTTTTCTTTTTGAGTAATAAAAATCAATAACCCCAAACGCAGACGAAATCACTTTTCTTCTTTGAGTAATAAAAATCAATGACCCCATACGCAGACGAAATCACTTTTCTTTTGACCCAAAAAAATGCACGCGTAACCTTTTTCGTCGATCAATCGATCGCTGCTTAAGAAAATCTATAATGAAAAGACAGTTCGTTCTTAAATTCCGATCGGGAAAGTTGCCTTCAGTCTATTTAATAGAATTACTTATGTTTTTGGTTTAACAAAGTTGTAAATTAGCTAAGTTCTTTTTATAAATTTGGATAACATCAACTATAAAGGAAATAAACGTATACTTAAGAAGTGACTTTCTTTTACTATTTCCAAATAATTAAAGATAATTATTTTTACTGGCGCAGTCGGTAGGATCGCGTTTAGTTCGAAGCTAACTCGATCTCTGCATATTAATGTTTAAAACGCGAATCAAGTTCGATAACATTTTACTAAAAGATTAGTGAAGTGCAAATCTATTGCAATATCATTTTACTAAAAGATTAGTGAAGTGCAAATTTATTGTGATAACGTTTTACTAAAAGATTAGTGAAATTCTCATCCACAAACAAAAGTGACACGCACCAAACGTTTCATCTAAGATCTACAGGAAAATAAGCAACACAGCAGTGTCAGTGTAACATTCAATTATACTGCGAATTGTCGTATAACCCTACATCGCTTTGCGAAAAGGAGCGAAAAGGAACACCGCATACATTTGAAGTAGAAGCAACTAAATACCCCATAAGAAGGAAGGAAGAGCCAGTTACCCTATAAGAAGGCAGGAAAAACTAATCACCTCTAAAGAAGGAAAAATTGACGACATCAAAGGAAGGGAAAACCTAAAGCATCCAAGTAACGTACAATTATTTCAACTAGAACAATTTTGGGAGAATTGAAGTAAGAAGATTGATCAACGTTGGTAATAAATTTATAAATTTAATAGTTCCAGTATAGTGAGTAAATTTTTGTTTTTTTTTTATATAAGCATATATAATATCTTCCAGTATAGCGATTAAATTTTTGTTTTTTATTTTTATACATATATTCCGGCACATAGTGAGTAAATTTCAATTTTTTTTTCTCAAATACACATATAATATCAAAGGCTACTAATGATAGGTAATGAATAACTCTGAATTGGACCAAGAAAAAAGTCTGGAATTATTAACTGCTGATTTAGGATTTACATTAGATAAAATTCATGAAAAAGTAGATTCTCTTCAACCTCTTATTACTAATAATACTCCCAAAATGACAGCTATAACTATAGACCCTCTAAAATACCTATCCCGTCTCCCCGACTTTAACGGCGACTATACTAAACTGCAAAATTTTACTGATTTAGTGGACAGAATCCACCCTCAACTCACAAAATATGATGTAACGTCACAATTAATCTGCATCGATATAATCAAATCTAAACTAACTGGTAGGGCTCGCGAAATGATAGATATAAACTGCGATATAACTTCTTGGACAGAAATTAAAAAATTATTAAATCACTATTTTGGAGACAGAAAGTCTGCAGACCAACTGTTTGAAGAATTGAGAAGTGTAACTTTCCGTACTAATAGTCTCGAAATGTACAACGAAATTAAGAACATATTAGGGAGATTAAATATAAAAGCAAAGAATGAAGGGCAACCTGAGAATCTTGAAGAAATTCTTAAAGCAAACAAAAAATCGGCTCTAGATATATTCAAAAGAAAATTACCAGAACCCATGAAATCGATTTTATATTGTCGCGATCCCGCAGATTTAGAAGCCTCCATAAATATCCTCCACGAGTCAGGATACGCATATCTCAATCCACATTCTCAAAACCAAAAAAATTATAATACTGCAAGAAATAATCAGAATCGAAACAGAAATTCCGACGCGAATAATGAACTACCAAACAGATTTATTAGAACCAGGCAATTTCCTCATTCATATACAAACTCATCACGAAATAATTACAATAATCGAGAATCCACCATACCCACCGGATCCAATGCAGCCAATCCCCAATTTACGAATAGATATAATAATAACATACAATCTACAAATAGATATAATCTCAACACATACCGACAATTCAATCAAAATAGATTTAATAATGCAATTAACCACCATCCTAATAACAATAATCACAGTAATATGCGTTCTAATATTCCTAATAGTCATAATTACGATAGCACTCGTAATAACAATACTGGTAATTACAATAATAATAATAGTTCCTATGTAAGACCAGAACCTATGGAGGTTGACTTAATACACACCAATCAAAATGAAATCACGGACTCTGGACCACAGAATTTTCACTCTCCGGCCTCAATAGAAACCTACCCTATATAGTAGTGAAGTCAAAAACTATCCCCTTAAAGTTCCTGATAGACACAGGCGCCACACACTCTGTCATAAACCCAAATATTTGCCACCCTAAATGGATAACAAAATTTGAAAAGCCATTAAAGCTAAAAACTTTAAATCACTCTATCGACATAATCGAAAAAGTCAATATTCCCCTCTTCGAGGAGTTAGGAAATCCATCTAATAAAATAGAAATGTTGATATGTAGCTTCCACACAGAATTCGATGGATTAATAGGAAATAATATTCTTTCCCCGCTCAAAGTTCATATAAACTACGAAACAAACTATCTGACAGCGGGAGACAAAAGGGTCAAAATACACTTTCATTCAGACCAAGGAAACACGTATTGCTTCACAGAGAAAGGCAAATACGAAATTTCTTTACCAGTGACACAAAAAGAGGGCTTAGGTTACTTAGCTTAACAGCGAAGTATTGACGGGTCTTTTGTGATTTATGAAGGGGTGTATAGCATTGAAGATTACAAACTGACCGCCAAAGCTCAATTGGTAGCAAATATGCCAATTAAGGTGGCCCTGAGGCCTGTAAACGTCGAAACTGTCGATTGTCAAAACTTTAGCATTATAGAAAATATAAAGATACAACCCCTTATTGAACAATTAAGAACCGATCATCTCAATCTAGAAGAAAAAAATAAACTAACAAATTTGGTAAAAAGATTTCACGACATCTTCTATACAGATGACTCGAAATTAACATTCACAAATGCTATTAAACATAGCATCCGCACAGATAATAATATACCTATCCAATGCAAAACCTACCGATACCCCTACGTTCATAAAGCTGAAGTCGAAAAACAAATCCAAGGAATGCTCGATAATGGTATTATCATAGTAATTCTCCTTACTCGGCTCCAGTTTGGATCGTGCCTAAGAAGGCAGATGCTAGTGGAAAAGCCAAATGGAGACTAGTAATCGATTACCGTAAATTGAACGAGGTTACAATTGACGATAAATACCCTATTCCGGTCATAGATGAAATTCTTGAAAAATTGGGAAGAAGCCAATATTTCAGCACCCTTGATTTGGCGAAAGGATTCCACCAAATCGAGATCGACGAAAGAGATGTGCATAAAACGGCCTTCAGCGTAGAGAATGGGCATTATGAGTTCCTACGAATGCCATTCGGACTGAAGACGGCGCCCGCGACTTTCCAGCGGCTTATGAACAGTGTGCTAAAGGAGTTCATAAATAGAATATGTCTGGTGTATATGGACGACATAATTATTTTTTCAACGTCATTGCAAGAGCATATGGAATCGTTAGAAGCGATATTCAAAAGACTAAGGGAAGTCAATCTTAAAGTCCAATTGGACAAGTCGGAGTTCCTAAAGAAGGAAACAGAATTTCTGGGACACGTCGTGACCCCGGACGGAATTAAGCCAAATCCAAAAAAAATTGAATGCGTCAAGAATTTTCCAACACCGAAAACGAACAAGCAAATAAAACAATTTTTAGGGCTAACGGGCTATTACAGGAAGTTTATCAAGGACTATTCAATGACTTCCAAACCCATGACTAGGTGTCTTAAGAAAAATGCCAAAATCGACGTAAATAACCCCGAATACCTAAAAAGTTTTGAGACTCTGAAAAGGTTGTTAATTAATGAACCCATTTTGAGGTACCCCGATCTGACTAAGGCGTTCGTTTTGACGACAGACGCGAGCCAATATGCCCTGGGAGCAGTTCTCTCTCAAGAAGGTCACCCTATTTGTTATGCGAGCCGCACACTAAATGACCACGAGACCAACTACAGTACTATAGAGAAGGAACTGTTGGCAATTGTATGGGCAACAAAATATTTCCGACCATACATTTTTGGGCGAAAATTCCTGATCGAGACGGATCATAGACCATTAACTTGGCTGTTTTCCGTAAAGGAACCTAATTCCAAACTGGTTCGATGGAGACTCAAATTATCTGAGTATGATTATGAAATAAGGTATAAAAAGGGGACTAAAAACGGTAACGCCGATGCTTTATCTAGATTAGAGGATGTAAAAATCAATCTTACCGGTATAGAAACCAAGGAGGAAACCACCTTTCCAGTAAGCACCTCACCATTAAATATATTTAAAAACCAAATAATAATAAAAAAAACTAACTCCGGATCTATGAAAATAAGAAACGTTAAAATTTTTAGAAACAATAGGAAAATAATATATGCAAAAAGCCTGAGTGAGGATTCCGCTTTGATTCTCTTAAAAAACCACTTTAATATAAACCAACTCAATGCAGTCATGGCCGAAGACGAATTTTTCAAACCACTGTGCAAAGCGTATAGCCATTCATTTGCCGAAAACGCGAGCTTTCGCATAATAAAATGCACAACATTTTTAGAGGACGTGGAAGACGAGGAAAGATTGGCAGACTTAATAGAAAAAGAGCACCTTTCAAAGAACCATCGCGGTATAGAGGAGGTATTTAAAGAAATGAAGTCTATGGTTTATAATCCAAAACTGAAACTTAGAACCACCCAGTTCATTAACAATTGCGAAGTCTGCAATTTGGAAAAGTATGAACGAAGACCCCTAAAAGTAGCGTACAAGCTTACAGAAACGCCCTCACGACCTAATGAAATCATCCACGTCGACGTATTTTACAGTCTGCAAAAGCAACTCTTCATGACGATAATCGACAAATTTAGCAAACTTGCCCAGGCAATAAAGATCACCGGCCGCACATGGACCGAATTCAAGCGCGGTCTCATACAATACTTTAGCTCTTATGGCAAGGTAAAAAAAATAATAGTGGATAACGAACTTGGATTTAAAGCTCTCCCCATCCGAGAATTTCTTAGTGATCAGGGTATAGACATACACTATACTTCAAACAGTAATCACACTTCTAATGCCGATATAGAACGCCTCCATAACACCATAAATGAACATCTTCGACTTCTCAGACATAGCGACGATAACGACTTCGAATCAGTCGAAGAAAAAATTCTCAAGATTATAGGGTTCTATAATAATACTCTCCATAGCACAACCGATAAAAAACCAATAGATTTCGTGACAGGGAAAGTGACAGAAAACGATTATAATATAATCCGCGATAGAATTATAGAAACCAAAGAAAGATCTATCAACAGACTTAACAAAAATAGGGATAACGTGCAGTTGGAGCCGGGACCAAACTTCATTAAAGAAATTAGGGGAGGTAAAAACCATCCTAAATATAGAAAGATCGAAGCAGATAGGTTGGACGATGAACATCTAGTAGATGCGATCAACGGACTTAAGTACTATAAGATGTTATGGAAGTATGTTGAAGGCGACTTGACCAGGACGTTAAGTCCAAACTGCCAGCATGGGCTGACAGATCGCCTGATGACAACGATAGCACAGGGCGGCATGCTAGCACCTCGGCTAAGGGTGGCGGAGAGTGTGGGGGAGTTCCCGAAAATACCTGCCGCTGTCATCGTCCATAATCAAAAAAATTTCATGCCTGCATACAAAAGAGCCGACACACACTCGGTCCTGAAGGGACCCTTACGTCACTTACCTACTTACTGTGGAAGGCGCAGATGTTCTGCCTTCATGGCCTTGCCCCATCCTCCCTATGACTCTGCTCGGCACTATCTGCAAAGTCCCTTTGGCTGACCTGTAGAAGAAATTAGAGCGGACCTATGCGACCTTCATGTGATAGGGCTCCGGGAAGTGAGAGGAGAAATAAAATTATTTACCAATTCATACTACGTTATAAACTGTATATATTCAAGCAATGTGTACTATGATGAAACGAATACGGCAGTTAAAGTATATGATAGTAAGCTTTCCTAACGCCTATCGGTCTACATATCTTGGGCTAAGATTCTATAGTTCTCTATCTCTATATCGAGTACATACGATGAAAATTTTAAGTTCATCTGTTCAGGTAATGTGATCTTACTACATAAATTCAAAGGTATAATAGTCCGCTAATTTATTGCTTATCAGTATAATTGTAATGCGGAAGAAAAAGATACGATCAGCTATATCGAGTATGTATTACTAGGATTTTAAATTCATTAGTTCAGTCATTGCAATGATGAAGTCTGATTATATACGTATACTTTGTATAACAGGAAGCTTAGCTATCGCTCATCAAAATAAAAATAATAAGAGGAAAAATGTGTGATCAAAACTATATCTAATATGTATTGTTAAAGTTTTAACTTCATTTGCGTAGACCATACAATAATAAGGTCTGAGTAGGTACATGTATATTGAATAAGAGGCTTAATTATTACATATCAACATAAATATAATAAGGAGAAAAAAATATTTGATCAAAACTATATCTAAAATGTATTGTTAAAGTTTAAATTCACTTATTTAGGCCATGCAATACTAAAATTAATTTGATTATGTACATGTAGATTGTATAATGAGACGCGTAACTCTTGCATATCAACATACGTATAAGAAGAAAAATTATGACCAGAGCTATATATATGTTATGTATTATTAAAATTTTGAATTCATTGGTTTAGCCAAGGCAGTAATAAAATTTTTGACTATGTACATGTATACGCCACGATAGGAGGCTTAGTTCTTGCCTATCAACATAAATATAAAACGAAATAAATATGACCACACCATATCCAGTATATACTATTAAGATTTTAAACTCATTCTCTTAATCAATGCAATAATAAGATTTGGTGGTGTAAAATGATTAGGTGACGACAACTTACAATTTTTCCTGTTGATGATGCTCCCTCGCTGAGGCGCCCCAAGAGGTTTCACCATGTCACTGGATTCAATCTTTTTCGTGTACTTATTGAGGCTAACGCAAAAGAAAAGAAATTTAAATGCATGCAAGGTATTATACTCTATCTACATGTCACATTTACATATATCTGTACAGGGTTACCTATTGACACCGAACTACTGCACATTGCTTGTAACTTAATCTGCATAAAACAAAACAATTGACTGGATGAGTTGATTAGTTGATTTCGTCAGCCTGCATTTCCTCAGCGAACTTTTGCACAATTTAAGAGGGGTTTCTTCATTCCGAGTTGCTACGTATCACTTTCAATACCTTAGGTGGTTCAGCGTGTTATCTGGACTATAGATGCCTTGAGGTTATTGCTTGTTCTGTTATTAGGGTACTACGTGACAAGCTATGTACGTATATACTAGATAAGGCTAGAATTTAGCCGACAGTGCTATTGGCCTCGGATACTGCCAAACGACCTGCAATTAGATGTCTCGGAAAATTCCTTTTAGGTGGGCGGAAGGAATGTCGGGAACCAATTGATGGCTAAATTATTGCCTTTTCAGACCCGAGTAGATTCTTCTCGATTGATGGAACCTTCTTTAGCGACTTCCACATGCGTTTCCTCCTTTTGATTTTCGGAGCGGATCTAATGGATAAATGTTCCTTCTCCAATCACAAGATTTGCGCTTACCAACTCCGTACTCAAATATGAACTTTTTCTTGATTTGTTTATCGCGATCCTTTTCGATTTTATTTTTCGTTTTACCACACACCTTCTCAAAGTCGAGACTTCAAAAAAAAATTCGAGAAGCTTCTTCTTCTTTCTGTCACTGAACATGACACCGAGCTTGAGGAAGCATTTCTCTCGGTCGGGGCGCGTTTTGGTTTCATGCTGTAGTCGACAACAAGCCGGGCATACACGCTTCAGTCCGTGGTGGCATATTGCTATATGCAATATGCTACGACCATAACAGGGCAGAGTGGTCTGCGCCACCCGTGGTTCAGACGACGCTGAAAAATGGTCGACTGAGCTAGCCGGTCTTACACATAGGCCTCATCCCTGCGGGCGCTCAATGTGTGTCACGACCCACGACCCTATGCTTTCCTCATCCTCAGACTCCACTTCCGATGACACGTCGAGGACACATCCTTGAAGTCTCGTCAGTCTTCGATCAGACTTCGACATCCTTCTCCGTGTGGGGAAGCCAAAGCTACATCGACAAGCTGGTAACCCAAAAAAATCCAGCCGGTCGATGCCTCTCTGCCTTCCTTCACCGAGATGCTGAGGAAGCCCCGCGATCAGTAACCTAAAGAACTGATCGCTAAGCTTTCCCGGCGCAACCTCTCACCCTGATCTCAGACTGCGATTGTTCAAGGGTGTGTCTCCAAGGCGTCGTCGAAGTAGTGACATGTTGGCAGCCGAATATGGGAATGGATTCCAACAGGTATATCACCCACCATTGACGGGGCAATAGGAGGGCTTCGTGATATCCTATAGTTTACCAGTTAAGCTGGCTGGATGCCTTCTTAGGGCTACCAGGAATAGACGACAATAAGTATCGACGATGTTTTCATACTGATGATCACTGCTTGATGTCTTTAGCGTGATAGACACCTAACAGTTTTCCCCGCAGATCTTCAAGTTCGTATAGTGAGTTTCCTTTCTTGGCTCTAACCCGACATTTAACAAATTTTCGTCCCAGTTTAGCACTAGTCTGCTGTTGGAAATTGCTTTGGGCAAAAGTCCTTCTAAATACCTCCTGACCAACTTTGAACTCGACGGGTTTTGCCCTGAGATTGTAGGCTTTTGAACCCTGTTCGAATGCGTGTTGTAAATTTTCCTGCACTCTCGCACGGATCAATCTCATTTTATCTTCTGCGTCTACTCTCAGTGGCTCATTAAGAGTTCCAATGCTCCTCAAGATGGAATAGGAGCTGCCATGTTCTATCATTTGTTGACCGAAGAGTGTTCGATAGGGAGAGAAACCAGTAGCTTGATGGAAAGAGCTCCGGAGGGAACTAGCTATTTGGCTCAGTTTCTCATCCCATCTGGTGTGTTCCTTCTGGATATAGGCCCTAATCCCTGACAACAGAGACCGGTTTACTCGCTCTGAGGCGTTTGCTTGCGGCGAGTAAACTGCCGTTCGCATATGCTTTACCCCATACTTTTCCAGTAGTCTGGCGAACTGAGCCGAGCAAAACTGGACTCCATTGTCAGAGACCATGGTCTCCGGAACTCCGAACACGTGAAACACTTCAGTCTCAATGAATTGGCATACATTGAGCGTAGACGCTTTTCTCATAGGTTTGAGAAGTGGGAATTTAGAAAAGTGGTCAAGAACTATCAGAATGCAGACGTTTCCTTTAACTGACCGAGGATATGGACCTAAGAAATCGACGTACAGCTTTTGCCATGGTCGTTCTATCACAGACTGGACTTTCATCGGTGGTCGCAAAATAGTATTAGGAGCCTTCGTTTCTTTACACACGTCACAGGCGGCTACGTAATTTCTGACATCAACTGTCATTCGTGGCCAGTACAGATGTCTTCGCAGACGTTCTAGGGTTTTCCCTATTCCTCCGTGTGAAGCTAGCGGCGGATCATGCGCTCTCGAAATGACGTCGGTGACAAGCCCACGTGGAATCCAAAGCTTCCACGCTTCTTCCTCCTGGATCGGATCGCCTGTTCTCGGAACAGTCCGAATATAAACGAAGCCATCCCTGACGCAAAGATCTGGTAGTTTGCCAGAAGTCGTTTTAACCTTATGCCTCAGTTCTTCATATTCCAACGAATTGAAATATGGCGAACTAAGGTCAACTTCCGGGCCAGGATCTTCGTTTGTGTTCATGCTGTCACAATGAATGCGTGACAGCGCATCAGGGACTACGTTCAGGCTTCCTTTCCTGTGTTCAATAGTGAAGTCGAAGCCCTGAAGCTTCAAACTCCACCGAGCAAGTCTTCCGCTGAGGTCCTTTTGAGACATCAGCCATTTCAAGCTCGCGTGATCCGTCACTATCTTGAACGGCATAAGCTCTATGAAGGGCCGGAACTTCTGTACGCTCAAGACTGCAGCTAGGCATTCTTGCTCTGTGACGGTGTAATTTCGTTGAGCGGAGTTCAACTTTTTCGAGACGTAGGCTATTGGCTTCTCGTGGCCATCGTCATCTAGCTGAAGCAACACTCCTCCAATACCTTGTTGGCTCGCATCGCACTGAATGACGAACGGTTTGGTGAAGTCTGGACTCACTAGCAACGGAGCAGAAGTAAGTTTTTGTTTGAGTAGATCAAGAGACGTCTGGGCTTCAGATGTCCATTTGAACTGACTCGGGTTTTTCAAAGTGTCTGTAATGGATGCAGTCAAATCAGCATAGTTCGGAATAAACCGTCTGTACCATCCTGCCATACCTAGTAGGCGTCGGGCTTGCCGAACAGTTTTAGGTGACGGATAGTCAACTATGGCTGATATTTTGTCAGGGTCAGTTCTCATACCTCCCCTTCCTACAATGAATCCCAGGTATTTAGTCTCCTTGATACAAAACTTGCTCTTCTCGACGTTTATAGTAAGGCCAGCTTTCCTCAAACAATCCGCTACCCTGGCTAGCAGCATGAGATGAGTGTCAAAGTCAGATGATAGAATTAATAAATCGTCTAAATAGACGAGAACGTTCTCACGAAGATCGAAAGGAATGACTTTATCCATGAGGCGGCACATCGTTTGGGGAGCGTTGCATAGGCCGAATGGCATCACTGTGTACTGATAGAGAGGATGACCAGGTACTGTGAAAGCGGTCTTCTCTCTGGAATCAGTGTCCAGTGGGATCTGCCAGAATGCATCTTTCAGGTCCAGGCTCGTTATGTAGTTTGCCGGAGGAAGTCGACTCAGAAGTGCGTCTATCTGCGGTAGCGGATAGGCGTCCTTCTTCGTAACCGAGTTGACCTTCCTGGCGTCAAAACAAAGCCGGACCTTTCCAGGCTTCCTTACCAGAACGACTGGAGAGCTCCAAGGACTCTGGCTCTCCTCTATCACACCCAGTGATAGCATTCGCTCTAATTCTGCATCCATCAAACTTTGCACTGCCGGGGAAATCGGATAAAAGCGCTGTTTTATCGGGGCGGCGTCATTCGTATCAATCTTGTGAGTGACCAATGATGTTTTTCCCAGGCCTAAAGAGGCGAAAGAGGGGAAAAGCTGTTTTGTGCTCTCTAAGCGTTGGTGTTCTAAACTAGAAAGGATATGCCCATCGGTGTCAGAGGTAGCTATTCCACTTGGATTCACTTCTGCGACTATACCTAGGACATCCGGAGCTAACCCAAAGAGGCGCCAGAAGTCTATTCCCAGATATAGTGCCTGTGTGAGCCCAGGAACCACGTAAAAACGCACGTTTTGGGTCTTATCACGGAAAGTGACGTCCAAGTTCACATGACCATGAACAGTCGTCATGGCACCATTAGCTACTTGGACCTGTGTCCGATACTTCTTCCATTCAACCTCTGCTTCAGCAAGCTTCTCGAGAGCTCCCTGGCCTAGAATACTGACAGTGGCACCACTATCAAGTAATCCAGTCTCAGTTCGCCCGAGCAGCTTTACTTCTGCGTACGGTCGAATGTCGTCTGGCATCGACACGGAAATCTGTGCTAGTTTTTTCCTTTCCAGTTTCATTCGTCGACAGTATTCTCGCCAACGAACGGTTGATCTTTTCCTTTTCGGTCTCATATCCCGGTCGGGAAACATAATCTCAGCTAACTCTGCTACTGAGGAGAAAATTCGGTCTCTTGCTGCTCTGTATCTCTGCAGACGCGTATGATACGGCGTCAGCGGATGTAAAACTGGCTCACGCCCACTCGTCATATCAGAGCTTGGTGGCCGTTTTAAGATAGAAATGGCAGGAGGCCAAATCTCCTGCTCAGTAACCTTGTCGGCTACACGTGCTATAGGTGTCAACGGGACATCGAAGATTAAAGACTCTTCTAATGAAGTGTCTAGCAATGTCACGGGCTCCCCAGAAGTGGAAATGGGAGCTTGGAGATCTGCAGAGAAATCCATCAAGTTCTCCGCCTCTATCAAAGACGTAATCGTACTATCAGGTGTTTTGCTGATATCATCAGAGTCACTGAATGATATCAGAGGACATATCAGGGAGTTTTCGATAGTGTCTGTTAATGGAGCGGACCTTCCTCCTTGTTCAAAGCTTGCACTGGAGTGTTCGATGCATTGATTGCTCGTGATGTCGACGCTGGTCGGAAAGAGGTGTTGGTATTCCCGACCCGTCTGAAGTTTTTCTGTTGACATTGAATGCAATCTGGCTTGAAGGTGTTCTTCCGTCCACATCCGTAACAGAATACAGTTTGTCGTTCCTGCCGGCAATCTTGGTAAAAGTGTCCAGACTGGTCACAATTCCAGCAGGTTACATTTTTAGGGGTTGAAATGGCAGATAGTGAGACTTCGTCGCTACGTCCAGGTGATATATTCAAGTCAGCCTCGGTCAAATGATATCCATCCACCTCACTAACTCTTTGTCCGCGATAAGCGTTCCAACTACTTGCTGTTGCGATGCGCAGCTGCGTCGCTTGGATTTGATTTACCAGAATCCTGAGCTGGTGGATGGTATTGGTAGGATGCAAGCAAATTTTATTTTGTATTTCCGGCAGTAAGTTTGACTTGACTATTTCCAGAAATTCAACGTCTGGCAACGGGTTCTGCAGTTGGTCTTGTAACTGTACTAGATGCTGGTAGTAAGTGGCAAATGACTCTCCTCCTTTCTGCTTGCGCAGCATGAGCTGGACTTTGACCTTAAGGTCGTCTTTGGGTACTCCCCATTCAGCTAATAGAGCTGCTTTCACATACTCCCATGACGGCGTGGAATTTTGCCTCAGGAGAGACCAGTACCAGTCCATTGCTGGTCCAGAAAGCAGAGTAGTCATGTGACGCACCAGTAAGTCGAAGTCTCCCTCCAAAGCCGAATAAGTCAAGGCTTCTACTCGGAATACAAATTCATCGACTGTGAGCCGAGAACTGTCACCGCTGTAAGAGATATTCCACCTGCGGATAGGGCTGCCAGAACGTCGCTGTCCTATGCCTGCAGGAACACGAATAGGTGGTGGTGGTACAGGGTTTGGTGCGGGCTGATTTAGAGGCTGACCAAACGCGGATGGAGGTCGATTAAAGGATTGTCTATGCACATTGGGAAAATCGTCAGATGGTCTGGGATTTCCCATAGCCGGAGGAGGACGTGAAAAATCTATTGGTGGCACCATGGCTGCTACTTGCTGACGGACACTATCTACTAACTCAGACCGTAATGTACTGAGGCTGTGTTCGAGACCTTCACGTACCAGGTCCTGCATTTGTAAGCGTAAGCCTGCCAACAGCGCACCCGTAGCAGCTGAGGTGTGGCCTTGAGCTGGTGGTAATGGACTGTCTTGCCGTGAGTTGTGATTAGTGAACGTCCGGGAATGCAAATCGTGCATTCCTGGAGATAACGAGCGTCTATTAGGTAGTGGTAGGTCGAAACTAGGCAAATCTAAGTTCGGCACATCGTGCTTAGTAGACTTCACCGGCTTCACCTTCTTCGGTATTGCACCATTATATTCTCTGAAGTCCTGTTGTGTAATATGACATCGGCAGTTAGGACAACTAGCATGTTCACCTATCCAATGCTGCAGGCATGCTTGGTGAAAAATGTGCTCACATACGGTTATTACAGGCTTCCTTTCGGCTGACCAGCTTGCATCACGACAGATGGAGCATGGTTCAGGTAGCATTGACATACTATTTGTAGCAGGTGGTGGCGTTCTTACTGTAGCCATAGTGAGTAGCAAAATTGAAAACGTTTTGCAAACCAAAAGTTCGAAGAAGAATGTCAGAGAAATTTAAAAAGTCAACAATCGAAATCAACAGGCTCAAACAAGATCGAAGCTAACGAGCTACTAAATTTATTAGCGCGTACTATGTAAATAAAAATAACCAAAAGTAGCTAACTAAATTCCAGTGGATAATTATTATCACTAAAACATTATATACACCAGTTACATACTCGTAATATAAAAATCCTTGGTATATAACAGGTGTATATGCGATAAGCAACAAAAAGCCTTCGGATGTAGGAAGATATTGTATATTCCTACAAAAACGAACTACTGGATCTATAAATACTAGAAAAATTTTTCATTAACTACCAAAATTCAAAATATTCTCATAAATATATAGTCTTTATCCTTTAGATAATTACCATAAATAGAAGAGGAAACTTCTACATACCATAAAGAGACTTTCGCTCTATCTCATACATTTACTAAATTAAAAGTTTGCAAGTTGGGACAAGATCTGTCACTCAGAAAAATATCTTTCCAAACGTCCAAAGAATTTGCTAAAAAAAATGTAATAACGCAAAACAATTATAGCGTTTCACAATTGAAAAAAACGAGATAAGAACAATTCGATCAAAACATTTCTCCCTCACCTCCCGAAGCTAACTCCCACATAAGAGGTCAGGTCGCTCTCTCTCCCCCAAGGTCAAAAACAGGATACAGGCAAGTGACGTGAGTGTGTGCATTGAAAAAGTCAGAGCTCTTGCAGAAATCTGGGAAGAGTAAAGTCGGAGGTATCAAAGACTGAGAATGCTGCCAGAGATTCTTCAGCCAGGCAGTTAGCAGTATGCCAACTCCTGATCACTGAAGATCTCCAGCATCAATCCCATCCTCCGAGAACTCGTTCTCTTCTCCTCACCGAATCGTCGTGTCCAGCTAGTTCGCTAGCCGGGCAGAGTCATGAGTCTGGTCAACTAATTAGCTGGAAGCCAAGAAGTTGTCTCGCAGATTCATAACTCTGTCCAGCCAGTTGCCCAACAGAGACATGTCCCCACAAGAGCTCAAACGAAAATTTCGTGAGGCCACCTACCATTTCCATGGCAGAAGGCCAGCGGGAAAGATCATCCAAAAACATTTCCAAAAACTTTCAAAAAAAATCAACAACTGTTCAGGCTTGAGGCTTGACCGAAGTCAAACCTAAAGCCGGATTTCAACTTCCAAAAAACTTTCATTAAATTCAAAAAACGTTACTTTACTTTAATCCAAAAATTCAAAATATCAAAGACTTCCAATAAAACTTTCAAAATATTACGTTACTTTACAAAAAAAAATTTTCAACAAAACCAATTAGACTCAGGTCCACCCATATCTTCTACTGGATGTGAGACCTGAGGTCAATCAACTGGCAGACACCAGATGATCATCTCTCTCAAAGTCTCAGTCCCCAGTAAAATTTATATTTAGACCACCGAAGTCTAACTGAGGTGGCCCCACGTTGGGCGCCATTTTGTTATGGAAGTATGTTGAAGGCGACTTGACCAGGACGTTAAGTCCAAACTGCCAGCATGGGCTGACAGATCGCCTGATGACAACGATAGCACAGGGCGGCATGCTAGCACCTCGGCTAAGGGTGGCGGAGAGTGTGGGGGAGTTCCCGAAAATACCTGCCGCTGTCATCGTCCATAATCAAAAAAATTTCATGCCTGCATACAAAAGAGCCGACACACACTCGGTCCTGAAGGGACCCTTACGTCACTTACCTACTTACTGTGGAAGGCGCAGATGTTCTGCCTTCATGGCCTTGCCCCATCCTCCCTATGACTCTGCTCGGCACTATCTGCAAAGTCCCTTTGGCTGACCTGTAGAAGAAATTAGAGCGGACCTATGCGACCTTCATGTGATAGGGCTCCGGGAAGTGAGAGGAGAAATAAAATTATTTACCAATTCATACTACGTTATAAACTGTATATATTCAAGCAATGTGTACTATGATGAAACGAATACGGCAGTTAAAGTATATGATAGTAAGCTTTCCTAACGCCTATCGGTCTACATATCTTGGGCTAAGATTCTATAGTTCTCTATCTCTATATCGAGTACATACGATGAAAATTTTAAGTTCATCTGTTCAGGTAATGTGATCTTACTACATAAATTCAAAGGTATAATAGTCCGCTAATTTATTGCTTATCAGTATAATTGTAATGCGGAAGAAAAAGATACGATCAGCTATATCGAGTATGTATTACTAGGATTTTAAATTCATTAGTTCAGTCATTGCAATGATGAAGTCTGATTATATACGTATACTTTGTATAACAGGAAGCTTAGCTATCGCTCATCAAAATAAAAATAATAAGAGGAAAAATGTGTGATCAAAACTATATCTAATATGTATTGTTAAAGTTTTAACTTCATTTGCGTAGACCATACAATAATAAGGTCTGAGTAGGTACATGTATATTGAATAAGAGGCTTAATTATTACATATCAACATAAATATAATAAGGAGAAAAAAATATTTGATCAAAACTATATCTAAAATGTATTGTTAAAGTTTAAATTCACTTATTTAGGCCATGCAATACTAAAATTAATTTGATTATGTACATGTAGATTGTATAATGAGACGCGTAACTCTTGCATATCAACATACGTATAAGAAGAAAAATTATGACCAGAGCTATATATATGTTATGTATTATTAAAATTTTGAATTCATTGGTTTAGCCAAGGCAGTAATAAAATTTTTGACTATGTACATGTATACGCCACGATAGGAGGCTTAGTTCTTGCCTATCAACATAAATATAAAACGAAATAAATATGACCACACCATATCCAGTATATACTATTAAGATTTTAAACTCATTCTCTTAATCAATGCAATAATAAGATTTGGTGGTGTAAAATGATTAGGTGACGACAACTTACAATTTTTCCTGTTGATGATGCTCCCTCGCTGAGGCGCCCCAAGAGGTTTCACCATGTCACTGGATTCAATCTTTTTCGTGTACTTATTGAGGCTAACGCAAAAGAAAAGAAATTTAAATGCATGCAAGGTATTATACTCTATCTACATGTCACATTTACATATATCTGTACAGGGTTACCTATTGACACCGAACTACTGCACATTGCTTGTAACTTAATCTGCATAAAACAAAACAATTGACTGGATGAGTTGATTAGTTGATTTCGTCAGCCTGCATTTCCTCAGCGAACTTTTGCACAATTTAAGAGGGGTTTCTTCATTCCGAGTTGCTACGTATCACTTTCAATACCTTAGGTGGTTCAGCGTGTTATCTGGACTATAGATGCCTTGAGGTTATTGCTTGTTCTGTTATTAGGGTACTACGTGACAAGCTATGTACGTATATACTAGATAAGGCTAGAATTTAGCCGACAGTGCTATTGGCCTCGGATACTGCCAAACGACCTGCAATTAGATGTCTCGGAAAATTCCTTTTAGGTGGGCGGAAGGAATGTCGGGAACCAATTGATGGCTAAATTATTGCCTTTTCAGACCCGAGTAGATTCTTCTCGATTGATGGAACCTTCTTTAGCGACTTCCACATGCGTTTCCTCCTTTTGATTTTCGGAGCGGATCTAATGGATAAATGTTCCTTCTCCAATCACAAGATTTGCGCTTACCAACTCCGTACTCAAATATGAACTTTTTCTTGATTTGTTTATCGCGATCCTTTTCGATTTTATTTTTCGTTTTACCACACACCTTCTCAAAGTCGAGACTTCAAAAAAAAATTCGAGAAGCTTCTTCTTCTTTCTGTCACTGAACATGACACCGAGCTTGAGGAAGCATTTCTCTCGGTCGGGGCGCGTTTTGGTTTCATGCTGTAGTCGACAACAAGCCGGGCATACACGCTTCAGTCCGTGGTGGCATATTGCTATATGCAATATGCTACGACCATAACAAAGACACACGTACGAAAAAAGAAAAAATACCAAGACAGAACTAATCCCAGTATCAAATCCAAACCCAAATTAAAAAAGACTAGACAACGAACGAACTAAATTATCATTCTAATTACAGGACAATGAATATACTCACTATATTCATAATTTCCATCTTTACAAGTCTAATAATTCCTACAGAACCGCAGCAAATAGACATACAGGACTTAAGAAATAACAATGGCTACCTACCAATAAAACTAGAAGACATCAAAGTAATAGAACAATACACTAAAATACTTCACATAGTGAATATTACAAACTACGAGACTACCAGAGAAAACATACGGAACAGCATAACTTTACTAGAACCTAGAATTGCATCCATGAAACCCATGTACGATACAGTAAACCGAAATTTCATTTTGCTTGAAGAGAAAATCAAAAACCTACACCCAAATCCGAGACAGAAGAGGGGCCTAGTGAACATCATAGGTAAAGGTCTAAAGTTTGTAGCCGGCACTATGGACAGCGACGACGAAAAGGAAATAAATCAAAAATTAGAAGCACTATCCAAAAATCAAGAAATTTTAACAAACCAGGTTTTAATAAGTCAAAGCGTAGCCGACCAAATACGAAACATTACGGAACATATCAACAACCAACAGAATATTACACAAAAATATCTAAACTCAGTGAACAAGGCTATTCAAAACAAAATCCTAACCCTGGAAGATGAAATTGATTATATGCAGCAAATATATCAGCTCAACAACGACATAACTCTTCTTCGTAACCATGTAGAGGACATTGAACAAGTGATCTTTGCAAGCAAACTCGGTATCCTATCTAGAGACATTTTAACGAAAACAGAACTGGACCTCATAGAAGACTTCGACAGTTACCAGAATATAAAGACCGCCGTTAGACTTCAAAATAGCGAAATTATAATAGTCTTACTAATACCGCAATACTCCCGCCACCTCCTGTCTAAAATATTAATCGAACCCATCCCGAATAACCAAAATAGGTCTATATCTTTAGAAGAGAACGAAATATTAGTAAATCCCGACAATAAAATTTACAAAACGAATGTAAAAGAGAATCTAGAAAAAAATTTGATAGAAATAAATAATAATTGTATCAGCAATATAATAAGGTTTGAAGAAGCACATTGTAAGACAAGAAATTTCCAAAAACGAGAGATAAAAGAAATTACACCAGGTATAATCATATTAAAAAATGTGAATAATTTAAACATTACGCAAACTTGCAATAGAGCTAACTTTAGTATCACAGGGAACTTCTTAATTAAATTCGAAAACTGTCAGATCAAAATAGAAGATAACATTTTTGTAAATACAAATATCAAAGTTTATGATAACCTAATACTACCAAATTTTATCACAAAAATTAAAGAACACAAATTTGATATACCTGAAATTGAATTCGAAGAATTATACCTAAAACAAATAAATAATGAAAAATTTATCAATGAACTAGAATTAAAGAATAAAAACAATACTACAGTCAGTTTTAGCATAGATACCTTAATTGTAATAACATTAGTAGGTTTGATTATAACATTTATATATTTAAAGAAAAAAGGCAACTTCTACCCGAAAATCGCTTTCCCAATAATTTCGTCGGAGCCTCATTTTAACGGTGGGGGTGTTACAACATCACACACCACCCAACACAAAATCGTAATATAAACCCTCGAGTGCATTAAGACTATCGACCCCTTTTTTTTTCATAAAGACTAATGACCTTTTTTTCACTCCACTTCAATTTTATTGAACCCGAATTAGCTGAGATCATTTCCTTTTCGAAACAAATTAAAAACCCTACTTCAATTTATTCCAAACAAGTCAGCTAAAATTATTTATTCATCAACCTAAAATCAATATATATATACATAATCTGTATACATAATCTGTTTACTTCAAGTACTGTCAGCAAATAATTTTCCTCGCTTATTTCCAATAACAAAAAAATCAATAACCCCAATCGCCGATGCAATCACTTTTCTTTTTGAGTAATAAAAATCAATAACCCCAAACGCAGACGAAATCACTTTTCTTCTTTGAGTAATAAAAATCAATGACCCCATACGCAGACGAAATCACTTTTCTTTTGACCCAAAAAAATGCACGCGTAACCTTTTTCGTCGATCAATCGATCGCTGCTTAAGAAAATCTATAATGAAAAGACAGTTCGTTCTTAAATTCCGATCGGGAAAGTTGCCTTCAGTCTATTTAATAGAATTACTTATGTTTTTGGTTTAACAAAGTTGTAAATTAGCTAAGTTCTTTTTATAAATTTGGATAACATCAACTATAAAGGAAATAAACGTATACTTAAGAAGTGACTTTCTTTTACTATTTCCAAATAATTAAAGATAATTATTTTTACTATTAATCTGTAGGATGTGATGTCGTAGATGAGTAGTGGAAGTTATAATTGAAAATGTCTTTTGCTGAAAAAACAACAACAACTATAACGTAAGTTGTGGATTAAAAATCTTTTATAAACAAGAGTGATCATGCTATGATATTCGATATCTAAAAATAGATCACGGCTGCTTCGGATGTTAAGAAACATGAAGTAATAGAAATTAAAGCCTTATCAGAAAATTTTCTATGTAGGTGTGTGTATGTGTATATATTGAAAATTCTTAGATTATATGAAAAATTGTTTTTTTAATTTCAATAAAATTCATTTTTTGGGCAGGTTAAATTTAAAGTTTTGATCACCTATGATATCAATGTGAGGTGATACTAATATAGTATGATATGTTGACTTAGAAGAGTAGTGAAAGTTGTATGGGTATAGTAAAAGACTTTTCATCAAATTTTTGGTGATAAGGTGTAATGGCATGACCAGTGTTGCAGGTGGAGGTTGAGCGTGGGTACTGTAAGTTGTGTATATATTAATTGTGTTGTATATTAATCTAGTAGGATATGAAAGCTTTAGTGAAGAGCGTGGAAGAGGATAGTATTATGTGTTTACCTTTAAATCTTAAGTTAGGTTGAGAGTGGGTTAAATTAAAAGCATTGATGATAGAAGATAGTGCTATGATATAAGTAATGGAAATTGTATGGGAGCAGTAAAAGAATAATTTTTGGATGTCAGGTGTAATGGCATGACTTAGCAGGTAATTTGATATTACCTTTTGCCAAGATCGTGGCGGTTGCGATCGGGTTAAGCTTAGTGGTGCTCGATGTTTATTTTATGGGTGGTGGGTGTGCATAATATAGTAGAAAGCTTTAGTGAATACCATACTTTTCAACCAGCTGACTCTGTCAAAACATCTGTGTCGCTCTAACATAAATCTGTGTTCATATTTTAGGTGGGCATGATAGCTTGAAATTATCTTATGGGTATTGATCAATGAAGAAGCCTATAGGTTTTGTTTACAATTCTCTATATTTTCGGTCTGGGATTAACAAATATTTTGAGGAGAAGTTAAGTTTGGTGGTGCATGAAGTTTCTTTTATGTGCGGAGGGTGCTCATAATCTAGTAGGAAACTTTAGTGAATACCATACTTTTCAACCATCTCGCTCTAACACACAACATCTGCCTTGGAGCTTTGTGTTATCAGTTGGGAAAAACAACAACAACTATAACCTAAGTTGTAGATTAAAGATTTGATTATATTTATCTGTAGGTGTCTTTTATAAACAAGATTGCACCATGTAATCATATATCTAAAAATAGATCAGGCGAAGCTGGTCGGGGCGAATGTAGGTAGATATGTTCACTTAGATAAGTAATGCTTCTAATTTGATGCCTTGCATAAACAAATTCGCATAGTCCAGTAAAGTAAACAAATTCGCAGTCGAATAATGTAAACAAATTCACAGAGCAGACGAGTGAAGTATACAAATTGAGCGATTTATGAAAGATTCCTAATTTCTTTAGCAGAAAACAATGACAACAACTGATATTAATCTGTAGGATGTGATGTCGTAGATGAGTAGTGGAAGTTATAATTGAAAATGTCTTTTGCTGAAAAAACACCAACAACTATAACGTAAGTTGTGGATTAAAAATCTTTTATAAACAAGAGTGATCATGCTATGATATTCGATATCTAAAAATAGATCACGGCTGCTTGGGATGGTAAGACACATGAAATCATTAGAAGTAATGAAAATTAAAGCATTAGAAAAGGTTGCCAGGTGGCTGGTAATTTGATATCTTGCGTAAACAAATATAGCCGAGTAAAGCAGACAAATTGAGCGATTAATGTTTTTTTTTTTGTATCTAGGAGTTTGTATTGAAAAGGCTTTATGACGAATTGTTTTTTCTTGTCAATAAAATTTCTCAATCAGTCACACTGTTATGAAATTTGATTGATCCCCAATATCATAGTTCACATGAAGCTGATAAGAATATGATAATTTTATCTTCATACTATTGGGGTGATCACATTATTTTCTTACCATTAGGTTGAGAGTGGGTTTAATTAAATGTTTTGATGAAAGAAGGTGGTGTTATGATATCAATGTAGTATGATATCTTGTCTTAGATGAGTAATGGAAGTTGTTTGGGAGCTGTGAGTAAGGAATACAAACCTTATCAGCAAGGTCGCTTCATATTTATCTCCCTAAATTATCATCCAAATGGTGTTGTATGAAGGGGCAAAAACTTGATAATAGTGAAGATCGTGGTGGAGGTTGAGAGGGGGTGCTGTTAGTTGTGGATTCAATTGAAAGTTTTCATGGATCTCAAGGTTTACACTTTTCAGCCTCCAGCAGGAATGTCTTCTTTTAGTTGACTCGGTGGCTAGATAAGAACGTGTTAATTTCATGTTCATAATATGATCTTGTGGTAAGCATATGAAGGTAGCAGAGGTTTTTTTTTATAAATCAAGCAGTTACGCTGTTATGATATTTGATTGACTCCTATATCTAAAAAAATATTCCACATGAAGCTGATATAGTTACTATTAGGACAGGTACATTCTTTACTTACCATTAAGTTGAGAGTGGGTTAAATTAAAAGCTTTGAGAACAACGCTGTGTTATGATATTAATGTAGTATGATATGTTATCTGAGGTGAGTAGTGGGAGTTGTATGGGATCTATGAATAAGCAGTAAAATCCTAATCAGCAATCTCGCTGGATATTTATCTCCTCAAAAGTATCGCCCGAATGGTGGAGTATTAAGGAAGAAATAGTTGATAATTCTACAAGCCCATAGTGAAGATCGTGGTGCGGGGCTTAGAGTGGGTACTGTAAGTTATGGATTAAGTTAAATGGATGGTGTTTGGTATTCATCTCCTCGTCTTGCTTCAATTATCACTATTAAGCGATGTGTGCCGCAGAAAATATAATAAGTCTAGCCTGGTCTAAAATATGTATTGTAAATAAAAATTGTATCATGGTTATAATGCCATTTATTGAAATATTTTGTTTTAATTGTATTATAGCTTAAGTCTAAAGTCTTATTTCTTTAGTTCAGCAAGGCCAAGATTTCATAGATATAGATTGATCCTTATAATGAATATTCCTTATGCCTTTACACCAATGTAGCGTTAAAAGGTTCGCGGTGCACCACTTTCACAAATAACATCTCTCCATCTTTACTTTTTGCGATCTTTGTTGGAATATCCTGATTTTTCGACTTGTTGGTAGGGGACAGTCGACTCGTTTTTGGATGAAAAACTTTCTTCTTTATTTCTGGAAAGCATCGATTTCATAGATGCAGACTGAGCCTTATATGAATATTCTTTACTCCTTTCATCCGTAGGCTTTAGAAGGTTTGTAGTGTCCTTAGAGCTCATGTTGAAATTATTGCGCAATTAGCTTGCCAAGAAACAGTGATCTGTTTGGGTAAAGAGCAAAATATCAATTGAAAAACAAGTTATGAAACTACTATTTATATGTATTTGGCACATTGTCTTGACCTCTGACGTCACCTTAACCTTTGAAACCGAAAGTGTCTGCTCTTGGGTTCACTTGGATGATGAGTAGTGCAAGTTATATGGGAGATTATAATTAGCTGTGAGTAAACTGTAAAGAAGAAGATTTCTGGTAACAGTATGTTCCATACATAATCTTACAGGTGGAAGAAAATTTTATAAGAATCTGGTAACTGCATTTCCTTATAAACCTTATATAAATTCATATGTGACCAAACCGAGCTATAGATTTTTGTTCTAGATGAATGCACATTATATAATATCTGAAAATAGATAGCAGCAAAATGAAAGGCTATAAGAATTTGGTTGCAGTATATTCTATACAAAATCTAATAACCATAAGAAAATTTTATAAGAATCTGGTACCATGTTCAGTTCACAATTTAAAAAGTAGAAGAAAATTGTATAAGAATCTGGTAATAGTATGTTCCATACAAAATCTAACAAGCGAAAGAAAATTTTATAAGAATCTGGTAAGAATCCGGTAACAGTATGTTCCATACAAAATCTAATAGGCAGAAGAAAATTTTATCAGAATCTTGTACAGTATGTTCCAAAGAAAAATCCAAGATTTTATGCATTTCCTGATGGGTAAGCCTTATATAAATCCATATGTTCTATATAAAAAATCGGTATATAAATATCTGTTAAAAAATTAGTTAGGGTATATAGTGATTTTAAAAAATTCATATCTCCAAAGCGGTGCCGAGAACCAAAATCCAAAATCTACTAGGTAGCAGACAATTTTATAAGAATCTGGTATGTTCTATGCAAAATCTAAAAGGGGAAGGGAAAATTGCATGAGAGTTTGGTTAGTGGTTAGTGTATTCCCGAATGCTGAACTGTTAAGATGTATATTGAGGAGTTTTTAGGAGAATATAATAACATTTTACTCGATGAGCATAAGAAACAAATTCAAGAATGCTATAACTTTTTAAAATTATATGAAAATATTGAAAAAGTCGAGTCAAAATTTGGTGAGCACTATATAAGCTGCCCTTGGTCAAGAGATGATTCAACGGATGGACCAGATACATGTGAATGTTGTGGTGTTGCTAGATGCCTAAAACAAGTTGTGAAGCTATATAAATTCTACCAAACATTGACAAAATGTAATTACGAGCCATGCCTTAAAAAGTGCGATTTAACTTAGCACTAGAAATTCTCATTTTGTATACTTGGAGAGCTCATAAAGGATCATGTAAACTTACACTGTATGCAGATGTTTATTTCAACAACAGATTCATCAAACACAGGAAATTTTGATTACATACAGCTCTGTACCATAAGATTATAAGAATTAATACTTTTTAATTTTTAATAAATGATATTTTATATGTGGCCTTCTTTTTATTCAATTTCCCATACTAAGTCCGGAACTCCCGAATAATGTTTGACCACTACAACGGGTGGTGGTGTTGGTGGGTTGGTATTGGTGGGTGGTGGTGGGTGGTGGTGGGTGGTGGTGGTGGTTGGTGGTGATTGTGGGTGGTGGTGGGGATGGCGGTGGGGGTGGTGGTGGTATTGGTTGTGGTGGTGGGGTGCCTGGTCTTGGATGGCGCTTGAAACGGATATTTGACGCGTGGCATCAATTTGACGCTGACCTCTGACGTCACCTGGACCTATGAGACCAACCGGAAATGAGGTCAGATAACAGCTTAACAGCTTTTCAAACAGCTCTGATAACAGCTTAACAGCTTTTTAATCAGCTCTGATAACAGCTTAACAGCTTTTAAACAGCTCTGATAACAGCTTAACAGCTTTTTAAACAGCTCTGATAACAGCTTAACAGCTTTTCAAACAGCTCTAATAACAGCTTAACAGCTTTTAAAACAGGTCTGATAACAGCTTAACAGCTTTTAAACAGCTCTGATAACAGCTTAACATCTTTTAAAACAGCTCTGATAACAGCTTAACAGCTTTTCAAACAGCTCTGATAACAGCTTAACAGCTTTTTAAATAGCTCTGATAACAGCTTAGCAGCTTTTAAAACAGGTCTGGTAACAGCTTAACAGCTTATAAAACAGCTTTTTCAGCTCATCCACAGATAGAAGGGCAGACCCTAGAGTAGTCAGCGTCAAATTGATGCCACGCGTCAAATATCCGTTTCAAGCGCCATCCAAGACCAGGCACCCCACCACCACAACCAATACCACCACCACCCCCACCGCCATCCCCACCACCACCCACAATCACCACCAACCACGACCACCACCCACCACCACCCACCACCACCCACCCACCGCCACCACCACCACCCGTTGTAGTGGTCAAACATTATTCGGGAGTTCCGGACTTAGTATGGGAAATTGAATAAAAAGAAGGCCATATATAAAATATCATTTATTAAAAATTAAAAAGTATTAATTCTTATAATCTTATGGTACAGAGCTGTATGTAATCAAAATTTCCTGTGTTTGATGAATCTGTTGTTGAAATCAACATCTGCATACAGTGTAAGTTTACATGATCCTTTATGAGCTCTCCAAGTATACAAAATGAGAATTTCTAGTGCTAAGTTAAATCGCACTTTTTAAGGCATGGCTCGTAATTACTTTTTGTCAATGTTTAGTAGAATTTATATAGCTTCACAACTTGTTTTAGGCATCTAGCTATACACCACAACATTCACATGTATCTGGTCCATCCGTTGAATCATCTCTTGACCAAGGGCAGCTTATATAGTGCTCACCAAATTTTGACTCGACTTTTTCAATATTTTCATATAATTTTAAAAAGTTATAGCATTCTTGAATTTGTTTCTTATGCTCATCGAGTAAAATGTTATTATATTCTCCTAAAAACTCCTCAATATCCATCTTAACAGTTCAGCATTCGGGAATACACTAACCACTAACCAAACTCTCATGCAATTTTCCCTTCCCCTTTTAGATTTTGCATAGAACATACCAGATTCTTATAAAATTGTCTGCTACCTAGTAGATTTTGGATTTTGGTTCTCGGCACCGCTTTGGAGATATGAATTTTTTAAAATCACTATATACCCTAACTAATTTTTTAACAGATATTTATATACCGATTTTTTATATAGAACATATGGATTTATATAAGGCTTACCCATCAGGAAATGCATAAAATCTTGGATTTTTCTTTGGAACATACTGTACAAGATTCTGATAAAATTTTCTTCTGCCTATTAGATTTTGTATGGAACATACTGTTACCGGATTCTTACCAGATTCTTATAAAACTTTCTTTCGCTTGTTAGATTTTGTATGGAACATACCATTACCAGATTCTTATACAATTTTCTTCTACTTTTTAAATTGTGAACTGAACATGGTACCAGATTTTTATAAAATTTTCTTATGGTTATTAGATTTTGTATAGAATATACTGCAACCAAATTCTTATAGCCTTTCATTTTGCTGCTATCTATTTTCAGATATTATATAATGTGCATTCATCTAGAACAAAAATCTATAACTCGGTTTGGTCACATATGAATTTATATAAGGTTTATAAGGAAATGCAGTTACCAGATTCTTATAAAATTTTCTTCCACCTGTAAGATTATGTATGGAACATACTGTTACCAGAAATCTTCTTCTTTACAGTTTACTCACAGCTAATTATAATCTCCCATATAACTTGCACTACTCATCATCCAAGTGAACCCAAGAGCAGACACTTTCGGTTTCAAAGGTTAAGGTGACGTCAGAGGTCAAGACAATGTGCCAAATACATATAAATAGTAGTTTCATAACTTGTTTTTCAATTGATATTTTGCTCTTTACCCAAACAGATCACTGTTTCTTGGCAAGCTAATTGCGCAATAATTTCAACATGAGCTCTAAGGACACTACAAACCTTCTAAAGCCTACGGATGAAAGGAGTAAAGAATATTCATATAAGGCTCAGTCTGCATCTATGAAATCGATGCTTTCCAGAAATAAAGAAGAAAGTTTTTCATCCAAAAACGAGTCGACTGTCCCCTACCAACAAGTCGAAAAATCAGGATATTCCAACAAAGATCGCAAAAAGTAAAGATGGAGAGATGTTATTTGTGAAAGTGGTACACCACGAATCTTTTAACGCTACATTGGTGTAAAGTCATAAGGAATATTCATTATAAGGATCAATCTATATCTATGAAATCTTGGCCTTGCTGAACTAAAGAAATAAGACTTTAGACTTAAGCTATAATACAATTAAAACAAATTATTTCAATAAATGGCATTATAACCATGATACAATTTTTATTTACAATACATATTTTAGACCAGGCTAGACTTATTATATTTTCTGCGGCACACATCGCTTAATAGTGATAATTGAAGCAAGACGAGGAGATGAATACCAAACACCATCCATTTAACTTAATCCATAACTTACAGTACCCACTCTAAACCCCGCACCACGATCTTCACTATGGGCTTGTAGAATTATCAACTATTTCTTCCTTCATACTCCACCATTCGGGCGATACTTTTGAGGAGATAAATATCCAGCGAGATTGCTGATTAGGATTTTACTGCTTATTCATAGATCCCATACAACTCCCACTACTCACCTCAGATAACATATCATACTACATTAATATCATAACACATCGTTGTTCTATCAAAGCTTTTAATTTAACCCACTCTCAACTTAATGGTAAGTAAAGAATGTACCTGTCCTAATAGTAACTATATCAGCTTCATGTGGAATATTTTTTTAGATATAGGAGTCAATCAAATATCATAACAGCGTAACTGCTTGATTTATAAAAAAAACTCTGTTACCTTCATATGCTTACCACAAGATCATATTATGAACATGAAATTAACACGTTCTTATCTAGCCACCGAGTCAACTAAAAGAAGACATTCCTGCTGGAGGCTGAAAAGTTTAAACCTTGAGATCCATGAAAACTTTCACTTTAATCCACAACTAACAGCACCCCCTCTCAACCTCCACCACGATCTTCACTATTATCAAGTTTTTGCCCCTTCATACAACACCATTTGGATGATAATTTAGGGAGATAAATATGAAGCGACCTTGCTGATAAGGTTTGTATTCCTTACTCACAGCTCCCAAACAACTTCCATTACTCATCTAAGACAAGATATCATACTACATTGATATCATAACACCACCTTCTTTCATCAAAACATTTAATTAAACCCACTCTCAACCTAATGGTAAGAAAATAATGTGATCACCCCAATAGTATGAAGATAAAATTATCATATTCTTATCAGCTTCATGTGAACTATGATATTGGGGATCAATCAAATTTCATAACAGTGTGACTGATTGAGAAATTTTATTGACAAGAAAAAACAATTCGTCATAAAGACTTTTCAATACAAACTCCTAGATACAAAAAAAAAACATTAATCGCTCAATTTGTCTGCTTTACTCGGCTATATTTGTTTACGCAAGATATCAAATTACCAGCCACCTGGCAACCTTTTCTAATGCTTTAATTTTCATTACTTCTAATGATTTCATGTGTCTTACCATCCCAAGCAGCCGTGATCTATTTTTAGATATCGAATATCATAGCATGATCACTCTTGTTTATAAAAGATTTTTAATCCACAACTTACGTTATAGTTGTTGGTGTTTTTTCAGCAAAAGACATTTTCAATTATAACTTCCACTACTCATCTACGACATCACATCCTACAGATTAATATCAGTTGTTGTCATTGTTTTCTGCTAAAGAAATTAGGAATCTTTCATAAATCGCTCAATTTGTATACTTCACTCGTCTGCTCTGTGAATTTGTTTACATTATTCGACTGCGAATTTGTTTACTTTACTGGACTATGCGAATTTGTTTATGCAAGGCATCAAATTAGAAGCATTACTTATCTAAGTGAACATATCTACCTACATTCGCCCCGACCAGCTTCGCCTGATCTATTTTTAGATATATGATTACATGGTGCAATCTTGTTTATAAAAGACACCTACAGATAAATATAATCAAATCTTTAATCTACAACTTAGGTTATAGTTGTTGTTGTTTTTCCCAACTGATAACACAAAGCTCCAAGGCAGATGTTGTGTGTTAGAGCGAGATGGTTGAAAAGTATGGTATTCACTAAAGTTTCTTACTAGATTATGAGCACCCTCCGCACATAAAAGAAACTTCATGCACCACCAAACTTAACTTCTCCTCAAAATATTTGTTAATCCCAGACCGAAAATATAGAGAATTGTAAACAAAACCTATAGGCTTCTTCATTGATCAATACCCATAAGATAATTTCAAGCTATCATGCCCACCTAAAATATGAACACAGATTTATGTTAGAGCGACACAGATGTTTTGACAGAGTCAGCTGGTTGAAAAGTATAGTATTCACTAAAGTTTTCTACTATATTATGCACACCCACCACCCATAAAATAAACATCGAGCACCACTAAGCTTAACCCGATCGCAACCGCCACGATCTTGGCAAAAGGTAATATCAAATTACCTGCTAAGTCATGCCATTACACCTGACATCCAAAAATTATTCTTTTACTGCTCCCATACAATTTCCATTACTTATATCATAGCACTATCTTCTATCATCAATGCTTTTAATTTAACCCACTCTCAACCTAACTTAAGATTTAAAGGTAAACACATAATACTATCCTCTTCCACGCTCTTCACTAAAGCTTTCATATCCTACTAGATTAATATACAACACAATTAATATATACACAACTTACAGTACCCACGCTCAACCTCCACCTGCAACACTGGTCATGCCATTACACCTTATCACCAAAAATTTGATGAAAAGTCTTTTACTATACCCATACAACTTTCACTACTCTTCTAAGTCAACATATCATACTATATTAGTATCACCTCACATTGATATCATAGGTATCAAAACTTTAAATTTAACCTGCCCAAAAAATGAATTTTATTGAAATTAAAAAAACAATTTTTCATATAATCTAAGAATTTTCAATATATACACATACACACACCTACATAGAAAATTTTCTGATAAGGCTTTAATTTCTATTACTTCATGTTTCTTAACATCCGAAGCAGCCGTGATCTATTTTTAGATATCGAATATCATAGCATGATCACTCTTGTTTATAAAAGATTTTTAATCCACAACTTACGTTATAGTTGTTGTTGTTTTTTCAGCAAAAGACATTTTCAATTATAACTTCCACTACTCATCTACGACATCACATCCTACAGATTAATATCAGTTGTTGTTGTTTTCAACTAAAGAAATTAGGAATGTGTCATAAATCGCTCAATTTGTTTACTTTACTCGGCCGCTGTGCGAATTTGTTTACATTATTCGACTGCGAATTTGTTTACTTTACTGTACTGTACTAATTTGTTTATGCAAGGAATCAAATTAGAAGCATTACACCTGAAGAGCAAAATTAAGCATTTACTAATTTCCATTACATATCTAAGTCAACATATCTACCTACATTCACCCCAACCAGCTTCACCTGATCTATTTTTAGATATATGGTTACATGGTGCAATCATGTTTATAAAAGGCACCTACAGATTAATATCATCAAATCTTTAATCCACAACTTAGGTTATAGTTGTTGTTGTTTTTTGTTTGTTTTTGAGCTACTAATATTAATTACACCTGAGAAGGTAAGATAGCTAATATCTCGAACCATAGCCCGTAGAGGATTTCTGATGAAAATTTTTACCCCATAGTACTAATACTATTGGCATGGACAAAAAATATCCTAGGGTTAACTTGAATTATTACTACTACTAATTATACCTCAAAAGGTAAGATCACTAATATCTCGAAACCCATAGCCCGTAGAGGATTTCTGATAAAAAATTTTTCCACCCCTATTACTAAGACCCCCACTGACACCTTCTAGAATCTATTGGTATGAACAAAAATATTCTAGGATTAACTTGAATTATTACTTATACTAATTACACTAATTCACTTAGGGAATTTCATAACATTTCTCATCCACATAAATACACAGTTGCACACATGCATCCACGCCTTAGGTAACGTTTGCTCAGCCACCAAGTAGCCCAGCCCAACACACCACAGGCACTCATACTAAAGTAAACAACTAACAACTAACTCAAGCTGACAAGTATACAGCCCCGATATAAGCTCGCTTAAGGCATTTCTAAAACCCTCGAGAATACTTCCCAAGCCATGAAACAGAAATCTATATGTGTGTGTTCGGAGTCCGTTTTCTAAAATGTTTTATATTAATACTTATGGAAAAGTGCTAAACATTGGCTTTATGTATGCCACAGAGCCTAAACTACTATCCATACAGGGAAATAGTCTTCTAGTAATTTAAAGCTTGATTCCTTATCTTCCGAAAGGCTACACTTACTATAAACGTTTGTTAACAAAATAATAAAATAGTTTTGATTACAAAGTAACCTTACCATTTAACGCTCAATACCTCTCAGCTGAGTGATAATTGCATGTATGTATGTGCAGCCGGAGTCCGAATCTGTAGGCAGCTACATTCGATATCATCAGCCCATGGCATGCCATGACGGCATAGCGACATTACAATGATTACTCAGCTGAGAATTTTTGTTTCAGAAATCGTAGTCATTTGGTTATGATTAATTTTTTTAAATAATTTTGTTAGGAAAGGTATGAAAGTTTTATTACTGTTCGCAAGGTAAGAAAGCAAGCTTAAAATTATCACAACACCATTTTTCTGTATGAATAGCAGTTTAAGGCGGAGGAGCTATTCAAGTCAAACTTTTGTCAGTTTTACATAAGAACACTGCAAATATTTTAGAATGTAAGGACTCCGTTGGGCCTCGCATGTGGTAGGGAGGGAGTCTGTTTCATGGCTTGTGAAGTATTCTCGAGGGTTTTGGCATTTCACATCATTACTTAAGCCACATACACATACACATTCCACCCAAGCCTTGGTACAGGTAACGTAGCCCAATCCAACACGCCCCAGACAGTCCTAGTCATAGTATCAGATATTCCCACTAAAGCTCTCAGCAAATCTGCAGTAGCCAGACACAAGAGGGGCATCTCAAGGTCAAATTGTAGCCTCCAAGACCAGATCAACTTAACTAGAAACCTCCACCAATAAAGCTACGCACCCATTCACAAATGTTTAGAGCTTCAGCCAGACGGTAGGAAAGGAATTCCCCCAGGCAGGCCCTGTGACGTATACCACCAGACGGAATCCCCCTCAGTTGCCCAGAACCCAGTCCAGAGCCAGCAAAATAGTTGGAATCTACCTTGCAATTTTTGTATGGAAAAAGTGATCTGGTACTGCCACAGTATAATGTTAATTTGCAGTACAAAAGCGGCCTCAGAACCACCTCAAAATTGCTCACCGTACCTCCAGACGAAGAAGAAGACGCAAATGAGTTTGAAATTTCCGCACACTTTTTGTATGGAAAAAGTGCGCCAGACTCAGCCACCAAGTAGCCCAGCCCAACACACCACAGGCACTCATACTAAAGTAAACAACTAACAACAAACTCAAGCTGACAAGTATACATGCCCGATATCAGATATTGTCACTAAAGCTCTCAGACAACCTCCAGCACCCAGACACAGGAAAGGTCAAAGGTCAAATTGTAGCCTCTAAGACCAGATCAAACAAAAAGTTGGCGTCATCTCCTGGTCAGCCATACGGTAGGAAAGGAATTCTCCAGGCATACCCTGTGACGTATACCACTAGACGGAATCCCCCTCAGTGGCCCAGAACCCAGTCCAGAGCCAGCAAAATAGTTTGAAATTTCCGGACACTTTTTGTATGGAAAAAGTGATCCAGAATCCGCATAGCTTAACTACTCAGGTGCCTTGACTGGACTTATATTCTGTTTAACCGTAGCAGCGGGTTGTGTATCCGCCTCTAGGAGTATAATTTCTTGATTTTCCGCTGCCGTGGGCTGTGTTTCAGCGCTGGAGCTAGTATTCGCCTCTTGGGTTTTCTGTTTTTGAGCTATGTTCACGGCGAAGCAATGAGCTGGTTTCTTGGTTTTCTTTTTATTTGGGAAAATGTTTTTCTCCACATCTGAGTCCATAGTGTGGTGGACTTGGGCTTGTACCGTTAAAGTGTTGCCTGTATTGTCTTCGATTAATACTTGTGGAATGCGGCTTAATGCATCCGCATTGGTATTATACTTCCCTGGTTTGTATTCGATGGTGTAATCGAATTCTGATAATTTGTGGTGAAATCTCACCAAGCGGAAAGTCGGGTTTTTTACGTTAAAGGCACCTTTGAGAGGCTTGCGGTCAGTATAGACCGTGAATTTCCTGCCTTGAAGACAGCATCGGAAATTCCTAGTGGCCCAAACTATAGCCAATAACTCATTTTCAATAGTGCAGTAATTCCTCTCGGCTTTGTTCAGTGTTCGGCTTGCATAGGCGATTGGCTGGGCTTTTCCCACTTCTCCTTGGGAAAGCACAGCGCCTAATGCTTCGTTGCTGGTGTCCGTTGTAAGATTGAAAGGTTTTGAAAAATCTGGATAGATTAAAAGGGGTGGTGAAATTAGAGCATGTTTAATGCTTTGAAATGCTTCTTGGAATTTCTCTGTCCAAGTGAGTTTTACGTCCTTGCGGAGTAAATTCGTAATTGGACGAACGATTTTTGAGAAGTCCGGTAATTGGCAAGTCCTAAAAATGACTGAACTTGCCTAACTGTTCTAAAGATTCTTGTGATACTCGACTGTTGTGTTTTATATAAACTGATGTTTTTTAGTTTCTCGGGTGTAGCAGTCAACGATTAATAAAAAACTAATTAATCATGTGTAGTCCTTTTATTGGCCTAACGTTTCGGCAAATATCGTTGCCGTCCTCAGAAGCACCGTCATAAATCTATACAAGTACCTATGTATATTAACTTTGCTATTATAATGTAAATGCTGCGTCTATTGTTTACTTACGGGCTGTTTTAGCTTACATCTGTTGAAACATTAATGTTTTTAACGCAAAGATAAATATAAATCACAAAACATAACACTAATAATAAATTAACAAGAAAAATGGGGCTTAGTGAATTGCCCTAGTCAAGTTTTAAAATTCAACTAGTGGGTAAACATCTGATCGAAAGAGATTCATAACGGCCAGTTTCCTTTTAATTTTTCTATGTATTTAAGAGTTTATGGGATTCTCTAAGAGACTGCAGTAAATGGTGTGTATGGTGTCTGTGTCTGTTCGTCTGTTCATTGTATTTTTTGTGCTTTGAATGTTTATCCAATGATCATCAGCCAGATTATACTAATGTAAAAATTTTATGCACTTAGCATAACTACAGAAAACGCCTTACTCTTGAGGCCTTGCACATTCAAAGCACAAAAAAAATACAATGAACAGACGAACAGACACAGACAGCATACACACCATTTACTGCAGTCTCTTAGAGAATCCCATAAACTCTTAAATACATAGAAAAATTAAAAGGAAACTGGCCGTTATGAATCTCTTTCGATCAGATGTTTACCCACTAGTTGAATTTTAAAACTTGACTAGGGCAATTCACTAAGCCCCATTTTTCTTGTTAATTTATTATTAGTGTTATGTTTTTTGATTCATATTTATCTTTGTGTTAAAAACATTAATGTTTCAACAGATGTAAGCTAAAACAGCCCGTAAGTAAAAAATAGACGCAGCATTTACATTATAATAGCAAAGTTAATATACATAGGTACTTGTATAGATTTATGACGGTGCTTCTGAGGACGGCAACGATATTTGCCGAAACGTTAGGCCAATAAAAGGACTACACATGATTAATTAGTTTTTTATTAATCGTTGACTGCTACACCCGAGAAACTAAAAAACAACTGTTCTAGGAGTAGGGAATGTTTGGACGTAGGCCATTTTGCACTTATGCCCCAGATAAACAACTTCTCGTCTCAAGAACTGGCACTTCTCTGGATGCAGTTTGAGGTTGTTCTCTCTCAATTTATCGAAGACTTTGCGAAGTTTATAATTGTGGTCATTTAGGTTTTTACCATAAATGACGACGTCGACAAGATAAACGAAACATTCGAGGCCTTGTAGGCCCGTCAGGACGAAGTTCATGAGGCACATTCCAACGCGGGAGCTCCTTTGAGTCCGAAAGGCATACGCTTGAATTCGTAGTGCCCGTAGCTAGTACTAAAAGCGGTCTTATGTCGATCTTTTTATCGACTAAAACTTGGTGATAGCCGTTGGCCAAATCGAGAGTGGTAAAGTACCTAGCATGACCTTGTTGGTCAAGAATATCCTCGATTCGTGGTAGCGGAAATGCATCCCCAATTGTCTTTTCGTTCAATTTGCGAAAATCGACAACCACGCGCCACCTTTTTTCACCATAGGGTCCCGCCTTTTTGGGGACTACTAATAAGAGCGAATTCCAAGGGCTTGTGCTGGTTTGGACTACCCCGTTGTCTAGCATTTCTCTTAATTGCTCATTTATTACTTGTTTCTGAGTTTCTGGTAATCTGTAGGCCTTTTGGTTTATGGGCGCTTGGTCTTGTATTAAGGGGATATTGTGGGTGATAGCATTGTATTCGTGGCAGAGTTCGGATATCGAAGCTTTTTCTTCCGCATTTAGATTTGGGTCTAGGCTGAGCTCTTGGTCTATCCTTTGGACTCGCGGAGTGTGTGTGGAATCTTCATGATCCGGAAATAAGTATCTTACGTGCTCTTGGGCCAGCGTTGTTTCTTAACACTAACTTTGTTGGGTGGTGGAGTCGTCTTTGCCTGAGAATAGGTTTTACTGAGTTCACACGCACCTATTGTTGGGCTCCTTATCCTTGTGGTTATCTTACATCTGGGTATATTGGATGGAGGAGCGGCATTTTGCTTGTCGGCTTCTGTAACTCGCTCGCATCTCTGGTTTGGCTATGGGGCCATGTAAAATTGTTATAACTTAATTTCTTGGACGGTGGAGTCCTTGTTGCCTCTACTTGGAAGACGGCGTAGTCATATATACGTAGCAGTTGTAATAATAAACTGTTGATGACTACTTGGAAATTGTTAATGTTGAGTATGGCAACTAGCACTGTTTCTTTCCCAGTAGGGAGTAAACTGCTGGCCAGGAAGACTCCATCGTCTATCTCTTTTGATAGACAGATTATTTCTTCCTTCACTAGCAACGGGACCGTGTTGATCATTTGTGACCTAGCAGGTATGCCAATTGATTCCTCTAAGGTAACCAAATGCTGCCTCATTTCGCTGGTCTTTTGATCACTCAGACAGCTATTTTCGCATTCCGTCGGCTCTTGTTGAACCTGGCAGCCAGCATTTCTCTTTGGAGATGCCTTGGAGACACTGCATGTAGACAGCTTAACCTGTTTAGGTTCCATCTTTCCTGCAAGTGACCTCGCTTCGACTGCTTTCCTGGAATACAGCTTGTCCGTTCTGCATGACAAGGGCGCGTAAACTCTTCGGGGTTTGTTTCCGTACAAGGAAACTTGAGTGTTTTATTTGGGCCTTCAACATTACAATTGTTTGACAGGAAATCGTTTCCTAATAGGCCGTCATCGGAAAGACCTGCTTTTTGAGTTAGTGCTTCTAAATCTCCTTCTCCCTGCGTGAGCAAATATTGACACAGGTGTGGGTTAGTTACTCCACTTTTTAAAGCATTTTTGGCGAAATCCATCAGCTGTGTTTTCACAGCAGGGACTGCCTCAGCTCCATATTTTTGTGTCGCTGCCTCGTTGCAAATCGTCAACAACTCTTTCAATCTTGTAATGAAGACAGTGAGAGATTCTAACGGGTTTTGTCTGGTAGTGATTAATTTGTTCACTAATTCTTGGTATGTCTCACGGGGAAGGTATGTTCTATTAGACGGTCCTCTACTTCAGTAAACGAAGCAGGGACGTCTGAAGCAAATAATTGGTATGCGTCACCTCTGAATCTTGTGGGAAGGACCTGAATGAAGGCCACTTTTTCTTCATTATTTAGGCACTGCATAGTTTGTTTGCAGCAGCCAATGAAGGTTTGTAGCTCTCGTCCCAATTGTGGGGTACTTTCACCCAAAAATAACGGAACGAGTTGAGCTGTTACCTTCGCTACTTTAGCGAAGTCCACCATTGTGTATAGTCTATTGACTGGAAATTTAAATTTGGGTGGGCTAGTTGGGGTTGTTTCTGGGCTAATTTCCGTTAAGGATTCTTCGAGCCAATCTATCAGCAGGTCTTCGTTAGTTGGTTCAGTCACTTCACCGTCAATATCACCGTCAATATCACCGTCGGCACTTTCACTATTACTTAAATTAACACTCTTATTCTTTTCTAAATCTAAATTTGGGGTTTCAGTACTCTCCTTATCTACAGGGAGGGACCGCGTGGATTCACCAAGCCTATTTAGTTCCTCACGGAACCGAACTGCGTTTTCTTTCAGTGTCTGCATTTGTGCGAGTCTATTTTCGCGGGTTTGACTCAGTTTTTTGCTGAGTGAATCACACTGAGTAATAGCTAGCGTACCTGAATCTCGCGCTCTCTCGTAGAATTTATTTAAAAATTTATGAAGACTTCCTTGTCTATTAAGACCTGGTAGAACGGTTCCGCTTCTGAGTCGAGGTCCTGTTGGCGAAGACGGTGGAGATTTTTCTCCTGCAGGAGATGATGTACCTTCACCGGGGTGCTGTGTATTGGCACCTGGGGTTGATCCCGCGTCGGCTAAAGATGGAGAGTTTTCTCTCGCTGCTGCGTCTGTTTCCTGCTTAGGTAGAGCAGGATTGTCGGCTGGCATATGATACGTTTTTAGTGAAAAAGGGGGGCTCCTTGCCTGCTTAGGTTCCTTTGCTGTGATTGAGAAGGCTGTTTCCTTAACCGCCTTCGAGTTCCCTATGAATCCTTTGTCGGTTAATTTCGGCTTACTTTTGTAGCTGGGGGGCCTTGGGCCGTCTTAACTTCCCCTGGATCTAGTTAAAAAGGGGGCTTATGAGCCGTCTTCGATTTCCTCTTCAACTCAGGATCGTTGTCTTCAAGTGGCTGATGATTTGATTCCGGGAACTTCGAGCTGGTTGTCAGGTTACTTCCAACTGGGTTAATGCTCGTCCTTCTGGGAGGTTTTGGATGGTTTTCCACTTCCTTCTGTAGACTGTTCACTTGTATCCCTCGGTGGTGCTTTTGCACTAAGTTGGGTGAACGCTTGCCCGCCTGGAGCAGAGGCGCCTAGAGATGGTATCTACCCGAGTGTTGGGGGTGACTTGGCCTGAGTGGTTTGATTCGCAGGATAGCGGATTTTAAAGCTCTTATGCCTTTCTATTTTGACTTTTAGAAAGCAGGCTTCCACTATCCTACCGGCTGCGCCAATTTGTTATATTTTTTCGGGACTCACCTTTGCCACAGGCGATCACTCTACGTTGGTTCAGGAAACCTCGATTACCTCGGTACCAAAATTATTGTAATTAAGTTGCTGAGGAAGTGCATGCCAAAAAAAAATATTTCGTCAACCAAGAAGAAAAAAAACTATAGAGAGCATATGCAATATGCTCAGTGAGTTAATTTGCATGCCCCATCATAGGTTATTATCAGCACGCCACATCGCTTGCAATCCGATTTTGTTTTGAAGTTTTTAATATTTTAATATTTTTTTTTTTCTCACATATGGTCTATACAGAAACAAATAGACCAGGACATGGTTTAAGTTGATGTGCGTCTACGCGTGTAATGTAATAATCGAGTATATGTAATAATAAAGTATATGTAGAGTATGTAGATTACGTAAATTATGTAGATTTTGTACACAATGTAGATTACTACGTCACAAATCATCGTGTTCCTGTTTATGTCTCACTCTACTTCACTGCACTTCTTTGCAGCTGTTCTCGCCTCATGCAGTTTCTTTTCATTTTCATGATTTATTTAAATAAATCTACCATCTTTGCGAATGGGGGTAATAACTACTGATTTCAAAAGAAATAAACGATTGCAAGTTTTGTAAATAAATTTCTTAGAAGATAATATATAACATAAAGAATTCTGATGAGCTAAATTAACTGAAACCATGCTAATATTTGTGTAGAACTCTAGTTTTCAAGTGTGAGAGCACAGTGCAGTTGTAGTATATAAAATAAACGTCTAACAGATTCATGAAGGAGCTGTCAAGGTGAGAGTGGAAATTTCTTGTAATTTGTACACGCTGCAGTTGATTTAGCACTCACTGGTTTTTTGTTTGTGCTTGCATCTCATTCCATTCCCTTCACTCATGTACACGAAATTTACAACACCTCCATTCTTTTTTATTTGTATATTCCTTCTAAAGAAATCTCGTTTTTACATGATACCGCTGCTTCTAGTTATAGCTCTATATCGGTGTACTGTTATTTTCATTTCAATGCGTGGTTCATTTCGCCTTTTGTAATAAGATTGATTAACATTCAATTTAGAAAAAATGGGTGGCGCTGGTCGCCCAAAGAGTCAATGCGCAAGTAAACTTAAATTTAAAATTTGTCGGGGCAGAAACAATAAAGCCGAAGCAGTTTGTTTGAAATGCAAATGACATTCAAAAATACATCAGTGGATAGGTTAAAACGGCATAGGTGAGTGTTTAAGTGTTTTTCTTTTTATCCGTTCTTAAATTTTACATTATTATTTCTTTGGTTTCCAACATTTACAGAAATGTGTGAAAAATTGTGGTTGATCAAAATGTTAGCTCCGATCCAGGTGATTTTGTTATTTCTTCGGATGAAAATGATGACATTTCAATGCTCACTAATAATGTAGCTTTTGATGAAAGCCACCAAATTTTGGTACAAAACGTGGAATTTGATTCGTCAGGATATGAAATTTATCGAGAAAATTGTGTAGGTTTTGCTGTTATTTTGAATGTTTTTTGGAAAGAGTACTTCAAAATTTATTTTAGATCCTTGAAAATGAAATGAACATAAACACATCTAAAGAAAGTTCTACATCTACGCAGCAAAATTTAGAAATATCCTCTTCATCACTGCCCGGTAATTTACATTTTAAGATACCGGATCCAATACCAGTCCCTAAAAGCTTCGTGGTAGCATCTACAAGCAGCTATAGCATAAGTTTATCTGTGGAAATAGGGACAAGAGGAGCTATACAAAAGAAAGGGACACTAAAAAAATCTGAGAAAATAACTCAATTTTTCGAAAAAGTGTCATCAGAAGTAGAATCCCTAAATGATACCAGCAGAAAATCCTTTTTCGGGTGCAACATACCGTTAAGCATAATTGAATCAGATCTTTTCAAAAACATGATGGGAAAATTAAGGTCAGCCTACAAAACTTATATTCCAGGTCGAAAAGCGCTTACAGAAACATTACTTAATAATGAATATGCAAAATGTATAGAAATGGCTACAAAGACGGTAAATAAAGAATCTGTCATTCTTATTGATGGGTGGAAAAATACCTCGAGCAATACTAAAACTGTCGTGACTATGATACATAATGCTGATGGGAAGCCTGTATTACTAGATGCATGGGATTTGACAAGTGCATCCAAAACAGCAGAAAAGCTGGTTGAAATAATTGAAGAAAGTTGCAAACTGGCTAAAAAATTGTACGATACAATTGTGTATGCCATTGTATCCGACAACGCTGCAGCTATGTTTAAAATGGGGAAGATTGTCGATTTGTGTCATAGTACCTGTAAAAGCCATACAGGAAATCTATTACTGAAAGATCTTGTGAAGAAGGAAGTAGCAGCGAAAGTTACAACAATATTAAAGAAATTTAAGCACGCAGATTTTGAAGAAGCTCTGATTCAACGAGGAAGGACTCGTATTAAAACTCCATGTGATACGAGATGGTGCTCGTATCGTGACTCTTTTGCTTGCCTTGTTAAAAATATCGGCATAATGAAGCATATAGCGGCTGTACCTAATTTAAAAAAAAATCAAGCAAATAGTTTCTTTACTGTTGTTTGATGACGAATTTCTAGAAGAGGTTGAAAACGTGATTAAACTTTTCGATCCGGTATGCGAAGTAATCAACTTTTCCCAGGGCTCATCTGCTTCTATTGCTGATTCCGTACAATTGTGGTTAAAATTAGAATTACCCGGAAGATTCAAACCTGATTTGGAAAAAAGGAAGATGGCCCTTAACGTATACTCACTTGTAGCATATTACCTTCATCCGTTATATGATAATGGACTCTTAATCTCTGCGGAATAAGAAATCGTAAATGAGTTCCTTTTCAATCACCTGGACACCATTGGCATTGAAGACTGGCATCATTTCCAGAAAAACACTCGACCTATCTTTCCTAAATTGGTACAGAAGAAAGTTGAAAAAGCAATCGTGTTCTGGAACATGGCTGATCTTAACCATCCACAATTGTCTAAACTAACCATTAAACTTCATCAAATTCCAGCTTCGTCGGCTGAACAGGAGAGATCTTTTTCTAATTGGGCTTACGTTCATTCACCAGTAAGAAATAGACTGTCATTTGAACATTCCAAAAAACTTTTACATGTTTATTTCGCATTAAAACTTGCAGACTCAAATGTTACTGAGGAGTACTTAAATAAAACGTAAATGTAAATAAAAAATTTATTATTTGAGTTTCATTTCCATCTTGTAGGTAGCAAATAATTTACATAGGTAGATGCAGAATAACCATGTATAGTTCATGTAGATTATATGTAAATTATTGTGTATATTACACCATGTACTTTACACGCACATCATTTAAGATCTTTACTAAATAAGGGTTTTAGACTTCATTTAAATAAACTGAGTCGAAAAGTTTAACTTGTTTTTTTATTTGCATTTACAAACTAAATAATTATAGTCCAGCCTTGCTATTGGCCGGGGCGTGAAGGGAACTATTTTAAACAAAAGTAAAAGAAAATCCAGCAACGTGGATACACCAGTAGCGTGTCATATTCGGATCTGAGCTTGATTTTTGGAGAATTATTCCCAAAGAATTCATTATAAGTGTTGCTATATTTTTAAGTTTATTAGTACCTATATTACATATTTGAATTCTACATTTGTTTTTAATATACATACATACATATATATATATATATATCTTTATTCCTAAGATGCTTGAACATATGAAGAAGGTACCGATCCCCTCCTTGTAAGTTGAAATTGAAAGTAATTCTAACCTGTTTAACCTGTTGTAGAGCTTACGATTTTGTCATAATTTCGTTCCATCTCAAATATTTCTGTAGGTGTTGGCGTTACCTTTTGCTTTAACTTAATCTTCTAATCCGTCCGATATCATTTAAATTAAATACTTTGGTTTGGATCTCAAGTGCGAACTGGGAAGCTAAAGAGTGGAACAATTCGAGTTTGATACTAACTCTCTCTGCACCTCATCACTCCAGTACAAGACTCCATAACTCTATAAATATATGCTCAAGGGCATCATGATATAAATAATTGTTCGAACGGGTTTTGTGAGTGACACATAGATTCAAATTGTTTGCACCTACATATGGTACATAGGTGTGAATGTGAATGTGAAGCTTCGTGAAAATAGACCCAATTATTATTATGGTTTACACTCAAGTGTACCGAACTACAGATCGTGTCTACTCTGTCGGATCTTTGACTAATCATCTTAAGATTGCTCATCCGTGACAGCACACTGGTGATTGTTGGTTAAGTGCACCCAATTTATTCCATATTGATTCTTAGCTTACATTTTTTTTTTGTCCTAATTCGCCTATCCTGATCAGTGTTTACTAATATTGCCTTGTGATACGCCCCGTAGGTATACTTAATTGGCACTCTAACTTGTATATTCTTTCATGGCGTTTCCAATTTAAATTCTGTATGTTCTTCAAACGCTTTCTGCACTCCTCAGGTCCCTGAGTTCGGTGAATATTTTCTCCTTATAACTTTGTTTAGTGGTTTAGTAATTTTAATTCCGCTGTTCACAATTTCCTTTGCTTTAATTTGAAAAATTTTAATTAAGTGGCGTGAATCGATTTCGGCAACATCGGTACCTATATACAGAGGCAAGGGCTCTTTTGATATCTGTTTTGTTGAACAGTTTTGAATAGCTATCTCTTGTAGCTGGATCGCATACTCTCACAAGGAAATAAATATCGAACCATGGAAGGTAATAGGCTTAACCAAGATGAGTTGTGCTATGAGCTTAAAGTGAGAGATTTTCCTATCAGCAAAGTTGATGAAATGCGTTTCAGTTTGCGTGAAGCCTTAAGAGCAGAGAAGGATGGCAGATCACTGGCCGTATAAACCTATCCATTTAATTTTACAGAGGACATACAAGCTCTAAGTAAAAAGTTCGACGAAATTGAAGAGCTTTTGACTGACATTAGCGGTGATTCACGCAGCCCTGAGTACAAGAAAATATTTACGAAAATCGAATGGGCCTTAAAAAGATTAGACAGATCTACACCCGTTGGGACTGAGCAAAAGGGGGAAAAGGCTAAAATACGAGCTAACTTACTTTTATCCTTGGGGTTATTGAAAATTAAGGCGGATGGTGGTTATGATGAAGAGGGCAATCATGACGACGAGGTGGTCGACTTATCCATATCAGCCGCGGTCATAGTGCTTATTCACGAGTCCCATTGCACAAGTGGGAACTGAAATTTTCTGGAGATCAAAGCCAATCCTTGAACTCATTCTCAGATAGAGTGAAGGAGTTGACTGAGGCCCGAGGAATCAGTAGGTACCAATTGTTCCATTAAGCCCTCGATTTGATCACAGGTCGTGCGCTTATTTGGTATAGAGCGAACAAATCCAAATTTCGCTCTTCGCAAGATCTGACAAAAGAGCTGAAGAAAGAATTCCTGCCTCACGACTATGACGATCGATTAAGCGACGAAATGAAAAGACGCACCCAAGGCAAGGACGAGACCATATGTATGTACGTGGCGGTGATGATAAACATGTTTTCGCGATTATCCGAACCATTAACCGAGGCCCAGCAATTGCAGATATTGAAGAGGAACATTAATCCCTTCTATCAGACGCAGCTTGGTCTAACTCAGGTAGAGAAGATCTAATAGGGTTGGGACGACAGTTGGAGTCTATTCGAACATCTGTTGAGGCATATGGTCCTCCACCGTCGAGGACAAGTACTCACTTGCTCGAGCCGGACCTGGCTTATGTGGTTGCACCAGTAATGGGTCAGTCTGGGAGTCCTAACTTATCACCTTATTCAAGAGCGAAATGTTTTAGATGCGCCAGTCCCGGTCACATCGCGCGATTTTGTCGAGAAAACTTAAGATGTTACGGTTGCGGAGGTCCGGGTGTCAAACGTGCCAGATGCAATAATTGCGGAAATAATACGGTGAACCACCCGCAGCAAGCTTCATCATCAAATCAAGTAAACGATCATCGACAAAATGCACATAATAGAGGAAGACAGATGTAAAGGAACACAGTTAAAACTCAGTACAATCAAGTTTCGGGAAACGCGAGGGGTAGCTCGACTATAGACGGCGAATCGAGCTCTGGAAACTTCAAAAAAGCCGCCGATCTAATGAGTTCTTCACATATTGGGAGTAAAGAGGTGGAAAGATGCAATGACACTCTCAATGAGACTGTGGACTATCTCTTTTTAGAAGTGCAATAGGATATGCGTCCGCACCTAAGGGTATCTGTCTTCGGGGTTAAGATAGAGTGTCTGCTAGACTCATGTGCCTCCAGAACAATTGTCGGGGAGATTGGTTGGGGCTTACTTCAAGAGTTAGGACTTAAAATTGAGAAACCTAGTGCGCAGATCGTGAGATTGGCTGACGGGAAAAGTATAAGTGTACTTGGGGAAATGAGCCTGCCGATGGAGCTTGAAGGACGAGTAGCACTCATAGATGTAACCATAATACCTAAACTTTCTCAATCTATAATTTTAGGTGGAGATTTTTTGCAAGGCATGTGCATTTCTGCCAATTTACGCGAAAACTCATAGCGATTTAGTGATCGAGAAAACAACTTACATCTTGATGCCATGCAAAGCCATTCCAAGTTATCAGCTTGTCAACAAAAAGAGCTTAACGAGCTTATCAGTAATGCCGGGGCTAAGATGGTTAGGGACTTAGGTTGTACCAATCAAATCGAACACATCATCCATACTGACTCACCTCCAATAAAACAACGGTACTATCCCATGTCACCAGCAATCCAGAATATTATAAATGCAGAACTAGATAAAATGCTCGGGGCGGGAGTTGAATAGCACTCAAGTAGTGCCTGGTCATTACCCGTTATCATGGCGAAAAAGAAAGATGGAACCTACCGAATCTGCTTCGATTTCCGTAAATTGAATAAATTAACTAAAAAAGATGTGTATCCTCTTCCTTACATTTCGGCAACGTTGGATAAACTCCGTGATGACAAATACATGCCCTCACTCGACTTAAAATCCGCTTTTTGGCAGGAGCCAATGGAAGAAAGCTCTAATCAATACACTACGTTTACTGTTCCTAATCGTGGACTTTTTCAATTTGGGAGGATGTCTTTTGGGCTCAGCAACTCAGCAACGACATGGCAACGTCTGATTGACACGATCCTTTCGGGAAGTTTACAGCGATACGTATTTGTGTATCTCGATGATGTAATTATGGTTACTCAGATATTCGAGAAACATAAGAGAGTCCTGGGGAAGTGTTGGAGATGCTATACCAAGCAAACTTAGTCATCAATTACGATAAATGTGAATTCTGCCACACAGAGCTCAAATATCTGGGATATGTAGTAGGTCAGCGAGGACTTCAAGTAGACCGTGACAAGGTTAGAGGTATCTTGGATATCCCCCATCCAACAACGGCCTCTACAGTGCGCAAATTCATCGGCACAGTATCTTGGTATCGAAGGTTCATACATGACTTTTCTTCACTCATAGCTCCAATAACTGACCTTCTGAAAAAGAAGTTCATATGGTCAGCAGCATGTGAAAAGGCTTTTGGTCTAGTGAAAGAGAGTCTGGTTACAGTCCCAATACTTAATTGCCAAGACTTTGACCACCCGTTTTTTATTCACACAGACTCCTCTGGATATGGAGTCGGAGCTGTACTGACTCAGAATGTAGATGAGAAGGAAAGGGTAGTTGCCTATTTGAGCCGTTCGCTGAATAAATGCGAGAGGAATTACACGACAACGGAGCGAGAATGTTTGGCAGTATTGTGGGCCGTCGACAAACTAAGGCCCTACGTCGAAGACATGAATGAACTTTACAGTAGTAACTGACTATGCTTCCCTTGTCTAGTTTGAAACCTAAGAGACCACACAGGTAGGCTGGGAAGATGGACCATGAAACTCCAGCAGAACGATTTCGAGATAGTACATCGTAAAAGCAAAGAACACCTCTTACCAGATTGGCTCTAGCGTTCAGTCCCCATTCTTGAGTGCAACGATGAACCTCCTAAGTCATGAGCTAAATGGTATTGTAACAAGATGACTTACCCCGTTCCTGCTAAGCACGGGCGATAGTCTCCGCACTAGCTCTCGTTGTCCTTAAATGGTAGCCAACAGTGCTGTGAGACGTGCTCTTCTATTTTAGACACCCTCTTTCCTTTGCTTCCAAAATAATAAATGGTCAACAACAAAGTCTTGATAACAATGTGGCACTAAAAAGAAATGAAAATAAAAGAAGAAGTACACATATACGCTTTCTGAACGAAATTAATATAAGCTTATCTGTGAATATGCGGCAATGAATGGGGACGATAAAAATAATTCCAACAAGCGACCCCGGTTCACGAAGGCTCATGTACCACCTGTAAGACGGGCAGAGCTATCGACACCTACAGCTGGACCCTGCGCTGTTTTAGTCTGCAGGAAATTCCGTCACCAATAAGACTTAAAGGGTGCATTGCTAAGGCAATATGTGATGCAGCAGCAGCAAATCATCTTACATAACTGAGGTTTTAATGCTGTAGCGTTCAAAGTCTTTCCTCTGTTTGTAGCGGTAAGCTCATTCCGAAGAACGAGAAAACAATTTTCCTCTGCCCACTTTGCAAAGTGTTTGCCAGAGTTAAAATTAAATTTGATGGTCGACCAACACTTGTATTATGGACACCGAACTCCACCGCTTGCCCGACGAATTTCAGAGACTTTCTAATAGGTTTACGTATAATATTTGAAGAAATACGGTAGGGAAAATAAGCACGAATCACGGGAATGTCAAATCTCAAGTCAACATCATACCATCTGACAGATTCCCTGTCAGAAGATAGATCTCGAACCATAGCAGAACCTTAAACCCAAAGTAATAACTCATTTCCATTCCAACTCCCAAGGTATATAGAAGATAAGGTATTCCCGACTCGAACCATGTTCCGCCATTTTTGTTAAAACTCTTTTTCTCTTTTTCTTCATTCACTGAAGTACATCACAGGGTCTCAGCTGTAATGTGTCAAAATTCTTTGCGCTTGTACTACCGTTGTTTTGAAAAGTTTGTTTTGCTTTAATAAATTATTTTGTGTGATTTGTGTTGTGATATTTCTAGAAAGTGACTATAGACTACAGGACATTCTTTTAAATGCACCAAAACACAAAACGCGCTTGAAAGAGGGTGTTGTACCATCAGTGAATGTTTCTCACAAAATAAAAGGATCTTCACCAAGAATCAAAAGGACGAATGAACTGGCTCAAGAAACAATTACCTCCTACGATAGGTAACTAATTTCGTTAATTATACCATTTAAGATAAACTATGTTTTTCTAAAAAGGTTAAAACAACAAGAATCCATTTCGGATTGTTTACCGGAAGCTACAGAAGAGACAGAGGTAGAATTTCTTCACAACGAGCAGTCAATTCAAGAGGAGGTATTAATTCAAGGCAAACAGAAAAAAGAAGAAATGAAGAAAAATGAGGCCATTTAGTAGCCTTACCGATATTGCAGTCCAAACAGAGTAATTTGCAACTTTACTTTACTAATTTACTTGTTGCATTGAATTATCATAAATAAATGCTGATTTGATTTGATTTGATTATTATTTGATTATAAGCAATTTTGAATACAATAGAAATCTGTAGAACTGATCGTTTTCACAGTATACGCAAAAGACGGACGGATATCCAATCCATTTTGCTCTACTATAATAGCTCTTGTTCTTTCGTGTATCTTGTTCTAGAACTCCCATATACTGAAGAGAACAAATTGTTGTATGGATTGAAGCGAACTATTTGTACTGTTCGCTTCATTTAAATCTTTCTATTGAAATGTATGAGGCGCTCTTTTGTGTATCTTTTGTTCTGCGGACACAAAAGAAGACAGCTAGTTATTTTTAGGTCTTACAAACGGAATGACAAACTTAGTATACCATTTAGATTTCATCTATGTGGGGTATAAAAAACTTATTGAGATTTCCAATTTAATTCCGTAATATGCGCATGAGTGGCAAAGGTTTTGAAAACGTATAAAAATCCATCCAGGTGCCATGAACTAATTTACAAAACGCCAAACCATTACGCCCAAAATGTATTAACTTCTATTTAGACAAAAAGATTGAAGACATGGCAATATTTACCCTCTCAATTCTAACGACTTATAGCTATGTAATTCTATATATATACATATATTATATCACTAATAAAATTCAGATGTGCAGACCTAGTAGTCCAAATTTAACACCAGAAACCTTATTCCAGTTAAAAGACCCTCTTCCGAGATTTCTCTAAATCTACGAGTACGTTCACCACCAGGTGCAAATTGCTTGGAAACATTTCTTCCCATCGTTTCATTTGCAAAGATGAGCAATGTTATTTGTTCTGGTGGTAACGGCTCCTGTATACCTGTAATGCGTGCAAATTGACCAGATCCTGGAGATTGTTTTTATGAGGATAGTCAAATAAGCAAGGTGCTATAAATGTTTCTCTAAATGCCACTTTTTGTTAAGCCCATCACATCTGTACTATCGTTGATAAATAAAAATTATATAAGGAGGGTACCTTGCTCTAGTTCTACGTAAAAGTATCATTTTCAGAAAGATTTTCACTCCTAATTGCTTTGTCAATTACAGTGAATTATCTCTTGTTTAAGTTCCTAGGTTGGACTATTTACTGCAGTGGATTTTGAGGGTCTTCCTTTTGGGTTGTTACAGTGCAAGGACATCTTTCGATCAATTCTCCTAAATAGTACTTTGGATTGCTTTATAATTCCATTGTATTAAAAATAAAATATTCTTATTTGTCGAAGTTACGCGAAATAGATTTTATTTATGATGTCTTGTGATCGTTGCATAAATGCTCCTGTCGCCTTTTGAGTTTATGAAGCAACATTAAAGACTCAAGATAATTTTAACCTTGCCTGGCATTGATACAAAGATGCTTATGGCAAGTGCCAATCCAACTGAAGTAATCAATAGAAAAAGTCAATAAACAACAGACAAATTCGAGCTCAATAAACAGCAGAAAAAATTATTCATCCAGCCGCAGCTGCAATATTGAAAACTAGACTCACACTTCTTAAATGAATGTTATACAAATTACACATCACAAGAATTCAAAACCCTCAGCCTGGACCTGTTAATTACCGCTGAGTGTAGCCAATAACTACAGAAACATCTTTAAACTTTTTCCTATCCGACAGGCGTTTCAATTTACAAATGACGTTTCTTCCTATAGGGTACAAAGGACGAGATCCCAAAACTATGTTATTCAATTATTCTTTTTATATTACCACATTGCAAATTCTTTAAATAAATTTCTTAAATACCTTGCTGAAATCAGAAATAATACATGTACTTCATGTTTTACATTATCCTTTATTAAATTTAATAAGATCTTAAAAAATGGTTCGCGCTAATATGTAGAGATACCAGCTATAAACCCAACTTCTAGAAGAAACCTTTATCTTTACTAGCCCTGTACTTCTATTCAAATTTTTCTCTGGTCTGGAAACGTTCTGTTTTCCTCTTAACTGGATCCTTCAGGTCCTTGACAGACACCTTTTAAAATGTAATATCTTGAACTGTGTAACGTGTAGGCATCTAGTGATTATAGTTGAGAATCTTTAAGAATGGCTTAATCTTAAACTTTTTCAATTTCGCCTTGTCCATTTTCTTGGATACCTGCCAATCCCAGCAATGAGAGCATGTCCAAATTGCGATACGTACGATTTTCCGTTTTCATAATTTTCCTCATCTTGGAACTATATAAAAAATGAAAAATAAAAAAAAACATTTATTTTGATGAGTTATATATATGTACAAATAAGAAAACATATTTCAGTAAATTTTTAATACTTTTCATTGCAAATTACTTTAACAACAATAATTATTACGTTTTCACTTTATGTGATAAACAAAATCAAACGTAATTGAGGTAATAAATAGCAGGCCTGCCTAAAAGCAAATAATGTTCGAACACCAAATAAAATATTTGTCTTCAATTTCACTAATTCTTTAATGTTTACGACAATTTGGATTATTGAAGTTCGAATCTAATTTCAGGGCGCTTTTAAATTTCTGACCGATAGCACTCGATATTTAAAATACACTAGAAACTTTTGAAATCTCTTAATTACTTAAAAGAACTAATTTTTTAGAAGAATCTTTAATAGAGAATATTCTGTACTGTCACTGTCAGATTTCCTTTTCCTTTTTTATTCATTCACTGAAGTACGTCACAGACAATCAGCTGTTTGATCAGCTGTGATATGTCAAAATTTTAATGGGCATACCTTGTTTCTTGTATATACCTTGTCCAACTCCTAGCTGTCACCGCAATTTATTAGCACTAGCCCGATGTAGAGATCACCACAGTCTATGTTAAAAAGGGTGAACCCACACGTAGCAGCGCGAAGATGAACCATTCTGCTGAAATTGTGCTTAGACATAAAATCGGGTACTATCGAAATAAACTATCGTCGACATCTCTCGCTTAGGAAGTTAATTTTGCTCACCCAAGAGATATCAATAGGTTCGGAAGTAAACTACGTTTACATAACATGCAATTGAAATGAATCCCTCTGACCTAAAAGTGTAAACAAGCAAACAGTGATAATATGTAGTGGAAACCGATTCATCCAAAGACGAAAGGTAGAAATTTTGGCATGTATTAAATGAATTTGAGAATCAATAAAAGGTAAATAAGTACTAAAATTGAAGGTAGAAATTTCGACATGTAATAAAAAGAATTTTGAAGTCACTAAATCAAAACATGTATTAAAAAATTAAGGTAGAAATTTTGGCATGTATTAAATGAATTTGAGAGTCAATAAAAGGTAAATAAGTACTAAAATTGAAGGTAGGAATTTCGACATGTAATAAAAAGAATTTTGAAGTCACTAAATCAAAACATGTATTAAAAATTAAGGTAGAAATTTTGGCATGTAGTAAATGAATTTGAGAGTCAATAAAAGGTAAATTAGTACTAAAATAGAAGGTAGAAATTTCGAATTCTAATAAAAAGAATTTTGAAGTCACTAAATCTAAACATGTATTAAAAAATTAAAATAGAAATTTTGGCATGTATTAATTGAATTTGAGAGTTTGTAACATGTAAATATGTATTAAAAATGAAGGTAGACATTTTGAGGTGTAATAGGAAGTATTTGAAAGTCACAGAGATAGCTTGCACATGTAAAAATAGAGGTCAGTCCATGCAAAATTTGTAAAAGAAGAAAGTAAAAGTAGTAATAAGGTAGGTCACGTAGGCCCCGCCAAAAAGAAAGAAAAGAAAGAGGGGGATAGAGTTTGTCAGCAATGAGTTTTTTTGACTTACTTTTGTTCTTGCTGTCCACAAAAGAAGTTGGCTTCAGCTCTTTAAGAAGAAAATACAGTTTTGTTAAAAAAAAAAAAAACAGAAATAAAAAGGTTATTAAAGCACAGTCGAGGAAATGTTATTTTTTGCATTTAAATATTACACCAAAAATAAAGGTAATCTTGAATCTGAAGCATCGGCTAGAAGGCCGCGAGTAAAACGCTGGGATCTGCTCTGACCCAACTAGCGACCGCTCGGCCAGGGGGTCAAGTAGCGGAGAATATTGTCGTTAACAGCGAGCTGTAACGAGGAGAAGCCGTCCAAGGCATCATGGTTAAGGCTTAACCGTAACCAGGTAACCCTATTTAATTAATCTTCGGGAAACAAGAAGAAACGAGAAAATTGCAACAGTATATTAAGATGACCGATAATGTTGAAAGAGAACCTTCAAAATTTTCGGATTGGAAGGTTGAAGATGGAGTCTGGTGGTGACATTACAAACCCAAGTACCCATCGCTGACGATGGAATCTGAGTGTTGGAAGCAAGTGGTCCCCAAAAGTAAAAGGAAAAATTTTATATTCATGGTTCATGAAATCGCAACATCCGGGCACTGCGGTGTGAGGAAGACACATGATCGTCTCTTGCAAGCTTATTATTGCCCCAAAATCAGGTCAGCTGTTTCTTCTTATGTCAGAAACTACTTGACCTGCCAAGCCATCAAACCTGAGCGAAGGAAACCAATAGGCCTTCTTTCACGCTCAAAGCGCGGGTTTGCATTCATTATAACAATCGTGGATCAATTGAGTGAATTCCAAATGTTGTTCCCCTTACGATCGGCTTCTACCAACTGTATTATTCAGGCTTTGGAAAACCAAGTGCTTCTACTTTTTGGCGTCCGTAGAATAATGATAAGCGACAATGGTGCACAATTTAGAAGTCGCAAATTTTCAAAAGTTTGTGATAGTTACAGGCAAATCCGGCCGAGAGGGTTAACCAGATTAAAATCGATGCTCCGAGCATATGTATCCCAAAACCACAGGGAGCGAGATCAACGTTTGGGAAAGATTGCATATGCTATTCGGACACCAACACAAGAAGGTACAAAGCTTACACCTTATTTTATCAACTTTGGTCGAGAAATGGTAACAAATGGCAGGTAACGCAAAAGATTCCACTTGTATGAAGTTTATGACCATAAATCGAAATCTATGGCCTTAGAAGAAGTGATACGGAGCCTAAGTAAACGATTAATGAAAGCAGCGGAATCTTCTAAGCATTCGTACAATCTCCGCAGAGAGGATCACAAGTTCTTAGTGAACGACAAAGTTTGGAGAAAGAACAATGTTCTTTCCGACACCGCAAAATTCTTCACCACTAAGCTCGCGCATAAATATTTAGGACCATTTAACATAGTTAAAGTAGTATCTCCCTGGACTTATGCGTTGGAAGATGGTAAGGGCAAAAGTGCAGGCATATGACATGCTAAGGATTTAAAAGTGTATTGTGCAGACAATAATAGTAGCGTGTCGTAATCCTTTTATTGGTCGTCCTAATAAGGCATCCACTCAGCTTAACTCAGTAACTAGAAAGTACCATCCATCCGCTTAAGTTCGCCGCAGTTGGGACTCACTTGATAGATTGTTCAAACCTTGTTACCTTGTCGATTATTCAAATATCATCTGGTACATCTGGTAACTCCAAGTACATTCCATATTCCATTCTGGTCGCTTTATTTTTTCGTCTCAACGGAAAGTGGGATTAATTGCTGTTGTTTGGCCCATAGTATTGGGATCTTACAGTAGTGCGGAGCCCAGTGCTCCAAATGGAGTGGTAAACTCTTGTTCATCGATGGCATTTAATCTTGTGAGTGATTTCGTACTGTTTTCAACTGTACTAGGAGGAGGAACACAAATGGAAAAAAATTCTAACATCATTTACGCGTACTATCCCAATTAGTCTCGAAATCAATATTTCTGGAGTTTGAAATTCATTCAATAATTTTTCACGTGCTTCCGTGTATAAATGATAACATATGCCGGATTGAAAATGCCTTGTTCTACCTTTTCTGTTATTTGAATTTACTAATGTGGTGTAAAATTTTTCTCAATATTATAATCTTGCATTTCTCTTTTGCCCGAATTTATTACGTATATAACATAATCAATAGTAATTATTTTATTTTATTCTCCGAACCCCAGAAAGGAGTCGTTCCAAAATCATTTTTTTATCAGCTGTTAGCATCATCGATTATAGCAGGATACACTAAATATTTCCGTACTCGGAACAATTGTTATTCCGTTATCATTTTATAAAATTCCGATATAATACCGTAGTTCGGAAATAATACTAAGCCCCATTTGGCTCATACCGGAGTAGATTCAGGTCCAAGTTTAAGTTTCACCTACCCCTCGGGTTGTTGCCATAAAAGTAACTTCCATTTCGAATAGGAATTTGTTTCGATTGTGGGACATTTTTACGAAATCTCCGGGAGGAAGGGAAGGCAATGTTATGTTGCATTCGGGAGTAGCTTCAATAGGTATCGGCTATCCGCATCCGTTCCATTTACATGTGTGTCGTGCTGTACTGTTGTAGTAAATTGAAGTATTACTGCAAAAATGTGTCTTTTATTTCAGGAACCCCAAAAGGAAAGGAGATGCTGCTATAAAGAAATTCTTCACGGGATTTGAAGGACAAACTATGGGAACTTATGTGACGGGCAAAAAAAAAAACGCTCGAGCAAGCGAGAGGGAGACAGCTTATACAATTTTTTAATACTAATCTCTTAAATTTTGTTAGGCATTTAGCAGTAATCATTGCCCTCTTAGAGGACTTAATCGTTACATAAACATTAACTGGAATGCATTTTTAATAATTCCAATATTTATCGTACTAAAAGTTGTAAATGGAACCGCGAAATTAGTTATCAGTAGTTCGAAATAGCTTTCCTTTCCTCTAGTCGCGCCTCGCTTACTTTGCAAAATGAAAACCTTCGAAATATCTTGCGTGTACTATTCGGAACACCACCCAAAAATAATAACTCGATGAATTCAGTGACCTTTTTGATCGAATCTTTGCGAATAGGGACGACAGTTAAAAGAAGACTTTTGCGCTTCTCTCGCTACCTGGCAAGTGATAGATAAGAACGGTGGGCGATTTAAGAAAAGTCCGAACAAGAAAGCGAGAATAAAAGGAGGAATTTGGTGGTATGTAATTCTGATCTGGTTAACAAATAGAAAGGCATAATTGAGCAGGATGAGAAAAAAATTGATCTCGTGGAATCAGGAGAAGAAATAATCAAGGGGGTTTGGAAGTAGCCGCAGTTGGAAAAGGAAATGGAGTAACGGAGAAAATGTAAAATAGCGGTCGTCGAACCGATTTTCCAAATGAGCGGATGCCACACGGTCGAAAGTTAAGGACCATGTTTTGTCCTAAAGTACTATTTGTTTGAAGTATTTAAATATAAATATATTTAGAGTTATAGAGTTACATGAAGTCTGATTGATTTGCCGGGGTGTCGCCCCTCGCGGTTCCATACAGGAATAGTAGTAATCTAAATATTTAATTTGTTCGAAGAAATAGTGCTCCTTAGCATGATCTAGTGAGATCTTAAATTCATCGGATTAATGAAATAATAGTAGTTTAATTTCATAACCATAATTTCTAACCTAAGTTCATGGCGGTTGAATTGTGCGCCCTTAATACGGGATGTAGTGATTTATGACTTTGATGTCTTTGAATTTATAAATCCTAGTTTGTATTGTAACCTATAGGAGTGAAGTAAATGTTTTGTGACTGGATTTGTGCTATGATTAGAATTACTGGTTACCGTATTTGTTGTTGTTTTCCTTTCTTCATTCTACCGTTTATGACTAGCGGTTCGGTTTCTGTTTGCCAACGCGAGTTTCGTGGTTTCGCTCAGTGAGCTCTCAAAAAAAAAAAATCACATGGCGCCCAACTTAGATCTCCACGTTGATCCTACGCCATCTACACTAAGCTGCCAAAAAGCAAAAAAAAAGGGGGCGGAAGCCCAGGTTATATTTTATTGAAAAAAAAAAGGAAAAAAAATTAGAGTGTAACAATATAACGTCAACCTTGATGCGGCATTTACCAAATATCTAAATCACACAGAAAGTCGGTAGCGGACAGATGGTTGAATAGTTCACACCAACTGCATCTTAATTCTCAAATTAATAACACCGAATCCCAAATTAATCAATAAGCTGCCACCGTAAAATGGAGAATCTATCGTTACCACAACCCGGGGAAGCTGATACTAAAAATGGCAACAATTATATAATTAGTTTAAATGCCAGTTCAGCACCCGATGATAATACGTGGAGAATGGTAAAAGAGGTTTTACAATCCAAAATAAATCAGAAGCTGGAAATCCTTAATGATGAGGTAACGCAAAGTATTCGCACACTAGTGCATGAGGTGTGAGTTTCGCTGGCAGAGGCTATTTCTAAATATTTGGGGCCGACAGAAGAGGCTAATTCAGAAAATATGTCTGATGAGGAGTCTGCTAAAAATGAGACATTAGCTTTCCAAAAGCCGGTTTTTAGTTCTGCAGTTTTATCCTTTTTTGATTTAAAAGATGGCATCGCAATACCCCCAGTAAATCTTAATTGGCCCAACTTAATTGATCACACCGTTAATCAGTACGAGCAAAGGATAACAACTACAATGCATTATATAAAAAGTCTACCAAATTTTACCCATTTTTTTTTTTAAATACGTGCGGTTTTAGAGGGCTATGCGCTAGATAGGACACGTTTTACTGTCGTAGATATTTTTGTGGATAAAGACGACGATGAATACTTTAATGCATCTTTATACAAACACAGAGAGTATAAAGACTTTTTGGTATACACATGTGGAAGATTAGCCACTATCACGCGAGCAATATCGCAAAATTACATCACCCAGAACATCACACCCGCGCAACCCAATAACGAGGCAAAATCGGCGTATTTACCTAGAGGTATGTAAAAATTGAGATCTATTATTGTAAAATTTTTATAAGTATACCAACAGTTGAGCAACCATCCGATAGCTTAGCAAAAACTACATAAAACCAGTTGTTACAGCTTACGCCGCTAATCTAAGTACGCCTGTTTTGTTGCAGGGTATTAAATCGGATAACGCTACTGATGGAGAAGATACACCTGACAATTTGGAAAACACCCCAACAATACTAGAAGCATAAAAACTAGAACATTAAAATTTTTAATGCCCCAAACATCAAAACAGCCTCAACAACTATACCGACATCGTCACAGCTGGAAAGCGCTCTGGAAACAGTTGACATGAAATTATTTTCCATTAATGTAATAGATTCTAAGTATGCTGAGTTTGCTATTATAACTGCAAACACCCCGTTTTTCATAAGTTTTATTTAGGAATTGTGTATGTTCCAAATACTAAGTACCAGTCCCGTCCGGCTTAAGCACGATAGCCATTTTAAATGAGGCTGATCCAGACTTCAGTATGTGGGTGCATGCCTCCAAAATTGATTTTTAATAATAATAGTTTCCGGGCTAAACTGATTTTTTTTCACTAACATCAATACTTTAGGAGCTAAAGGGTGTGTAAGTTAAACAGAGAGATAACAAATAGAGCCACCCCCCCCCCCCCTACATGCTGAGCACACCGCCCAGCCTTAAGGACTTTCAGTATGTTCATCTGGATAACGCAAGTTATAACTGTACCAATTCACAAAACTACACGAATTATTTCCCCTGATTGCACATATTCGGCTTAATTTGATCGTACTATATAGCTGGTTTTTGTTTTTACATTCACTGCTAAGAAAGTGCCAACCAGTAAATACAGCATTCTTGCTAACTTCTCCTTTCACATATGTCTAGTATAATAATATGATGGTTAACGCGGAGATTACACCTGCAAGTACAGCTTGCATGGAAGCTGCACTGCCATACTTCTTGCACGTGTAACCTCTACTGCCATGCTGGCAATACAACTTTCAGCGAACTTGCATGATGAAAAACAGTGGCAGCTGGGGGATAGTAATTTGACATTTTACAGTTTTCAAGATGGCGGAAAAGAAATGTTTGAGAGAGAAATTGATAAATTTATACTGGGAAAATGATATTTTCTGGGATCATTTGCATTAAATCATTTACCAACATCTTCCTCTTCCTTTTTTCTTGGGTTTTTATCATTCTGATACTTCCTTTATTGCTATAATTTTTCAATATACGCATGACTTTACGCCTCAATGCCATTTTTTAAATGAACTTGCATGCAAGATGATAAGACATCAACCGAACTGCCTTCTGTCTAGTTAAAAATCGGGTTGGAAGGGAGGCTTGTATGCAAGCTGTACTATCTCGTGTAATCCCCGAGTAACTGACACCAGCTGGAACATTAAGGTATTGAAATATTTTATATTTTTATGATGTTAATACTCGGTGCCTACAAAAACTTGTAAAGTGGTAGAAAGTTTTTGTGGGCTCGATCAAAAGTGTATATAAAACGCGGATTTCGTATATATTTCACAGTTCAATATCGCCACTGATAAGAAAACCAGTAAAGTCGTATTTTAAATATAGTAAACTGAAAATAATAGTTTTAAAATTTTTACGTCAATAAAACAGAGTGATTCGACAATTTAGGCAAACTCTATAATTTTTTGGTTTCATCAGCTTTTTAATTTTCTGACGATTATTATATAAACAATCGGGTTTAACATTTACTCTCATTCATTGAAAAATGCTCGAGGCGAAAACACTGTTCTGGCGAAAACAGGTCAAAGAACTAGAAGCTTCACATTAAATTTTAAAGAGGAAATAAGTGGGCAAAGTGCTAAAGTAAAATTAAAAATAAACAATAAAACTGGAAGGCACTTAACGTGAATATTCTAATTAAAGAAGGAGAATCGGCACTTCACAGCGCTAAAGAGAACCCTAATTTGTTGGAAGGTGCAATAAAGCAATGCGGGTTAAGCTTAAGAAAATTGAGGGTTGCATTGAAGTCGACGACAACTGTTGGTGAAAAAAATTGTGCGACTAAAGGCATATGCGCTTTAAGTGCATTTCGATCGGAAATGAGGCAGTTGAGGTTGGTTGGCGGTGGTTATAAAAACCCCCACCCAAATAGAGCAATCTATATGAGCAGCAGGGTTAAGTGGGAAGATGTTCAGTCTGCGTTCCGGAATCGTTTGCGGGCTGGAGCAATAGCGAATTTAACGCATAAAGAACCATCCACATTATTGGAAGATTTCAATGCATTTCATGCTTTGAAAAAGGATGTGGCTCTTAAAGTTTATGCCGTGTTTTGTTGCGAATTTAAAATTGTGAAGAGGGGTGAAAAAGTATTTGAGCTTAAATATATAAACACGAAAAGCGCCCCCATTTAAAATAATACTGACTTGAATACGTGGTTTAAGGAAAAGAATTAGAATGTGATCATAAAAGATCTTTCGGAGTTTCAAGAAAATGATAGTTATAAACTTGGTTGTTATAATAATTATAAACTTGGTTGTTAATATCAGCAAGTTTACGCCACAACTGGGATCCTCATACATAGAACTGCATCCCGTAATAAAACAAATGATAGATTGTATAAACGTTCGAAATGATGATGATGGTTGTTTCGCTTGGGCAGTAATATTAGCCCTACATCCTCCAAAGGAGAATCCACAACGTGTAACAAAATACCCTCATTACAAACCATTTTGAACTTGACTGGTATTGAGTTCCCGATGATCGTTAGGCAGATTCCGCGATTTGAAAAGCAGAACAACATCTCCATCAATGTATATATATTGAAGAAGATGGCCAAGAAGCAAAAAGCAGAATTCATCACGCTACCAACGTATCTGACAAGGAATGAAAAGGAGAAATACATCAATCTTTTAATGATGCAGCATGGATACTATGATGATGATGAAAACGAGAAAGAAGACAACGTTGTTGCTGAAGCAATCAAATAGCACTAGGTTTGGATGAAGAATTTATCCCGGCTTTTGTCAACCCAATTGCCAAAAAATAACCATCAACATTTTTTCTGCGACCGTTGACTCCACTAATTTTACTCGTGTACTGCATTAGAACACCACATGAAGGACTGCATGAAGCTGAACGAGTGTACAATCCGATTGTCAGCAGAGGACCAGAAGAAGCTAGCTTTTAAGAACTATAGGAATAAGATAGAAACACATTTTACTATGTATGCTAACTGAGAATCTCTGTTAATAGAATGGAGTGATATGAACAAATACCAAATGTATATGCAGTGTAGTATAGGATATTTTGTGAAATGTTCATATAACCCAACGTTATCTTTTATAAATGGTGTCGTGCTGAGGACTGCATTATGTGGTTTATGGGTGAATTGCGTATATTTTCTGAGGACTGAAGAACAATTTTGCTTTGCCCTCTACCTATGAATCAACTTAATACTGATGAGCAAGAGAATTACAACAGAGCCACAGTCTGTCATATTTGTGACAAAAAGGTACGCGATCACTGTCACCTTAGTGGTATGTATAGAGGTCCAGTACATGAGGGGTGTAATATTCATTTTACGGATCGTCACAAAGTTCCAGTCATTTTCTACACTCTTAGCGGTTATGATTCTCATTTCATTATAAAAAATGTAGCATAAGACCTAGAAGGCAGCATCGATCTACTCCCCATTAACAAATAACGTTAGCTAGCATTCAGGAAACATTTAATCGAGCATCCGATTAAATTTCGATTTATTGATTCATTTAGATTTCTGGCGAGTAGCTTGGATACCCTCTCCTCCTATTTAACATCTCTACAATTTTTAAAGTCCCAATTTCGGCAGTTATCGGATAATCAGTTTCAACTATTAACACGTAAGGGTATTTATCCGTATGATTATTTTAACGACTCTTCAAAATTCTCTGAAACTTCCTTACCAACCATTTGACACTTTTACAATAAACTTAATGACTCTAATGTTAGTCAAGAAGAATATGCACATTCTCACAAAGTCTGGAATGTATTTTCAATTGAAAATTTTGCGTGAGTACACCGATTTGTATTTAAAAACTGAGGTACTTCTTCTAGCGGATGTTTTCGAACAATTCCATACAAGTTGCATCCAAACATATGGACTAGATCCCGCTCAATATTTCACACTTCTAGGTTATACTTGGGATGCTATGCTGAAACATATTAATATGACATTGGAATTACTCACCGATATAGATATTGTTATGTTTATTGAACATGTATGCGAGGTTGCCTCAGTCAGTGCTCTAAACGTTACTCTAAAGCAAATAATAAATATTATATGGCTGACTATGATCCAAATATATCATAAAAATTGTTGCAACATTATGATATAAATAACCCATATGGCTGGGCCATGTCTCAATCTCTACCATATTGTGGCTTTAAGTTTCTAGATAACTCAAACAGCGTTAAGGTTGAAGATGTGCCGGATGATTTGGAATATCCCCAAGAGCTTTATGATCTTCATAAGGATCTACTGTTCTGTCCAGAGCATTGCAGCGCCCCCAATTCAAAACAGAAAAAACTAATGGCCACTTTTCACAATAAACACAAATATGTAATTCATTATCGTAATTTAAACCAGGTTCTTCTTTATGAATTAAAGCGAACTAAAATTCATAGAATACTCCAGTTTAACCAATCCCATACGTAGATTTAAACACACAATTGAGAGCATCGGCTAAGAATGATTTCGAGAAAAATCTTTTCAAGCTCATGAACAACGCCGTGTTCGAAAAGACTATGGAAAACGTTCGGAAGCACAGAATTGACAAAGTGGTGACGAAATGGTTAGGTCGATTTGGTTGGAGGTGAAGCCCTAATCTCTAAGTCAGAGTTCAAATCCTCAGTAATTTTTAAGGACAACTTAGTAGCCATTGAACTAAACAAATCAGAAATATATTTCAATAAACCAATATATGTAGGTGTGTGCATCTTAGACTTGGCAAAGACAACCATTTATAAATTCCATTACAATTATATGATTCCCCGGTTTGGTTCGAATTGTACTGTTTATTGTACGGATACCGACAGCCTAATCTATAAAATTAGCTCTACCGACTTATATAATAATATTAAACGGGACTATCATTTGCATTTTGACACCAGTGACTATCCTTCCAACAACGTCTGGGGCATTCCTCTAGTCAACTAAAAAATGCTGGGCCTCATGAAAGATGAGAACAATGGTTGCATTATGACGGAATTTGCTGGTTGGGTGAAACGATAGATCGTGAACAATAGAATTACTTTTGATGATTACGTTGAATATTTAAACGTTAACTGTGAGAAAATAGTAACCCAAAATTTAATACTCGTACAATTTCGAAAACATGACATTAGCTCAATAACTCAAACAAAAATCTCGGTAAGTCCTCATGACGATAAAACATATTTACTTATAGATTACCATGAAACACTACCGTGGGGTCGTTATCATCTAACGGAAATAGATTAATGTTAATATAAGAAAATAGTGTAAATTTGATTAGGACATCCCGACATATCCAACATATAGCATTTTGCTTTGTAGCAAGGTTAAGGTTAGTTTACGGTAGCGTAAGTATGCATCACCCCATCTTAATCCATAAAAGTTGTTCCTTTTCTGCTCAAATTAAGTTCTTATAGGAAAAGGTGGTTTAAATACATATATAATGTTCAAGTTGATTTTCACTTCTTATAATCGCCACTTATAGGGTTGAGCACGCTGTTTTTGTTTGAATCATTCAACATCTAGTTGAGTTTTCTATTTTCGCTTGTTAAAAAGGAACGTACATCCTATCGTGAAGAAGCAAACCCTATGTAGCCATATTAACAACTGTGCTAAACTCTAATTTTATATTTACATGTTTCTAAAGCCGGGTATTTTATCTTCATTTTGTTTAATAAATTTTAAGTTGCAATCTTCATCCATCGCATACACAACATTGTTGATCTGTATAATTTCAATATCCGATTGCGGTTTCAGTGGTTGCAGATTTTCAAAAGAGAATTTAACGAAACACATATTTTCCTGCTTAAATCCCACTTATTTTCTGTATGATATTCGTGTAATCATGTTTGGATATTTTTGTTTAATGTTCATATTATTCAGCTTTGTAGTAAATTTTATTGTTTCAAGTTTGCCATTATTATTTTGATTGATATAGTTGCAACGTGCAATAATTCTAACGGGTTTATCGTTTTTATTTTCCAGTAAATTCAAATAGTGATTTTCAAACTCGTTGAAGTAATACTCTTCCAATAAATAAAGGGCTTTCCAATAAGAGGTGTTATTTTAATTAGCCCGCTATTTCGGTACATATCACTTCTGGAGCTGTCATTTTTAGACAAGTGACAAGTAGAAACTACGCCATTAATAAAAATGGAACGATACATGATTCAACAACGCATTGAAATTATTAAAATTCACTATAAAAATGGTGAAAATGTGGCAGAGACGGTTCGTAAAACTCGAACATTTTTGGGTCGTCGTGAAGCAACTTGTCGGACCGCAATACAGAAAGTGGTAGAAAAATTCGAGCTGTCGGTGAAAGTTAGTGATGTCAAGAATAAAACCCGTGCACGTCGCTCAAGAACAGCCGAGAATATTGCTGCTGTAGCCGAAAGTGTTCAAGAAAACCAAGGTTTGACCATTCCTCATCGTTCTTTGGAGTTAGGCATTCCACAAACGTCATTACACCATATTTTGCATAAAGATTTGGGTCTTAAGGCTTATAAAATTCAGTTGACATAAGAACTCAAGCCGGTCCATCATCAACAACGTCGAGTCTTTGCTGATTGGGTCCTTGCAATGCATGAAAATGATCCGGAATTCCATCAAAAACTCATTTTGAGTGATGAGGCCCATTTCAACCTCGATGGCTTCGTCAACAAGCAAAATTGTCGCATACTCAAAATTGTCGCATCTGGGGCTCGGAAAATCCAAGAGTTATTGTTGAAAAGCCTCTCTATCCTCAACGTGTGACTGTTTGGTGCGGTTTATGGTCCCGCGGGGTCATTGGACCTTACTTTTTCGAAAATGAGGCTGGAGCAACAGTTACGGTGAATGGATTGCGTTATCGACAGATGATTAATGATCTTTTATGGCCTAGGTTGGATGGTATTGATCTGGACAACGTTTACTTTCAACAAGACGGCGTTACGTGCCATACAAGCAACGAAACCATTGATATTTTATGGGAAAAGTTTCCGGACCGTGTTATCTCTCGAAGAGGTGATCACAATTGGCCACCGAGATCTTGTGACTTAACACCTTGCGACTTCTTCCTTTGGCGCCACGTGGAAGAGAAGGTCTACGCCAACAGCCCAGCGTCGATTCAAGACCTCAAGGATGGGATTCGTGAGGCTATCGAGGACATAGGGCAGCGACTTTGCGATTTGGTTATGGAAAATTTCATGAAAAATATATGGTCCTTTAGGCGTGGTTATGGTAGTCATTTGGCTAATGTTATTTTCCAGTATTAACGGCATACCTTCCTCTTTATAATGAAATAAAGATCCGATCATTTATCTCAAAAAATGGCATTTTTCTTCTATCAAAATAACACCTCTTATTGGAAAACCCTTTTTTTAGTCCAAAACGTTGTTCATTATGTGCTGCTAATAGCATTTCTTCAAATTTTGGGTTAAATTGTATTTTAAGAGTAGGCTGCTCTGACATTTCCTTAAGGTTCGTTGGTGTTGTCTTATAGCTATGTTTTTGATGTGAACTTAGACAATCATATCTTCAGAACAGTTTTTTACATTTTATGCAGATGCAGCTTTTCATGTGGTTAATTGTTTAATAACTCAACTCTAAATGAGGTACGTTAATGAAATCTACTCCTTTCATAAACTGCGAAACGGTGAATGTAAATATAAAAACATTTTAAATAAAAGAATGTTTATAAAGTGTTTAAATCTATGTTTTATTTTAAAACCCAAATATAATAAGCCCATCTACATATTTGAAGTTTTGAAAAACATTTAAAAACTCTTGCGAGTCATTTAAAAATAAAGCACGATCTGTTTGCTGTCCGTTGTTGATAATATGTCAATTCCAATAATTGACATATGATGAACTGCGTTCGCAAATTCGCAGCTCACAGAAAATGTCAATTCCTATAATTTTCATTCGATGAGCCGCGTCTACAAAGCGCGATGTGCTGCAAACTGAAGTTAAAATGGTGGACGGTAGTGTAGCATTGAAAAATATCGTTGGTTGTCATTCAATTCTTTAATTCATGCAAATTAATATAAAAAAACTACTCTACCTTAAACTTTATTATAATTCAACCTTATTCAATAATGTAATTAGAAATTGAAAAAAAAAGAAATACCTTTCTTCACTCATATTATGACTCAATTAAGAAATTTAAATTACGCTCTTAATAATTTACAAATTCACGATTCTTACAAACTTTAAGGTATTAATGCTTCACGATTTTATAAATTAATACGTAAATGACTTTATGTCTGCATTCTTCATCTCTGTGGATTGTTATGTGCAGGTAATGTACAATATTTCATGGAATTATATATGTTTGTGTTGTGATTTAAGGTTGGTGGGCACCTGTACAGGTGAGCTTGTTTTGGGTGCTTTTCTCACCTGAAATGTCCACCAATCTTATGCATGTACCTGCCTTTGCATGCTAATTGTGTTTTTCTTGCTTATTGTGTTGAGGCAGGTAAGTTAATTACTTTGCCTGTATTCTATGTTGTTTGTTTGTTTATGGGATTTATATGTAGTAAAACTCTTGTATGTCTGCTCGATTTGTAGATATACTTGTTTTATTAGTCTATTTGTACTTATTAATTTATAATTCATTGTTTGTATTTCATTTTTTAATTCATTTTTTTTTGTTTCTTTTCATGTCGTCGAGGGATTTTCGCACCTGTGACACACTCCAGGTGCAGGTAAGATGGTTTGCATTGTTGTTGTTTTTTTACCTTGACCATTCTCTTTGTAGGTTCGTCGACCATTCCCCCCCCCCCCCCCCCCGTTGAACAGCTATATTCAACCGTTCTCTAATCTTGTTTATTCCTCGCTTATGGTACTTGAAGAACATCAATGTTCCATCAGCACGAACACGAAGATGAACTTGATATCGGTTGGGTAGATTGATCATCCGTTCTCTATTTCGCCTTGTTTGGATTTGTCTGAAGTCTATTTTCTTGATAATGTGTTTAGGCAGGAAAATGTCCACTCCTTCACGTGCCACAACTTTTTGGAATGAGTTTTCAGCTCTCATTTCAACCTCTTTGATGCTGGATGTTGGCTTAAGTCGTTGTAGGTCATCAACCTGTCCTCCATTTGCCATTGCCGCTTCGATGAGTATTGGTGCTGTTTGGGGAGTAGGTACTTCCAGCAAACCGGGTATGGTTCGTTTTGTCCCTGTGGGAATTTTCTGTGGCTGAGTTGGAATTCGAATTTCTGGTTCCCTTCTTAACCGTTTCACTATTTTCTGTGGTGCTGCCTTGCTAGTTGATGGATCAGGAGACTTGTCTGGGAGCCCAGTTGATGATGCCAGAACTCTCTCTGGATGTGGTGCTGTACCTTCTGTCGCTTGCACAATTTCGGACAACAGTTTGTTTAGTTCATCGTCATTACTGGCAGCGAAAAGTTGAAGTTCAGGTCATCATAAATATCCAAGATATCCTGATCCACCTGATGATGCATTGTGGGCATCGTGTCACCTTGACCTACTGGAGTCTTTCATGGTAATCCGGTTAATACATCACAGCCTTCCTCCACGTACCAGCTCGGATCCAGCGAACTATCCCGTGGTGACAGATCAAAATCAAACTCTTCATAGAGCTCTAACACGTCAGCCTTTTCATTCTAGTTTGACATCTGTAAAATATACTGATAAGTAATGTGTTTTTTATATATAGATGGGACAACACAACAATTAACATATGTGCCAGGACAACACATGTTTGTTAATCAACATTCAATTGCAAGACGACATATTTTTGTTACCGGTCTTTTAAATGTGCTGCTCTGCGTTTTTATTTGAACTACTCTTACTAAGCCATCAGATCCAGGATACACTTCTTCGATGCGTCCCAAAGGCCATAGAGTTGCTGGAGTGTTTTCACACTTTAATAAGACCAGTTCTCCTTTTTGAATATTAGGTTGTGCTTTACACCATTTATGCCTACTTTGTAGTTGATTCAGATAGTCTTTGGATCAATGAGTCTGTTGTAGGTGCCTCCATCTGGTGGCGTAATTTGGTTTGGCAGTCGCGTAATCTGGTTCTGGTATGGCATTCAATGACTGTCCAATTAGAAAGTGTCCAGGAGTTAGTACCAATTGATCATTTGGATCATTGTTGACCCGACATAAAGGCCTTGAATTGAGGCATGCTTCTACCTGTGCTAGCAGCGTGGCATATTCCTCAAAGGTGAGGGTAGAGTTTCCAATGGACCTGTGCAAATGGTATTTAGTAGACTTAACACCAGCTTCCCATAATCCTCCGAAGTGCGGAGCCGCAGGTGGATTCATATGCCAATTGATGGATTTCGATGTTAAGTATTCTGAAGCACTTGGCGACGCTTCTTTGATTGCCCTTTGAAGATCTTTGTCTAAGGTAGATTTTCCACCCACGAAGTTGGTACCACAGTCTGAATAAATATCAGTGCACAGGCCTCTTCTGCTAACAAATCTTTTCAATGCCGCAATAAAAGCTTCTGATGTTAGATCAGATACCACATCTAGGTGTATGGCCTTTGTTGCCATGCAAATGAATAAACAGAAATATGCCTTTTGTATTTTTGCATTTCTTAATATTGATGCCTTGATGGTTAGAGGTCCCGCATAGTCGATTCCAACTTTGGAAAAAGGTCGACTAATATTTACTCTTGCTGAAGGAAGACTACCCATCAATTGTGTCGTCGCTGCTTGTCGTTGCCTGAAGCATGTTGTGCACTTATGCAATCTTTTTGCAATACAACGCCTTCCGTCCAAAATCCAGACTGAGTTGCGGCTAGTGCTTAGCACTAGCGCTGTGTTTCCATATAATGTCTCTAAATGTAATTTATCAATAAACCTTAGCGTTACATGATGATTGCGTGACAAAATTATCGGGTGCTTCCTATTATATGGCAGTAGTGCATTATGCAATCGTCCTCCGACTCTTATTAATCCGTCGTTGTCTAACATTGGATTGAGGCTTAAGAGTTTGCTACATTTGGGTAATGTTTTGTGTTGGGACAAAATTTGACATTCCTCTGGAAATGCTGCTAATTGAACCAGTTTAAATATGGTGCATGTTGCTTGCTTGCACTCATAATTAGTTAGATGCTGTACCCTTTTGTTTGTAGGGTTTTTGCAGTTGTAGCAAAATCTTTGTATTGTTGCTGTGATACGAACTAAGCGTGTGAATGAGGAGTATCTCTGTAAAATTTTGTCTTCAATGTTTGTCAAGAAACTGGTTATTATTGGTGTCCTCTGTTCTAGTGTTGTTGACTGTGTGATTGGAGTCTTATTTGGCCACTTATTTTGTGATTGCGTTAGCCATGGAGGGCCGTCTGCTGGATCTTGGGCTGATGAAATATGTCGCCAATGATCGTATTTTAATGTGTCCTGTATCTCTACGACCCTGTTGGCTACATAGACTTTCCATTTCGAGGGATGCTCTTTAATCCATTGCATTACGATGGTCGAGTCTGTCCAAGCCACTATTGGAATGTTCTGCAAATGCATGCCTTGTACTACTGTTTTTATCAGCTTTGTTAGTAGTAACGCACCATTTAACTCCAGTCTTGGTATAGTTGGTGGTTTGATTGGTGCTACCTTAGTTTTTGCTGTTAATAAGTGTGACACGATTTCGCCTTTTTTGCTCTACCCGTAAATATACTGCTGCAGCATATGCCTTAGATGAAGCGTCACAGAACCCGTGAATTGGCATATGTGCTCTTGGAGAGTAGTGCACCCATCTGGGTATTTTCACTTGTTCTAGCGTTTATAATTTGCTTACAAAATTCCTCCACTGATTACTTATTATGTCAGTTATAGGGTCATCCCATGATGAGCCTGTGATCCATAAGTCCTGCTTTAATATTTTTGCTTCGATGACGATCGGAGCCAACCAACCTAATGGATCATATAGCGATGCAATTCCTGACAATATGATTCGTTTCGTTAGTGTTTCAGGTTCATCCAACGGTTTGATCCTAAAGGTGAAGTAGTCATGTTTAGGATGCCATATAATTCCAAGTGTTTTTATGGTCTCAGTATCTGAAAATAATAATGACGTTTTCAGCTCTCTATCCTTTTGAGGAAGATCTTGTAATAACTTGTCATCATTACTAGACCACTTGCGTAGGTTGAAACCAGCGGACTTCAATATTTCAATGAGCTGATGTTGTAATATCTTTGCATGGTCTAAATTATCGGCTCCAGCTAGCAAATCGTCAACGTAAAAATTTTCATATATTGCATCTGCTGCTAACGGCCAGTTATGTCTTTCATCTTCAGCTAATTGTTGAAGTGTCCTAATAGCTAGGCATGGGGCTGATGTTGTACCAAACGTAACTGTTTTGAGCTTGTAATCTGTGAGTAGGCCCGCCTTTGGGTGCCGCCATACGATTCTCTGAAACGTTTGATCATCAGGATGCATTTGAATCATGCGGTACATTTTCTCAATGTCTGCATTCATGACGATTTTGTATCTTCTCCAATTTAACAATGTAGTAAATAGGGTGGGTTGAAGTGTTGGCCCATTCAACAAAATACTTGTTGAGTGACATTCCATTTGACGTCCTTGCAGACGCGTCAAAAACTACGCGTAATTTAGTTGTAGAGCTGTCCTTAACGACACCATGGTGTGGAATATAATAATGGAGTTCTTGTTCTTGTGGTTGGTCTACTTCCTCCATATGATCTAATTGGATATATTCGTCTAGGCATTTTTCGTAGTCGGTTCTGAATTCCGAGTTTTTTACGAAGTTACGTTGTAAGTTTTCAAAACGCCTGATTGCCTGTTGCCTAGACTTTCCCAATGCAGGTGTCGTATTATCTACAAAGGGAAGCTTTACTTGATACCTTCCTGTATTTAATCTGATGCATGTGTCCTTATATATTTCTTGACACAGTTGCTCATCCCTTGTTAGGATGCGATTTGTGGAAACTTCCTCCGTTTCCCAGAATTGTCTGAGCTGTATGTCTAGATCGTTAGTGGTGGCCATGAAAGTTTTAATGTTGTTTTCATGTATTGAATTTGCTGCAGCACCGAGTAATATCCAACCGAATATCGTTTTTATTGCTGTTGGACAATTATATGTGCCTTGTACTACGCCTTCTTGTACAATTTTTGCGTATACTTTAGCACCCAATAGCGCATCTATCTTGCCAGGCTGCCAATAAGTGGGATCTGCTAGTTCCAATTTCTCAAGATGTTGATAACTTTCCTTGGAGATTGTTTTAGTTGGCAAGTTATCAGTAATATTGTTAATCACTAGAAAGTTTTCTTCAATTGTTATCTTGTTTGGACCGCGGGATTGTAATGTTAGCTTGGTATGTTTGTCTAAATTGCTCATGGAACTTTGATTTAGTCCTGTTACTACGACCATTGTTGGCGTACAACTGGCTCGTAGTCTATGACATGCATCTTGCGTGATGAATGAGCATTCTGATCCTGTGTCGATAAGACATCGAAGTATTTGTGATCTTCCTGTTTCAGCTTTAACCTTGACTAAAGCTGTTGATAGCAATGCATATGATCTTTCCCTATTCATGTAGGTTTGAGTCATATGTGCAGAGTCAGTTTTCTTACTGGTGTTTGGCTTTGCTTGCCTGGTTTTATTGCTATCGTTGTTATGTTGCTGAAGTTCCTTTGTTTGTGACTTGTTTCCAACTTCAACTTCCTGATGTAGATTGATGGCCTCTACAGTTGTAGGTTGTAAATTGATTGCATTTACATCCTCGTGAAGTGTGGTATGATGCTTTTTCTTGCACTTGAGACATCTATGCCTGCTTAAACATTCAGATACTGAATGTTTCTTTGATAGACAATTGTAACAATGTCTATTCGCATTAATGAATTTCTTTCTACTCTGCACATCCATTCTTAGGAATTTATTGCATTTTTGTAGAAAGTGATCTCCACTGCATGCAGAACATTTTGTGGAATTAACTACATGATATGTTTTAGTTGTAGTTGGTTTAGAGATACTCTTGGTCTGATTTGATTTGGGCACCAACGTATCTGTGATTACTTCGAGTACCTTCAATCGAGTGTCCAGAAATGAGTTGAACTCTTTATATTTAGGAAAAACTTGTGATGCTCCTTGATGCTCTTCCCATAATGTTAACGTTGTGAACGGCAGCCTTTGTACTATTAGATAAATCAGTAACACATCCCATGTTGATGTGTCTACTTGAAGGCTTTGTAATTGCTGCATGCACTCCTCTGTAGTATCAATCAACGATCTTAGACCAGCAGCTGTTTCTGTGGCTAGTTTTGGTTGATTTGTTAATGTTTTCAACTGATGATTTACTAGTATTTTTTTGTTTTCATACCTCGCCTTTACCTTGTTCCATGCGGGTTGATAATCCTCGTTAGTAATTGGAGTATGCCGCAATAGTTTTTTAGCATCTCCATGTAAGGAACTCTTCAAATAGTATAGTTTTTGAACGTCCTTTAAACTTGTGTTGTTATGTACTACAGCTACATACAGATCGTGGAAGGAGCGCCAGCCATCATAATCGCCATTATATTTTGGCAGCGTGATTTTGGGAAGAATATTTTGTTGTTGTTCGACTCTTGTTTGTTGTGTTGACAAGAGTGTCGAATCTGTTAACTCTGTTGTTGGATGAATTTCGTCGTACAATTCACCTATGTAAATGCAATATTTCGTCTCCAAGTTGTTGAATGTATCATCAGTGATATATTTCAATGTACCCTTTGGAGGTGTTTCAATGATGTGTTCATTAATAGCTTGACCGATTTGCTCATAATCAAGCCATACTCGTCTTATCTCCACGAGTTTTGCTTCAAAGTATCCCTTTGAACGTGTTTCCTTCAGTGTTTGTGTTCCGGCATCAATTGATTTAATTAAGCGATTTCTTAATGCCTGTTCTTTGTTTAACCACCCTTTTATTTCTGTCATTGTTAAATCTTAATTCAATAATTTGAGTGAAGAAATTAAATTCCAACTTCCTAAACTAACTAGAAACTAACTATGTCAAAGTTAAATTGAATTAAAATAAAATATCGAACAAATCACGAAAGTACGTCACTTCGTGCAAAATAAGAATTGCTGGAATGAAACTAGTACAATTCGACTTGTAAATGCTGACTTGAAATTAATTATAATGAATGTCAAAAAAAATCACGAAAGTACGTCATTTCGTGCAACATATGACTTTCTGGAATGAAACTAATACAATTCGACTTGAAAGTGCACGAAAAATGCTAAATGTACTAGATTCACCTAATGTGCAGCGAATCTCATGAAATTTGGTCTATTACCCAAATGCTATGTTCTACGTGCCTGAAATAGATGAGTGAACTAGATTAATCAAAAAAATGAATGAGCCAACGAGTTCCTGGATGGAACCACCAAAATGTTAAGATCTGTTTGCTGTCCGTTGTTGATAATATTCCAATTCCAATAATTGACATATGATGAACTGCTTTCGCAAATTCGCAACTCACAGAAAATGTCAATTCCTATAATTGATATTCGATGAGCCGCGCCTACAAAGCGCGATGTGCTGCAAACTGAAATTAAAATGGTGGAAGGTAGTGTAGCATTGAAAAATATCGTTGGTTGTCATTCAATTCTTTAATTCATGAAAATTAATATAAAAAAAGTATTCTACCTTAAACTTTATTATAATTCAACCTTATTCAATAATATAATTAGAAATTGAAAAAAAAGAAAAAACCTTTCTTCACTCATATTATGACTCAATTAAGAAATTTAAATTACGCTCTTAATAATTTACAAATTCACGATTCTTACAAAATTCAAGGTATTAATGCTTCACTATTTTATAAATTAATACGTAAATGACTTTATGTCTAATTGTACTGTTCAGGTATGAAATGTCCAATATGACCCGATGGGCATTAATTGTCCATTATATCAAAAACAGTAAATTATTGTAAAAGTCATTGCTAGAAAATGTGCAATTAATTAAAAATGCTGAAAGTAAATGAAATATGATTAATATTCACCAATTCAATTTGCTTAGGTTACGACACGTAATTATGAACACTTTATCATGCAATTACTTTAACTGAAACCTCAAATTGATATTTTTGACCAGTACTATACTCTACCTTGCAAAAACCTTGTTACTGATGACTTCGTAACCTTCACTTATTTGGCGTCCAATAAAAACTTTGTGAAAATTCACAAAAAAACTTACTTTAATTAATTTTTTTGAAAAAAAAAAAACAACAACAACTTGGAACAAAATTCACTGACTACTGAGATTATTGCATGAAAACCGAACTATGCCTTGACATGTGGTTCACTCTATGGTAACTCGAAGAAAACTAGGAGACTGAATGATGGAATGACACGCCTTTTATAGTGGAAAATTGTTTCAATTTCACTATCCATAATGTGAAATTTTCGATTTATTGAACTTTTATGACTTAATCAGTTTTTTTATAATTTTTATTAATTGCCAATATGAATTTCACATTTTTTGGCGTGTATCCCATAAGGAATTACTATTAATTTTATTGATTTTATTTGAATTTTACAAATTTTACCATAACTGATCGACACGCCATTTTTCAGTTCATTCTAAGCCATTCCTCTCCTAAAATTTGTTGTTTTGTCCTGCTCGCGCCGTGCCTCTCTTTTACATTCATTAGTGTAAATGTAATTGATAAAAATCGCGAATTACGGGAACAACGCGGAAAATACTGCGCAACGAACGCGACTATTGCATTCGCGCGACGATTTCACCCTAGTTTGACGTGTCAAACGTCATGGGAACTTAAAGTTCGCGATGTGATGTTATTCGAACTGTCAAAGCGCGCGCGAAGTGAAAATTATTAAATTTTCTTAATTTAGTAGTGTTTTTTCTTGTGTTTTGTGCATTCTTCATCGCTGTGGATTGTTATGTGCAGGTAATGTACAATATTTCATGGAATTATTTATGTATGTGTTGTGATTTAAGGTTGGTGGACACTTGTACAGGTGAGCTTGTTTTGGGTGCTTTTCTCACCTGAAATGCCCACCAATTATGTTTTTCTTGCTTATTGTGTTGAGGCAGGTAAGTTAATTACTTTGCCTGTATTTTATGTTGTTTGTTTGTTTATGGGATTTATATGTAGTAAAACTCTTGTATGTCTGCTCGATTTGTACATATACTTGTTTTATTAGTCTATTTGTACTTATTAATTTATAATTCATTGTTTGTATTTAATTTTTTAATTCATATTTTTTGTTTCTTTTCAAATCGTCGAGGGATTTTCGCACCTGTGACACACTCCAGGTGCAGGTAAGATGGTTTGCATTGTTGTTGTTTTTTTACCTTGACCATTCTCTTTGTAGTTTCGTCGAACATATAGTAATAAGCATTTAATGCGAAATTTAACAATTTGTCTGAAATAATTAGGAATTTCAATATCTTAAACTGATTTTTGGAAATACTGTAAACATTACGAGATTCTACTAACTGATTCAGAATAGAAAACAAAACGAAATTTCTCAAAAAAAAATTTTCTGGCTTTAGTTCATCAAATTTAATGCATTTATTTGCTTATCATACAATTTTATTTGATAATCACTGCTATGTTGTACATCTTGTTATATTAGCATACTTTGAATATATTTGTTTCAATAAACTTTTCCAGTTTTTCAAATTTTTTACGATTATTTCATTTTAATTTCATTTAGTTTAGGTTTACTTGTCGTGTTCCTCTAGAGATAATACTTATTTAATTAATTGAGAATGAGAAACATGTGGGTGACTTTATTTTTGCAATATATTTTGATGATCAATATAATATGTCTACTGGGTTAGCTTATGTTTCATGTCATTGTTTATTTTTTTATGAATGTTTCTCTCAAGGAGCTTTTTCTTGAGAAATCTTTCCATGTTTTAAAATTTATATGATTATTTCACTTTGCTTTCATTTCGTTTAGATCAATTTGTTGTTTTCCCCTATAGATAATACTTATCTATCTGAATTGTGAATGAGAAACAGATGGGTGGTAGCGTAGAAGTATTATGCAGATTTCGAAATATTTCGCAATATTGAATTCAAATGACAACATTTGGGAGTTAAGTAGCACACATATATTTACAATTGTAGAAAATAGGTAGTGCCCAACCTAAAACACAAATTTTGAGATATATCAAGGTAACAATGTTATTAGAATTTTCCTTAAGTTGCAAAAATTTCCAATGCAAATTTAATTCGAGATTGATGAAAGAAAATTTTCATAACATTCCTAACGATTTGCTACCCGATTATAAAAATCCTCAACACTGATAAAGATCTTCTAAGATCTTTATGTTTCGAAAATAATAAACCTTCACTTCCCTTAAACTATGTAAATTTATTCCACCATCTGAACTTTTTTAATATTTCCTATAAAAGCTCATCGCGTTAATTAATAAAAGCACATGTTCGATATAGCGAGATGCCCTTGGTAACAAACTGATTAATGGTATTCAGCATCTCTCGGTCTGTACTTCTATACATACTATTCTACGTAATACGATCATCAGTTTACTGTAACCATTTTTGTTTGCCTATAAAATAGTCCGTAGGCTCAGTAGTCCAGTAACAGCCTCGCCGTAAAATATTAATCTCGTTAAAGAATAAAGCCAGAAGATTTAGTTGAAAAGTTTGCCTTTTATTTTACAGTCCACCTCTCTTAGTGTTCCTACAAACATAAAGTTTGGTCCATCGGAGCCAGATCAAGATCGCGACTTTTGCTTAAAACACTCACTACCGGTTCGCGCTTGTGAACTTTTTCTTATTTTCCGCGGTTGTGAACTTTCAAAACCACGTGCCCACGCTTGTGAACAATATCTAAACTTCTGGCCAGTGGCTACCAGTTCGCAGTTATGTACTTCAAACAAAAAAAGTAGTGCTTTAATTAAATTGCAGTTTCAATAAAAATCGATCTTTGTCAATAAATTAAACATTTGAGAAAACCCACAAAACTTAATTGCGGATCGGCTTCATACGGCATTCGGGCCTAACTCATACATACATATGCACATACGCATACCTACATACATCTCGTGCATTTATATCTAATTGTAAGTGCCTAACATTTTCCAGCTGTACATAGTGACCTAAAGTGATCGAAGTGATAAATTTTTTCGCATGCACTTTAGTGCTTTTGTACTAATTGAATAGCTTATCAATTCAACTAGCAGAGATAATATTATCTATATACCATCTGCATTTAATGAAAATACTCTAGTGACAGTTTATTTAAGTTAAATTGAAGTCTGTTCGGGCAGTGAGCAGTGCTTTAATTAGATTATTTACTGTGACAAGTGGCTGGATTTCGTAACTAGATCTTAAATTTATTTATTACTGGTGAATATTGTGAGAACCTTTTCTTTATAAACAGTTATATTGGATATTAACACCTGAGATTTATTCGAGATTGTGCAATAAATCATTAGAGCGAAAATCTAAGTAAGTACGTTTCAATTAATTATTATCGGCCTAGGCAATTACGCATACAACAATTAACTAGTAATATGGAGCAGTGGTTAACAAAGCGAGCCCATAAAAAAGTTTGGTTCAACGATTTTTGGAGAATTTCAATAAACTTGGAAAAAATAATATAACAAAAGGAGTGGTAAAATCCCGTATTGCCTTATTAGGTTCGTATTGGGCAGACTTTTCGTCAAGACATGATCAACTTTTAATAAATTGTGATATGTAGACACTAGAATATTTCACTATGGATCACTTCGCTGAGGTTGAATGTAGTTATTTAGAGACAATGCCTGAAATGAATGACCTTTTGGATACATTTAATAACTCAAATCAGACGGACCAGAACCTTACATCTCAAACGCAGGCTAACGTTTTTCATTCGGAATCTCTTCTCGCGCGAATCAGTATCCCTAAGTTTCATGGTTCTTATACAGAGTAGATTTCTTTCAAAGATTCGTTTATTTCGATTATTGATAAGAATTCACGCTTGAAAGGTGCACAAAAGCTGCACTGTTTACGAGCAAGTTTGACTGAGGAAGCTGCATTATTGCTTGAAAATACTCAAATTTGTGATAATAATTACAACCCGGCTTGGAACATTCTTGTTAGTGGCTATGACAACACTGGCATGTACATCCTTAATCACGAGAACAAATAAAGATAAACTACCTTCCCATGGTAAATGTTCTCTCTGCAAAGTTTGGATCTCGTAATGTTCTGTCCTAGCTTTCGGGAAATGACTGCTCAACAACGATGGAGCTTTGTGACTGCCGAAAATTTTTGTTTCAATTGCCTGCGTAGAGATCACAATAGAACCAGCAGTCCATCAACAAATCGTTGTCAACTATGTAAGAAGGCTCATCATAAAATGTTACATGCAGCTGATCAAAGGGAAGATGGTGGAAGCCTAGGGCGAAATATAACTGCGCATGTAGTTAAAAGTGAATTGACATGCAAACATCTGGTTAAATCCGACTCTAATTGGAAACAAATTGTCCTTACGACTGCTTCGGTCAAGGTCGGACATCCAGACGGGAATCAGCTCCTTCTTCGAGCTCTTTAGACCAGGGTTCTGAAGCCAGCTTTATTTCAGAGTCTGCATGTCAATGACTCCATCTGCCAAGAAAAAAAGCCAATATTTCTGTTTCTGGTATCGGGGCTTCTACCGCCATTCCAACTAAAGCTTCTGTCATCTTTCAATTAATATCCTGTCATAACAAGGACTATTCCTTAGCTATGGAAGCCCTCGCACTGAGCAAACCCACTAATCTCCTACCTACAAGGCATCTTAAAGCTAGTAGTTGGCCACAGTTAGACTATCTCCAGCTAGCAGATCGGACATACTCTGAACCTGTTAGTATTGATCTTATTTTGGGAGCGGAGATCTATTCGAACATAATGCTGCCCGGCATTAAAAGATGTCCTACGAGCGCGCTTCTCGCACAGAGCACGCAACTGGGATGGATAATATCAGGAGTAAAAAACACATCAGGTGCCGTAACTTTAACACCTTCTGCAATCGTAAATTCGCATTGCAGTTCCCTTCTTCAACTTGAACAACAATTACGATGTTTTTGGGAAACAGATGAGGTCTCCACTCATCGCCTCCAAACTAAAGATGAGAGGTACTGCGAAGTGTTGTTTCAGGAAACACACTTTCGAAAGTGTGATGGTCACTACGTCGATCAACTCCCTACGTTGATTAACCAGGAGGACTCTATCGGCCTTGGTGAATCCCGAATTGTTTCAGTTCAACGTCGGCTACAGATGGAGAAAAGATTTCATGGAAACCAAGAATTGAAAGATTCTTATCATAAGTTCATGTGGGAATACCTAGAGTTAGGCCATATGGAGCCCGTGACTACTTCTGAGCATGCAACTCCACCACAAAACATCCGCTATCTCCTCATCATGGTGTGTTTAAAAAAAACGACCCAACTTCGAACTTAAGAGTGCTATTCAACACTTCATAGAAAACATCAAACGGATTTTCATTAAACGATAGCTACACATAGGACCCAACTACAGCAGGACCTTTGGTCTGTTGTCACCCGATGGAGGGAGCATATGATAGTTTCTATCGCAGATATTGAGATGATGTTTTGCCGAGTTTGGGTAAATGATGAAGACACTAATTTACAGCGAATTGTTTGGCGAGATACACCTAACGAACTAAAAACCGTCACTTATGGAACTGCCTCAGCGCCGTATCTTGCCATTATGACTCTGTATCAGCTTGCTCAAGATGAGGGGTCTATATATCCTATGACTGCGGAGGTTCTTATTCGTGACAGCTACGTAGACGACATCTTATCTGCCTCCACTGACCTTGCTTCTACTATGTCATTAAAAGCGGATCTTATAAACTTACTACGTGCTGGTGGTTTTACTCTGAAGAAATGGGCTACTAATTATGAAACTCTAATCGATGACATTTCTCCCGACTGCCGAGAAAGTGGATCTGCATTAGCTTTGAAATCAGACACAACTGTTAAGACTCTAGGCGTCTTATGGTATCCTTCAACTGATGAATTTAACTTCAAAGTCAGTTCTCCTAGCTGTCCAGCCGTCATAACAAAGCGTAACCTGCTATTTTATAAATTAATACGTAAATATCTATTTGGATTTCTCACACCGAGTACAATAATAGCAAACACTATGTTCCAAACCCTGTGGACTAGTGGCGTCGGTTGGGATGATCCTCTGCCTCCTACCCTAGCAAAACAATGGGTGGAATTTCGGAAAGATCTGCCTCTTCTCGAATGTATCCGGGTTCCTCGCTGGTGTTGTGATTAATTTGAGCGACTGCTCAATGTAACTACCACAACACTGGAGAATGTTCTCTTGCACTTTGATCACCAAAAAACAAAACCACTTGACTTATTTTTTATGTAATTTATTAATACAATTACTACATAACTGTTCACAGATGAGTAATATGGTTCTTATCAGTGATTACCGAAAGACAAGTAATTTGACACTTCTGTACGCGCGAGAGGTCAGAACAAAACTCTCTTCTACTACTCGCCTACCTCTGCCTCGTCGCTTCTTTTCTTCATTTTTATTTTTGTTTTTATTCTACTTAAAACAATGAACTAATGTACTACCCGGGCCATTGAGTAATATTTTTTACTCACTGACCACAGGTGTACAATTTCAAAACAGTGCCGCTTAAATTCGTGGTCACTGTGATTACATACATTTACTTTAGTTCCGCAAATGCATTGCGATTACCTCATAGCTACCTGCAAAATTCATAGCGGCGCTTAATGAAATTGTGCAGCTGATGAGTGTCATTGCATTGCGTTCGATCTACAAATATTATTTTCACAACATTCCTCCCCCTTGCGAAGACGGCGTCGTCGTGACGGAGGCGTTCGAGAAGCTCTGGACCATTATAATTTTATTTTGCTTAACATGCATATTACTTATTACATATTATTATATATATATATATATATTTTTTTTTTTACCCTAATAGCTAATTCGACATAGTCTCTATTATTTAGTTCTTAATTATGTACATATAGTTGTAAAAAAATCATTATTACATGAAATTGAACTTTTAAAATGCTATACACATATATGAAATCATTATTACTAACAAACTTCTTGTTTTTCTTTTCTTTTGCATTGGCGGTCAAATTTCTTACCTACGTCAAAAATTTCCGTCTTTGTTTTTTTTTTTTTTAACTTGACATTGTACATACTGAGTGTTATTATTACATATATACGAGTACATATAAACATTTCTTTTTTAATTTTGTTGACTAATCTTATCGGCTTTTAATTCTTTCAATTTGATGGTCGTAAAAATATAAAAACAATTTAAAGTTGGTAAAAAAAATTAAGTAATAAAACAAATTTCTCATAGGCAGTGTTGTATGTATGATAGTTGTTATCTTAGTATTAGTAGGTAACTAGTAGTCATAAGTATTCTGATAACGTCCCGGTACAGCTGCTTTGGTCGATACGGGCAGTCACTCTAATACTGTAGACCAGTGAACTTCAATAAAGAAATTGTGAATATAAGCGGGCGTTTTAATAAACAGATCATGGCGCAGTCGGATAATTAAAAAAAAAAAAATCGACGGAAACTACAAGTGTTTAATAAAAAATTCCAAATAAAAATAGAAAACATAGACGAGGATAATAAAAACTCCATTGAGGGTATGTGATTGAGATCGCATCTGAAATAAAAACAATTAAAATTGGCGATAAAAAGCAAATTGTTTAGTGAAAAATTAAAAAAAAAAAAAAATAATAAAACCTAATTTATAAATATAAAAGTGGAAGACTGATAAAAATCTGATCCCACGTGTAACAGAAGCATTGTGCAAAAACCATCCCGCTATTCTAATAAAACTGTAACGCATACTATAACACACAAAGAAAATGGATACCGTTTTTAAACCTCCTCCTGCATTAAATCTGAATGGCAATTTAAATGAATCATGGAGACGATTTAAGCAATTATATAAAATCTACATGAAAGCTACCAAAAAAGATAAAGAAGCAAAAGATATACAGGTAGCAATGTTTTTAAATTTAATTGGTGAAGATGCAATGGAAGTATTGAACACCTTCTCACTAACTGAAAATCAAAAAGAGGATATCGACGATGTAATTAAGCAATTTGATGATTATTGTAACCCTAGAAAGAATATTGTTTATGAACGATATCTATTTTATAAAAGATGCCAAGCTGAAAATGAACCATTTGATCATTTTTTAACTGAGATCACCACACTGATAAAAAATTGTGAATTCGAAAATCAAGCAGATTCAATGCGATCACGTAGCATTGTTCTAGGAATCAATGATCCAGATGTTCAGAGGAATCTACTTAAGGCGGACGATCTGGACTTGAGGAAAGCTGTCGAGTATTGTCGTGTAGCTGAGGTGACCAAATCGCAGACGAGAGCTGTTCAAGAGAAGTCCACAGTAATGCAGATTAACAGAAAACAATTTTATAAGCCGAATGGTATCAACAAATATCGGCCAGAAATGAAATTAAACAAAGAAGGTCACGGTAACAGTATATTTAATACAAATAAAAGCCGGAATTTTAATAAATGCAACAAATGTAATAATTTTCATTCTTTTAGGAAATGTCCAGCCTACGGAAAAACCTGTCTGAAGTGTGGATATAAAAATCACTTCGCAAATGCGTGTAAATACAGAAGCATCAGAGAACTCCAATGCGCTGAAAATACAGAGACAGAGGATCAATTTGAAGAAGAATCATTGTTTATAGAAACAGTTTGTATGGCGGTAAGTGATAGCAAAAAGGCAAATTTCTGTTGGACTAAAGATTTTGTGATAGAAAATAAGATAGTGAAATTTAAAATAGATACAGGCTCCGAAGTAACCATCTTACCGCTTTACATATTTAAAGACTTATATGGGAAACGCAATATTAATAACGTGTCATTAAAACTAGAGGCATATGGTGGCTTCATCATAGATCCGGTCGGAAGCGTTGATATAATTATTAAAGATGGAATAAATTCACAAAAAATCAACTTTATAGTAGCGGACGTTAAGTCAAAATCTATTTTAGGACTTCCTACTTGTATTTTATTGAATCTTATAAAAAAGGTTGATATGTTAAGCACTGATGAAGAAAAACATAAGTTAATCGATGAATACAAGGATAATTTTAATGGCATTGGCCAATTTCCATCAAAAGGACATATTTACTATGATACAGCAATTCCTCCTGTTGTTAAGCCCGCGCGTAGAATTCCCTACAGCATTCGTGAAAAAGTAAAAGACAAATTAGACAGTATGGTTAAAACTGGTATCATAAAAAAGGTTGACGACCCCAAGAGTTGGGTTAGCAACATAGTAATAGTTCAAAAACCCGATAATCTTTACGGCTTTGTATGGATCCTCGTGAGTTGAACCTTTGCATCCGAAAGCAAGCTAGTTACATTCCAACTTTAGACGACTTACGATACACTCTCGAAGACATGACAGTGTTTTCCGTATTAGATTTAAAAGATAGTTTTTGGCAGGTTGAACTAGATGAAGAATCTAGTGACATTTGTGTAGTTTCAACGCCCTTTGGGTGTTACCAATTTTTAAGACTCCCATTTGGGATTAAGCCTGCAACGGAAATTCTCCAGAACATGATTAAAAAATATTTCGGTGGCCTCAAAGGTGTAGTACTTTACATTGACGATATATTAGTGGGAGGTCGTACCATTCAAGAGCACGATGCAAACCTAAAGGCTGTAATGGAGAGAGCGAATGAAATTGATGTCAAATTTAATAAAGCTAAATTTCAATATAAAGTAGAAGAGGTAAAATATTTGGGGCATGTCTTTTCTAAACATGGGATGAAACCCGATCCCCAGTGCATCACTGCGATCCAATCTTTAAAAACACCTGAAAATAAAAAAGACCTCCAATGTATACTTGGAATGATAAATTATGTGCGAAGTTTCATTCCAAACCTTAGTGACCTTACAGCAGATTTGAGGGGTTTGCTAAAAAATAATGCAGTCTTTAACTGGCTACCTACTCATACGCACTCTTTAGAGAAAATTAAAAAAAAATTATCCAGTGCCCCAGTACTTAGGCAATTTGATCTTTCTAAGGATATTATAATTCAAACCGATGCATCTAGCAAAGGCGCAGGTTGTTGTCTTCTGCAAGAAGGACATCCTATATCCTATGCATCAAAAAGTTTTTCAGATTCTGAAGTAAAATATGCCCAGATAGAAAAGGAATTCCTGGCGATTTTATTTGCTTGCATTAAGTTTCATAATTACATATACGGCAGAAAAATACAGATTCATACGGATCACAAGCCACTTGTGTCCCTGTATAACAAAGATTTGCATAATATATCTTCTCCTAGGTTACAAAGAATTAAATTGAAACTACTGAAATATGACTTAAATCTACGTTACGTACCAGGCCGCTTTCTACATATAGCAGATACGCTATCCCGCAGCACTGAGGCTGAGCCTCCAATAGAGAATTTAGATGATTCCTTGACTGATATTGTTTGTTCAATAGACATAAGTCAAGAAAAAAAGGAAAAATTTAAAGTTGCTACTGCAAGTGATCCAATCTTGCAGCAGGTGCAAAAGTTTGTTACATTAGGATGGCCCAATGATATATCTAAAATCCCATCTAATATTAAAGAATTCTGGAGAATTAGACATAAAATATACTTCATAGATGGTGTCGGTTTTTTTTATGATCGCATTATGGTCCCTAAATCTCTTCAGAAGGAAATGCTAAAATTACTACATGAATCTCATTTTGGTCTAACGAAAACTAAAGCTCGCGCTGCCTCGATTTTATATTGGCCTCATATGAACCAGGACATTTATGACCTAATTGCATCTTGTAGGACATGCGAAAAGTATAGATCATCAAATTCGAAAGAAAAGATGATCTGCCGAGAAATCCCTAATTTACCCTTTCATGTTGTAGGATGCGACCTGCTACAGTTTCAAGGAATAACTTTTCTAGTTCTAATGGACTACTTTTCAAAATGGCTTGAGTTGAAAATTGTTAAAAATACTTCATCTTTCGAAGTGATCTTAGCCCTAAAGAAAATATTTTCATGTCACGGAATACCGAAAGTTGTAGTTAGTGATAATATGCCTTTCAACTCTTATGAGTGTCTCGAATTTAGTCGGGAATGGGGTTTTACGTTCGAAACAAGTAGTCCACATTATCCGCGCTCTAATGGTTTGGCTGAAAAAGCAGTTCATATCGCGAAAAACATACTACGAAAATGTTCAGAGCAGGGCAAGGACACTTTTGTGTCCATGTTAGAATACCGGAGTACACCCGTAGCGGGTACACAATATTCCCCTTCACAAATGCTGATGAGTCGTCTTTTACGTACAAAGCTTCCAGTTAAGTCCTCTTTACTAATTCCAAGAGTGATTTATTCAGAAGCTGTGGATAAACTCAAAGATAATCAAATAAAAAATCAATCAAGCTACAATCGTACAGCTGTCTCACGCGATCTAAGTTTAAAAAAGGGTGACAATATAGTATATCAAAATAACAATAAAGATACTTGGAAGCCAGCCCAAATAGTACACGCTCACAAAAGCCCAAGATCTTATATTATCCGTAACGAACACAACCGCGAGCTTCGTAGAAATCAAATACATATACGAAAGTCACTTAACGCTCCGAAATTTAGTGATATCAATGATGAAGCTACTGCTATTCCTCAAACAAGTCTTACAGACATCGAAAATCAGCGATCGGAACCACAACAGCAAAATGTAGCACTACATAATGAACAGTATGTAACTCGGTATGGAAGATCGGTGAAACAACCTGATAGGTTTACTTATAATTAAAAATACACAAATGTGCCATTGCTAACACGCTACAAAAAAAAAACAAAAAAACAAAAAAAAAAAAACACTATATATATTTATAGATATATATGTATATATGTAGTATAGGTATAATAAAAGTACGTCTCGTATTTTCAGCGATGGCGAGGATAAATTATAATTGAAGAAGAAATAATAATATTTTAAATTTTACAAATTTTATGAAATTATCAATTGAATTTAGACAACAGTCCTACAAGCTTCAGACTGGTTTTCTAAGGGGAAGATGTTGTATGTATGATAGTTGTTATCTTAGTATTAGTAGGTAACTAGTAGTCATAAGTATTCTGATAACGTCCCGGTACAGCTGCTTTGGTCGATACGGGCAGTCACTCTAATACTGTAGACCAGTGAACTTCAATAAAGAAATTGTGAATAGAAGCGGGCGTTTTAATAAACAGATCAGGCAGTGATAATTTTTTCAAACCTTGTAAAGGTATGATTCGCTTGGGTTGTTTGATGAATCCGAATTTTCAATACTAGGATGGGGTGTTATTATTTGATTAGAGACGGTGTGAATTTCATGTATGGGTGGCTGTTTCCCATTTTGACTTTTGACTGGGGGTTTCTTTTTGTCCAGGTTATGTGTGTCAACTCTACTCATAGTGAAGGTTTGCCTGCGTTGGATTTGTATGTTGGGGGCTTGGACAGATGCTTTATTCTGACCTTTGTTTTTAATATATCTTATAATTAGAAAAAGAATTAGAGCAATAGATAATGTTACCATAATTCCAGTGTTAGTATATGTTTGTATACTGAGTTTTTCATGTTCCCTTTTTTCTTCAGGTTTCCGCAATTCTTGTTGTAGTTCTTCAAGATTTTTACTTGTCTTCAAGAGCGCTTTATTGTGATTCACGGAGGTATTTATTTTTAGACCTGTTTTATTTCCGAATTTTACTTGTGGGGTTTCCCTAAACATCTCTTCTAGGTTGATTTTGGGGAAATTTTGCAGCTCAGGTTGGTGTATGGGTATGTGATAGCTGACACTACTCTCATAGGGTATCTCGTGTTCATTTAGTGTAAATATGCATGGTTGGGTTAGTGAGAGTATTGCAGAACCCTTTAGGGTCATGTGGTTGAACTGATTACTACAATTACAGGAAATTGTTTCTTCCTGTGTGGCTACAAATAGCCAAGAGTTCGGTCTAACCATTTTTGTAGGTAAATTCATATTATTTTCCATAATTCTATGGGTACAAGGAGCGGGTCCCGGCGAGGGATTATTGAACAAACCCATGAGACAGTTAGACTTACTGAAACTTATTCCCTTAGGTACGGTTTGGAAACAAATGTGTATCTTGCCACTAGCAGATGTTGTCTTCTTGCAGTGTTCCCAGTAATCTTCACTGGACAGTTCTACATATCTCTGCGCTTTTGTATTATTTAAAAAATAATTTGCTTCAATATCTAAGATTGCTGATTTCACCAGTGAGATCGGTGTAGGTAGCAAGTAGACTTTGTTTATTGTGAAAATAGTGTCTTCTGGTAGAGGTAGTGTAATTCTGATAAAGTAATCTTTTCCCCCCTGGACGCTATCTACTTGAACTATATGACTTACCAATTTAAAATCTAGAAGAATATTTCCCATACCCTGCGCACTGATTTCTTTATAAATTTGGACTAAATCGTTTGTGGATAAAATTAAAGGATGTAATGAGTGTTGGTGTAGAGCATTTATTACCATATATTCGTCTTTTAGACGTTGATGTATCTGCTGGAGTTGGTGTAGAATATATATAAGAAGTCCATTTGTTTGCTTTAATGTGGACCGATTTGAGTTCTGTCTTGATTTCATTCGTGGAGTTCTGTACTTGGTCTATGAAGTCCTTAAAACGTTCATCTAGGCTGTTTTGGTAATGCTTTATGTCTTGGAAAGTTTGGTCAATGGCATTAAATTTTGCCTTCACTATGCTGACTTGTTTTTCCATTAAATGTATGTTCTCTGAGTTTTGGCTGTCAAGGTCTTTTAGTTTTTTGTAAATGGTTTGAGCATCCCTATCATCCATAGTACCAAATAAGAAATTTGAAAACCTGCCTACAATAAATATAAATATAAATATATAAAATATATAAATAAAAATTTGTATCTCTTAACCTATTCTTAATCTTATCTACCTGCCGATCTAAGTCTATTTTCCACGTATAACACGAGTCTCTTTCCTCGGTGCTTCTTTGTACGTGACAGAGACGTTCCACTGTGTCTTCGCAGCGGTTAATAAATTCCAACGCCTCCGTTTCTTCATTGATTTGAATTTTGGTATAAACAACCCAGGTCTTCGTGTATAAGTACGCCGGATTGAGTGGTTCAAATAATACGCCTGTGGGGGTGAGAGTCTCTATAGCAGCTTGTGAGTTCGCTAGATGTATGGCCGCCCACAGCCATATTAATGTTCCCTGTGGGTAATAAGGAAGTAACAATTAAATTCTGCTAATCCCCAAAATCGTAAATATAACTTATTTTTAACTAAAATAATTTTAACCTATTATTATGCACCCTTCGTAACTTCCGACCAATTTGGATCGTGCAGTTTACATCATTATTAACCTGTTTTACTATGTACGGCCCAGTCCAAACTGGTGATAATTTATTCTTTTTAACTGCATTTTTTAGTAAGACTTGGTCTCCTACAAGCAGTACAATGCTACGGGTATTTTTATCGTAATATTCCTTAGACTTTAGCTTGCTTTTAAGAAGCTCCTCCCTAACACGATTGTGCAGTATTTGCATTCTTCTTCTACGAATGCTTACAAAATCGTCATAGTTATAGATGGGTTTAGGCTGTCGTTTTAGATTGTTTGGTGGCGGGTCGTAAAATCCCCATAGAGCCTCCATCGGTGTATGTTTTCCACCAACATGAGTTGAATGGTTGCGAACATGGACTGCTTCCTCGAGCCACTGGTCCCATTCGGCTACATTTTCGTCCACCAAACTTCTCAAATACTCAATCAGGGGTCCGTGTGCTCTTTCAAGAGCGCCATTTGCCTATGGATGGTAGGCTGTGGTCTGCAACTTTCTCACTTTGAATAGCTTGCAAAGTCGTTTAAACAAATTACTGGTGAAATTTGCTCCCTGATCAGTGACGACAGCTTTGGGTATCTTATACTTCATCATTAATTTATAAAATCCTTCGGCTACCGTGATGGCCTCTCCTTTAGTCAACGGTATGCAATCGAAAACTCTGGTTGCATCATCCAGTAGGGTAAGTATGTACTTAGTGGTTTCTGGTAGCGGGCCCACTATGTCGAGATAAACCTTATCGAATGGCCTCGCTGCAATGGATCTTATTACCATCGGCATCTTGGTGATTCTACTATGCTTATTTTTTCTACACTTAATACAATTTTTGATATGCTTGTGAATGTCTTTGAGCATTCCTTTCCATTTAAAGTTTCTTCTGATACGTTTATAAGTTTTATAGACTCCCAGATGACCTCCCAAAGATGCGTTATGGTAATTCCGAAGAATGGTCTCGATCTCATTCCGGTTACCAAGTATTTGCACACTTTCGTCAATCTTGAACTCTTGGGAACTAACTCAATTAGTTTCTGAGTCCTTTCCAATACAACTAGACTTATTTTTGGGCGAGTCATCTTGTCTTTCAGAAAAACTTGTGTGGTCTCCTTTAGCTCTGCTTTGCGCTCTGGTAATGGCCATGCATGCGGGATTGGGTTTATATTCCTTATCATCTGTAACTCTTTGCTGGTGGACTTGTGCTTTAGTTATCATTGTCTGCGGAACTTCGTTCTTATTGCACTCCATCTCACTAGAACTCTGGATTCTGCTTAATGCGTCAGCGTTACGATTCAGCCTACCTGGTTTATACCCTATGATATAATCATACTCAGAGAGTTTATAGCGAAATCTTAGTAATTGCGAGCCAGGATCTTTGGTACTGTAGATTCCCTTAAGTGGCTTGTGATCAGTGTAAATAGTAAATTTTCTACCATACAAATAACACCGAAAATTTCTTGTAGCCCAGACTATTGCCAGCATTTCTTTTTCTGTGGCGGAATAATTTCTCTCGGCTTTGTTCAAACTCCGGCTTGCGTAAGCAATGGGCCGATCGTTCCCCACATCTCCTTGGGTTAACACTGCACCCAAAGCTTCTCCGCTAGCATCCGTAGTTAAGGAGAATGGTTTATCCAAATCGGGGTAAACTAAAATAGGTGGCGAAATTAGCTTGTGCTTAAGGTTTTTAAAAGAATTTTCACATTGATCCGTCCATTTGAATTTTACATTTTTTCGTAGGAGTTTATTAAGGGGTTCTGCTATTTTAGAGAACTCTGGAATAAATTTCCTATAATAATTAGCCAACCCAAGGAAGGATTGTACCTGCCTTACTGTCTTGGGCTGGGGGAAGCTTTGAACGCAGCTTACCTTTGAGCGATCTGGCAAGGCTCCTTCTCTGGAACACTTATGTCCCAGATAGATTACTTCCTTTCTCAAGAACTGACATTTTTCTATTTTTAGTTTTAAGTTATTTAGCTGAAGTCTTTTGAGTACCTCCCTAAGTTTAGCGTTATGATCCGACAAGTTTTTCCCGTAAATTACAATGTCGTCTAAATATACGAAGCACTTAAAACCCTGCAAACCAGTTAGCACATGGTTCATTAATCGTTGAAATGTAGCAGGTGCGCTTTTCAACCCAAAAGGCATCCTTTTAAATTCAAAATGCCCGTGTGGAGTACTGAAAGCGGTTTTAGGTTGGTCTTTCTCCTCCACTAGCACTTGATGATAACCACTGGCCAGGTCAAGCATGGTAAAGTACCTTGAATGCCCCAATTGATCGAAGATATCGTCAATTCTGGGTAAAGGGAAAGCATCTCCGATCGTGATTTTATTTAGCCTTCTGAAATCCACCACAACACGCCATTGTTTTTCTCCATTTATTCCAGCCTTTTTCGGAACAACTAAAAGTGGCGAATTCCATGGACTAGTGCTAGGTACTACTATATTATTTTTAAGCATTTCTTCAACTTGTTCATGGATGATATTTCTTTGCTTCTCCGGTAGTCTATACATTTTCTGATTGAGAGGGGAACAATCTTGCTTAATTGGAATCTCGTGTTTTATTGAGCCCGTATAACTCAATTTATCTCCTGGTAGAAGAAAGATATTGTTATATTCATAACATATTTCGAGGACAGCATTTCTTTCTTCCTGATTGGCATATGTATCCATATTGATTTGCTCTTTCAGAATTTCGATTCGTTTCCTGTCTCGATTGTTAATAAACGCATGTTTTCTGTTCCAAAGGTCTTTCCCAGGTTTTTCCCAGTTCATTTCGTTTAATGTTAGAATATGATAATTTCCTATTGAGTGAAGATCAATTTCCATGTTATCTAATACCTGATCAGTATTATTGACGTTAATAATACGCAACATAACTCTACCTTTCCATGGTCTTGTTAAACAATTTCTTGAAAAAACACCTTCACTCACTTCTTTTGATAAACAAACAAATTCGCCGTTGTCTCTAATAGGAATTGGCACTAATTTTTCTGAGCGTGCTGGAACTAGAATCTTCATTCTAACCTTAAATCCCTTTGTTTGCTTCCGTTCAGATTGTTCACCTTTATGCGGAATGGACCACTTTCTCTCGGAGATCTGAGTGGCGTTTTCCATTTCCATAGGTTGCGGCTTGCCAGGCTTTTCCTTTTGGGCTTGGACCGTAGACCTGCTAATAGGTGAATTTAGTGTCGTTTTTAATTCCTTAGAGTCGCGAAATTCGCAGTTCATATTAAGTGGCACTGAAAATGTTGCTAAATTTGTAGGTGTCGCTGGAAATTCTAATATTCCATCTGGACCCTTTATATTACATTTATTTAATAGAAAATTATTTCCAAGTATTCCATCATATGGGACATTTTCTCTATCTCTAATTACGTGAAATTTACATGTTTGAGGAGTTTCTAGCTGAAATTTTCCTGTACATGTTCCAATTGTCTGTCCCTTTCCAAAAATACTGCTCAGTTGCATTTTTTCCTGAGTATTTATTATTTTCTCTCCTTGTAACATGGATTTTTTTAATAGGCTCACGTCAACTCCCGTGTCGACTAATAGCTCTACCGAGGCCTTAGCTGCTATATCCAAGGGTAATTTAACTGAACATTTAGGAACTTGGGAGGGCTGACACCGATTTTCTTTACTAACGTTTGGACTTTCGCGGTGTCCTCGCAAGTCCTTATTTAGTTTTTCGAAAACTGGTGGTTATTTTGAGTCGACCTACTTTCCCAGTCTTGCTTTGCTCGGCACTGGTTTCTAGTGTGACCTCTTCTTTGACAAAAATCACATTTTATTGCGCCAATTGTGTTTTTTGGGCCACCTTCAGCAGACCTGCTATTTTGTACTAGGTTTATCTGCCGATTTTGAGCATTACTATCCCTGTTATTGTTTCGAGAAGCGTACGCAGAATTCTGATAACCATTACCAGAAGTCGCATTCTTCCTTTGGTAGCACTTCGAAAACGTATGATTGTTTTTATTACAATAAGTACATTTAATTCGGGGCTGAGAGCTTTTGGTATTATCATACTGATTCCTTGCACTGGGGGCGAAATTATTATAATGCCTATTTTGAGGTGGGTTTTGCATTGGTGGATCTCTGATAGGCATCCAAGTAGTATTGGCTGCATAACTATCAATTACTGGTTGGGCCAATGAAATACCTAAAGGATTTTGTAAAATCGACAGTGTTTGTCTTTCGGCTTCTTCTAGTTTTTCAGCTTTTTCGACTGCTGATGCTAAACTCTCACCAGAGTCCTGTAAGAGAAACATTCTGTGGTTTGGGTTGATTATACCTGTCTTAAATACATATATGGCTGTTTCCTCTAAATCCCTTTTTACTGCCTCTGCTGCTGTGCCAGAGTGTCGATCAGGGATTTTAGAAACGCAGCTTTTAAATAATGTTTTTATCCTTTGAGCATAGCTTGTCAAAGTTTCTGCTGGTAATTGAAAAAACACCCTAAGTTCATTTACAAGAGCCACATAGCTCTTTGTATTTACTAATTTATTTTGGATCTGGGTCTCCAATTGCTGGAAGTTATTGAAACCTGTACCTTCCAGAACACTTGCCACCCTGCCTCTGAAGCGCGTTGGAAGCAGTTTAAGGAATACTGGAATTTCACTTTCGGCTAGACAATTAATAATATGCTTACAACAATTGATAAATATATTTATTTCTGAAACTAAGTTGGGACCTATTTCGCCCATTAAAATTGGTACACCATTAAATATTAATTGATTAATTTTAATTATATCCACTGGTGGCTCCATTTCTAAAATTGAGTTTTCCGATGAGCTCTTTCCGTCTAGCAGCACAGAACTATTCGAAGATTGACTGTGTTGCTGTTGTTGTTGCTCTTCATTGATATTGTCTTCTGGCTGTTCCAAAAATTGACTCCGTAGTTCTTCTTCTTCTTGGATTGATGGTAGTGCGTCCAAGGATTGTGGATACCTCCCTCCGGATCTTAAGTACATCAATTCCGTTATTGTATCCCTGGTCTGAGTTTCCACATCCACTTTCTCAATAATGGGCCTTCTATCCTCAGTAGTTTCCGTAATGATACACTTCTCCTCTATTGGTTTGGGGATAACTGGTTTATTCTCGTCCAGTTCTGGCACCATTAACTTATCCTCTGCTGTTTCCAATCAGTTCTTGAACTAGTGTCCTCTGTACTAACAGACGGGCTGGTGTTCTCAAAGGAAAAAGAGTTGATTTTCTTCCAGAATTTCTTTTGAGCAGAACTCAATACATAGAACGGATACTCGCTCTGATCTCTCGTCACTGGCGTGGAATGGCTTTTTGGTGAACTGCTAAAAGTCGCGTTGGGTGATCTTAGGTCATCTGACATTAAATGTCTTACCTGGAATCGATTTTGGTCTCACACTGCACTTTTTTTTTCTATCACTAACACAATTTTACACAATATCACACGCAACGCTACTAAATTTTGACATTAACCGGAGAAATACTCGAACGAGACCAACAACCGAAACGGAAATCAAACAAAATGATTTCAACACGTACTTTGCGAATGGATAAAACAAATATCACACTTAAAGTGAAATATCTACCATTTTCCGGATTAAAGAAATTTCAATGAAACATTTATTTGTGAACCGCATGTATGTATGTAATTCACTGTTTCGTTTGAAAATGGACTTTTAGACAGGATTCTGAATTATATCAATTTTTTTGTTTTTTGTTTTTTTTTCGCAATTAGTGGAAGTGCGGCCAACCATTTACAAGTGAGATATCGGACCGCCACGATCTAGTGTTCGCATTTGAATTTAAAAAAAAAATCAACGGGAAGTTGACAACAGACTAGTGTCACATTTAAAGTGACTAACTTGATCTATAGTCATCAAGGTGAATTACACAAAAAAATTTTTTTTTTAAATTATCACGCCTAATATCAATTCTTGCCGTTCTTAATTAAATATCACTCTTAAAACCGATCAAATTGAAGAAAATTTCACTCATAAAAATCTTAAATCTATACCAATTGTTTTTCTTAAATTTTTTTCTTTTAAATAATAATATTCTAATACTTTTCTTGAGGAGAAAAAACTTATAATTTAATAGTATATACTTCTATATACGTGTAATAAAGCTTAATCTAAGTATATCTTTTCAAAATAGATTTAACTAAAGAATGAAGTGAATTTTTACCTTAATTAACTTAGAGCATTTATTGTTGCCCATCTCCTCGTAGTGATGACTTTCCTGTTTCTTTATTGTCCAATTTACTGTAATACTTTCGTCTGCTCTTGTATCGCTGCCGGGGGGGCCCTAGGCCTTCTTAAATTCCCCTGGATCTGCTGAAAGGGGGGCTTAAAGCCGTCTTCGATTTCCCTTTCAACACAGGAACGAAGTTTTTCTGCTACTGATGAGTTTGTTGCTGCTAATGAGATCGAGTTGGAGGTGACGTTGACCTCTTCTGGGTATGATGTGTTGCTGGCCAAAATTCCTTGTTGCCTTCTTATCTAACAGGGGTGAACGCTTGCCCGCCTGGAGCAGAGGCGCCTAAAGATGCTATCTACCCCGAGCGTTGGGGGTGACTCGGCCGTTTTATATGGCTCTTTGTCACAGGTACCCCTTTTGTTCGTATAGGATCAAGGCTTTTAAAGCGTTTACGGTTGTTTATTTAACCAAGCTTCCTTGATCCTACCGGCTGCGCCAATTAATGTTCTGGTTAATTTGAGCGACTGCTCAATGTAACTAACACAACACTGGAGAATGTTCTCTTGCACTTTGATCACCAAAAAACAAAACCACTTGATTTATTTTTTATGTCATTTATTAGTACAATTACTACATAACTGTTCACAGATGAGTAATACGGTTCTTATCAGTGATTACCGAAAGACAAGTAATTTGACACTTCTGTACGCGTGAGTGGTCAGAACAAAACTCTCTTCTACTACTCGCCTACCTCTGCCTCGTCGCTTCTTTTCTTCATTTTTATTTTTGTTTTTATTCTACTTAAAACAATGAATTAATGTACTACCCGGGCCATTGAGTATTATTTTTTACTCACTGACCACAGGTGTACAATTTCAAAACAGTGCCGCTTAAATTCGTGGTCACTGTGATTACATACATTTACTTTAGTTCCGCAAATGCATTGCGATTACCTCATAGCTACCTGCAAAATTCATAGCGGCGCTTAATGGGTCATCATGGAATTGTGCAGCTGATGGGTGTCATTGCATTGCGTTCGATCTAAAAATATTATTTTCACAACACTGGCTTTGCACCAATTCCTCGCATATAACATACCAATTACATGGCTTCGCTGATACCTCCAGCATAGCTTATGCAGCAGTCGTATATGCTCGTATAACCTCAGAGAATGGGAATATTCACCTTCGTCTTCTCCCTGCTAAAAGCAAGGTGGCTCCGCTCAAAACCGTATCAATGCCTCGACTAGTACTTTGCACAGCCGTTCTATTGATGCGCAGTTGTTAGAAGCTTTTTAATTTTTATCAGTTTGCAAACGGATTTAAAGGTCTCACTTAGGAAGTTCTGACCTTGATCACTGAGAACGAACTTAGGAGTACCGTAAAGAAAGATTATTTCGGTTACAAATTTTTCTGCGATTGTAGAGGAGTCTTGACTAGGAATAAGTATTGCGCAAGAAAATTTCGTGAGGTCATCGATAATGGTTAGAAGGTATTTATTATTGTTATCAGTGACAGGATATGGGCCGCAATTATCCACAGAAATTTTTTCGAAAGGGGTTTTTGCCGTTGACATGATAACCATAGGCATACGAGTATATCTGGTTATCTTATTTTTTTGGCATTCAGCGCATTTTTTTATAAAGTTCTTTATATCGTTATACATGTTCTACCATTTATGATACAATCTAATCCTTTGAAAGGTTCTATTTGTACCAGAGTGACCACATGTAGGGGAATTATGAAACTCTGAGAGAATTTGAGAAATTTGGTCACTTGTGTAAGATTGATTATAGTTGTCGTTACAAACCTTAATTTTGATCTTAGTATTCTTGAATATGTGTCGCTCGTATTTTAAATGACTGTAGTTAGAAAGCTCAGCTGGGTTTGGTAAATGAAGCTCTTGGAAACTCTCGAAGTTTTAATAATGCCATAAAGAAATCTACATAAGTTTCTTTGTCTTTAAGTTCATGGATTGTAAGATATATGACGTGTCTATTGTTTTTCTTAAAGCCCACTATATCAGATTTGTTTAAGACTTGGGATTTTAGAGATTGCATGTGTTTCTGATCTTTGACAAATTGTTCAGCAGAACCACTGAAGATCAAATCTTTATTAACAAACATGCCCACATCTTTAGTTTTCGGAACGCTTAATATGCTATTGTCGCTATCAATAATATTATTAGTATTAAAAGTTGCTTGATCTATTTCCTTCATAAATTTCTCGTAAACATTATGTTATCCGTTACAGTACTTTCTTCAGGGGAATTTTCTTTATAATTATTCGGTGTATTACAGACATAATGATTTTTCCTGCCTTTGTCTACATCGGAACGTAAGGTCATTTTAAATACTCTACTAAGAGCGTCTGCGTTAGCATTTAGTTTACCCTTTTTGTACACCACTTCGAAGTCGTATTCTTGCAATTTAAGACCCCAACGAAAGAGTCTAGATCTAGTGTCTTTAAAATTCTGCAGATATATAAGTGGCTGATGATCTGTAACGATTTTGAAACTTTTCCCAAACAAATAAGCCCAAAAATGATTTATTGACCAGACAATTGCTAGCAATTCTTTGTCTATGGTCGAATAATTTCTCTACGCCTTAGTAAGAGTTCTGGATGCAAATGCAATTGGGAGGTCTTTTCCAATAGTTCCTTAAGAAAGAACAGAACCGATAGATACGCCACTTGCGTCTGTAGTTAAAATAATTTCTTTGTTGAAATCGGGCTACTGAAGCAATGGTGGATTTGATAACATTTCTTTAAGTGTTTGAAAAGATTCGGTACAACGAGTATTCCTGTTAAATACTTTATCCTTCTTTAACAATTCTATTAGAGGCTGCGATATTTTAGAAAAATCTTTAATAAATCTACGGTAGTATCCCGCTAGACTCAAAAACATTTTGATTTCTTTAGCACTAGTAGGAGTTTTATAATTTGTAATGCATTCGAATTTCTTTGTGTCCGGACTTATGCCATTTTCGTTGATGACATGACCAAGGTAAGATAGCTCATTCTATAAGAAAGAATTCGCATTTGTGAGGTTGTAATTTCAAATTGTGCTGTCTCAGTCTGTCCAAAACTTCTACTAATTTTTCGTTGTGCTCGTCCAGGGTTCTACCATATATTATAATATCATCCATATATACAAAAACTCTGGTTCCTTGCAAACCCGTAAGGACGTTGTTCATCATACGTTGGAACGTAGCTGGCGCTCTTTTGAACCCAAAAGGCATGCGCAGATACTCAAAATGGTCCAGAGGGATGGAAAAAGCAGTTTTAGCGCGATCTTTAGGATGTACACTAATTTGGTGAAACCCACTGGCGAGATCTAGAGTAGAAAAATATCTGGATTCGCCCAAGTGATCGAGAATTTCCGCTATGTGTGGAAGAGGGTATGCGTCACCCACCGTTTTATCGTTTAGTTTCCTAAAATCGACAACGATTCTCCACTGTTTTACACCATTTGAGTCTGGTTTCTTCGGAACAACAATAAGAGGGAAATTCCATGGAGTCTTTGAAGGTTGTATGATTTCATCATCCAAAATTTGCTGAATTTGTTTGTCCACCACAGATTTTTGAAACTCAGGTAGACGATAAGGCTTAATATGAATTGGGGTAGAGTCTGGAGTATTTATTTCATGTGAAATAGAACTTGTGCACGCTAATGCGTCATCCCTAAAAAAAATACATCATTATATTCTTTGCATATCTCCAAGATTTTCGCTCGTTCAGGGAATGGGATATGGTTTAAGCAAAGCTGATTTTCTAACAATGGTATTCTGGCATCCAAACTCTTAGCATTCTCTTTCAAGTTTAATACGTCGAAATTAGATAACTCTTCGAATTCCATATCTACCACGTTCAGACTCTCCTCAGATAGACTGGAATTTAAAACCGGAACATAACAAATGTTATCAACAGGATTGGAAATAGCATTACCAATATACAATCCATTCTCCAATTGCTTTGATTTGCTTACACATGGTAAATTTATATTGGTTTTAATTTTTGCAATAGTTTCTGACCTAGGAGGGATCGTAATTTTCTTTACTGATGGTTCAACATCAAATTCGTAGCTCCTACAGAAAACTTTAATGTATAGTTTGCGAGAGCCAAAGTCTTATCTTGCCTTAAATTTTTCAAGGAAATCTTTGCCGATTATACCCTCATTTTTATAGGGAATGTGTCAGGAACTATATGGAATGCCTGCATTATCAAATCACTTCCGAATTTTATCTTACACCAACAGAGACCAATAGTGGATATCGAGACATTACATATACCACTTAATTTTAATGTTATGTTGGTATGAACACATTCTTCACCCTTAAGTTTCCCTATCTTTAGGACGCAAATATCACTTCCGCTATCAATCAAAAAATTACATTTGTTAGACTTAGTGGATAGTACATCAAAATTAACCGAATCATTTATTTTTACTGATTGTGGGTCAATGTAATGCACTTTTGGCGGGGGTTCCCTTAAACTGCCTGCATTTGGATCCGAAGAGGGGTTGGAAATACGTAGTTTCACAGATCGGTCTGAGTGACGAGAGCTCGGGGAAAAAAGGTTCAGTTCAGAATTATCTGACTTGTAAACTTGTTGCTGTGACCTCTCTTTACAGAAGTTTCATCTTCCGACCACGTACCAGCAACTCGACAATCTGACTGCGGTCCCCTTCGCTCGAATCTATGTTTCTTCGATTCAAAATTTGATCGGGTTGCAAAATAGATCACGTTGCTAGCAACGTGCGAATAATTACTTAGTGGGTGCCAGGAAGTGGCTTGAAAAATAACATTTATGCTTTATGTTATGTAAGCATTATCAAATGTATATAATGCGCAAAAGTAATATGAAGTTAAATGAACTTTATGACTTTATTGAAAAATGATGATAATATTTATGCTTTATGCTATGTAAGCATTATATACGTGCAAATGTATATGACGACATGACTTTATTACACCCCCTTCCTTAAGAGGAAAATTTGTACCTAGGTAGGGTACTGATTTTCTTGCCAGTTAAAGGAACCGGGGTAGATTTCAAACTATCGATTGTCGGCGGGTCGGTTTCACAATTATTACTGCCTATAGTAGGTATATTTTTATCTAACTCTATACATTCTTTATTGATAATTATTCTATTTTTCTTAACTAATGTTTTGATTTTGATGAATATAATATAAAAGGATAACACTAGACAAAAGCATAGCAGTAATATAAAAAAAATTGAATATTGTTTATGGACTTTCAAGTCCTTTAATTTTTCATTTTGTTTATTCTTTAATTGTTCTATTGAAACACTTATCTTATTTAGTTCATCGATTTGGCTATTAATATTGATTGTTTTGGGATTTTTTACAATGTCAACAAGGTGTTTTTCAACCAATATTTCGCTTTCTTCTATTTTTACAAGAGCCGTAACAGGAAAGTAGTTCAGACTAACATTACTAGTATATTCGCTTTTAGCATTTATGATAGTTGTCTCTGAGTGTATAAGACAGTTATGCCTTATATTAATTATTCCCACACCTTGCAAATTAAGTGGGTCACTTGTATATTTACAATTTATAATTACTTGCTCCGATTTCGGAATTATATATAGCCAAGAGTTACTTGAAGCTAGTTGGAGATACAATGGATTATTTAAGTACATTATTTTTGTTTCGCAAGCGTGTGTAAGAGTCAAACCTGGCTGAAATAAGTCTAGTTCGCATTTGGAATTTAGGTGGGCTATAGAAATTGGAACATTTTGTTCACATAAAAATTGGGTTTTCTGTAAAACACTACATATTTTTAGATCGCTTTCATCGTATAGAAAGTAATGTTGTTTAACGTTGTCGATTGCGATAAGGTCTTTGCTAGGAATTACTAAAGAATATGTTTCATTTGATATTAAATGAGATATGCTCGTCATTTTGTATACCTCGTATTGCCTTGCAGCAGGCAATGGTATAACCAGCAGGAAGCTTAGTCGCCCGTTAAGGTACTACACATGGGTTTCTATAATTTGATAAAAGTTACTGAGATTTTCCAAGTTAATGGTCAAGAGAGATGCGATTGTATTTTCGACAGTTCTTGAAGTAATTCTTGTGCATCAATGACGTAAGGATGTAGTTTTCCTTGCATGGCTGACGTGATCATATCTATTAAATGGTTTTGCATTATTAGAAATTGATCTGCTATTGATGTGAAGAGAGCGAATATTCCTGTGACTAGGTTTATTGCCTTGCTAATGCGAGCAGATGATTCCATATTTTCGACAATTTGTTTGACATCGGTTATGATATCGTCAACTTTTTCGTTTGTTGTAGCAGCTTCTCTAAGCATTTGCTTACTTACATTTAATTGATGAAGACTTGATTCGTAGACACTTGTTTGTTGCTTGATAAGCGAAAGTATATGATTTTCATTAGCTCGTAAGGCCTTTAATTGTTCGTCATAATATTCAGCGTCAGTGTTATCAAGCGTACCAAACAATTGTTTTGCTGCATTTCCTACGATATTGATAAGGCCTCTCCTTTTTATTAAAGAAAAGGTTGGGTGCCTAATAAGTTACATATACGACGATGTTGTATTTCAATGTTTGATAGGGAACGATTCATGACCGGTATGAAGTTTTCACATTGAGAAAGATTAACATTTTTCTTACTTAAATCACTGCATATACCTTCAAGTTTATTAAAATAATTAGTTAATTGCTTTACTTGCAGTTTAAAGTCGTTGAGCTCGGTGTATACGAGGAATTTCCATTTGTCCGAGTAGAGTTTTAAGAGACCAACGTTTTCGTAATAGAGTCCAGAACTATTGTTAAAGTCGACTATGGTGTATAAGCTGCTAGTAGTCTCCAGCGAAATTCCACATGCGACTGCCGTTGTTTCATCATGCCAGAGGTAATGACGCAATGAGTTTCGTTATTTAGGATAGGATAGGAATAATTTTATTATTCTTAACGTAAATTTAGGAGTTAAAAATTTTTAATCGATTATTGTGGACCTTTACCTTACGTTTTTTCACCAAAATAGTAGTGTTCACGCCTTGGGCTGAAATGAGCTTAAATGGGCCATTCCACACGGGTGATAACTTTTTGTGTTTTCCTTTTTCAGGTGTCTCACTTTTTAGAAGAACCAAGTCATTTTCGCAAAACTTTACAGGGTTGGTGTGTTTATCGTAACATTCTTTATTATTTTCTTTACTTTGGATTAGTTTTTTTCCCGCGATTTGGTGAGAGTGTTGAAGACGGCCTCTAAGCTCATTCACATAATTATCGTAATTGTAGCAAATTTCTGGATTTTTACAAAGAGAAGTGGGAATTTCTGCTTTATGACCGAAAAGTAATTCTAAAGGGGTATAATTTGTGGATGAACTAGGCGTAGTGTTATAAACAAATATAGCATATTTAATCCAATGATCCCAATTTGTTTGAGACTTGTTGATAAAAGATCTTAAGTATTCAACAAGATTGCGATGCACTCTCTCGCAGGAACCGTTCGACTGAGGACGATAGGCAGTTGTTTGAAGCTTTTTAATTTTTAGCAGATTGCAAACTGATTTAAAGGTCTCACTTAGGAAGTTCTGACCTTGATCACTGAGAACGAACTTAGGAGTACCGTAAAGAAAGATTATTTCGGTTACAAATTTTTCTGCGATTGTAGAGGAGTCTTGACTAGGCATAAGTATTGCGCAAGAGAAATTCGTGAGGTCATCGATAATGGTTAGAAGGTATTTATTATTGTTATCAGTGACAGGATATGGGCCGCAAATATCCATAGAAATTTTTTTCGAAAGGGGTTTTTGCCGTTGACGTGATAATCATAGGCATACGAGTATATCCGGTTATCTTATTTTTTTGGCATTCAGCGCATTTCTTTATAAAGTTCTTTATATCGTTATACATGTTCTTCCATTTATGATACAATCTAATCCTTTGAAAGGTTCTATTTGTACCAGAGTGACCACCTGTAGGGGAATTATGAAACTCTGAGAGAATTTGAGCAATTTGGTCACTTGTGTAAGATTGATTATAGTTGTCGTTACAAACCTTAATTTTGATCTTAGTATTCTTGAATATGTGTCGCATCATCATCATTTTTTCACCAAAATAGTAGTGTTCACGCCTTGGGCTGAAATGAGCTTAAATGGGCCATTCCACACGGGTGATAACTTTTTGTGTTTTCCTTTTTGAGGTGTCTCACTTTTTAGGAGAACCAAGTCATTTTCGCAAAACTTTACAGGGTTGGTGTGTTTATCGTAACATTCTTTATTATTTTCTTTACTTTGGATTAGTTTTTTCCCGCGATTTGGTGAGAGTGTTGAAGACGGCCTCTAAGCTCATTCACATAATTATCGTAATTGTAGCAAATTTCTGGATTTTTACTAAGAGAAGTGGGAATTTCTGCTTTATGACCGAAAAGTAATTCAAAAGGGGTATAATTTGTGGATGAACTAGGCGTAGTGTTATAAACAAATATAGCATATTTAATCCAATGATCCCAATTTGTTTGAGACTTGTTGGTAAAAGATCTTAAGTATTCAATAAGATTGCGATGCACTCTCTCGCAGGATCCGTTCGACTGAGCACGATAGGCAGTTGTTTGAAGCTTTTTAATTTTTAGCAGATTGCAAACTGATTTAAAGGTCTCACTTAGGAAGTTCTGACCTTGATCACTGAGAACGAACTTAGGAGTACCGTAAAGAAAGATTATTTCGGTTACAAATTTTTCTGCGATTGTAGAGGAGTCTTGACTAGGCATAAGTATTGAGCAAGAGAAATTCGTGAGGTCATCGATAATGGTTAGAAGGTATTTATTATTGTTATCAGTGACAGGATATGAGCCGCAAATATCCACAGAAATTTTTTCGAAAGGGGTTTTTGCCGTTGACGTGATAACCATAGGCATACGAGTATATCTGGTTATCTTATTTTTTTGGCATTCAGCGCATTTCTTTATAAAGTTCTTTATATCGTTATACATGTTCTTCCATTTATGATACAATCTAATCCTTTGAAAGGTTCTATTTGTACCAGAGTGACCACCTGTAGGGGAATTATGAAACTCTGAGAGAATTTGAGCAATTTGGTCACTTGTGTAAGATTGATTATAGTTGTCGTTACAAACCTTAATTTTGATCGTAGTATTCTTGAATATGTGTCGCATCATCAATCGTATTGGCTCGTATTTTAAATGACTGTAGTTAGAAAGCTTAGCTGGGTTTGGTAAATGAAGCTCTTGGATTAAGTGCTTTTCCAGAAACTCTCGAAGTTTTAATAATGCCATAAAGAAATCTTCATAAGTTGCTTTGTCTTTAAATTCATGGATTGTAAGATATATGACGTGTCTATTGTTTTTCTTAAAGCCCACTATATCAGATTTGTTTAAGACTTGGGATTTTAGAGATTGCATGTGTTTCTGATCTTTGACAAATTGTTCAGCAGAACCACTCAAGATCAAATCTTTATTAACAAACATGGCCACATCTTTAGATTTCGGAACGCTTAATATGCTATTGTCGCTATCAATAATATTATTAGTATTAAAAGTTGTTTGATCTATTTACTTCATAAATTTCTCGTAAACACTATGTTATCCGTAACAGTACTTTCTTCAGGGGAATTTTCTTTATAATTATTCGGTGTATTACAGACATAATGATTTTTCCTGCCTTTGTCTACATCGGAACGTAAGGTCATTTTAAATACTCTACTAAGAGCGTCTGCGTTAGCATTTAGTTTACCCTTTTTGTACACCACTTCGAAGTCGTATTCTTGCAATTTAAGACCCCAACGAAAGTGTCTAGATCTAGTGTCTTTAAAATTCTGCAGATATATAAGTGGCTGATGATCTGTAACGATTTTGAAACTTTTCCCAAACAAATAAGCCCGAAAATGATTTATTGACCAGACAATTGCTAGCAATTCTTTGTCTATGGTCGAATAATTTCTCTACGCCTTAGTAAGAGTTCTGGATGCAAATGCACGCCACTTGCGTCTGTAGTTAAAATAAATTCTTTGTTGAAATCGGGCTACTGAAGCAACGGTGGATTTGATAACATTTCTTTAAGTGTTTGAAAAGATTCGGTACAACAAGTATTCCAGTTAAATACTTTATCCTTCTTTAACAATTCTGTTAGAGGTTGCGATATTTTTGAAAAATCTTTAATACATCTACGGTAGTATCCCGCTAGATCCAAAAACATTTTGATTTCTTTAGCACTAGTAGGAGTTTTATAATTTGTAATGCATTCGATTTTCTTTGGGTCCGGACTTATGCCATTTTCGTTGATGACATGACCAAGGTAAGGTAGCTCATTCTATAAGAATTCGCATTTGTCCGGCTGTAATTTCGAATTGTGCTGTCTCAGTCTGTCCAAAACTTCTACTAATTTTTCGTTGTGCTCGTCCAGGGTTCTACCATATATTATAATATCATCTATATATACAAAAACTCTGGTTGGAACGTAACTGGCGCTCCTTTTAACCCAAAAGGCATGCGAAGAAACTCAAGATGGCCCAGAGGGGTGGAAAAAGCAGTTTTAGCGCGATCTTTAGTATGTACATTAATTTGGTGAAACCCACTAGCGAGATCTAGAGTAGAAAAATATCTGGATTCGCCCAATTGATCGCGAATTTCCGCTATGTGTGGAAGAGGGTATGCATCACCCACCATTTTATCGTTTAGTTTCCTAAAATCCGCAACGATTCTCCACTTTTTTACACCATTCGAGTCTGGTTTCTTCGGAACAACAATATGAGGGAAATTCCTTGGACTCTTTGAAGGTTGTATGATTTCATCATCCAAAATTTGCTGAATTTGTTTGTCCACTTCAGATTTTTGAAACCCAGGTAGACGATAAGGCTTAATATGAATTGGGGTAGAGTCTGGAGTATTTATTTCATGTGAAATAGAACTTGTGCACGCTAATGCGTCATCCCTAAAAAAAAATACATCATTATATTCTTTGCTTATCTCCAAGATTTTCGCTCGTTCAGGGAATGGGATATGGTTTAAGCAAAGCTGATTTTCTAACAATGGTATTCTGGCATCCAAACTCTTAGCATTCTCTTTCAAGTTTAATACGTCGAAATTAGATAACTCTTCGAATTCCGCATCTCCAACGTTCAGACTCTCCTCAGATAGACTGGAATTTAAAACCGGAACATAACAAATGTTATCAACAGGATTGGAATAGCATTACCAATATACAATCCATTCTCCAATTGCTTTGATTTGCTTACACATGGTAAATTTATATTGGTTTTAATTTTTGCAATAGTTTCTGACCTAGGAGGGATCGTAATTTTCTTTACTGATGGTTCAACATCAAATTCGTAGCTCCTACAGAAAACTTTAATGTATAGTTTGCGAGAGCCAAAGTCTTATCTTGCCTTAAATTTTTCAAGGAAATCTTTGCCGATTATACCCTCATTTTTATAGGGAATGTGTCAGGAACTATATGGAATGCCTGCATTATCAAATCACTTCCGAATTTTATCTTACACCAACAGAGACCAATAGTGGATATCGAGACATTACATATACCACTTAATTTTAATGTTATGTTGGTATGAACACATTCTTCACCCTTAAGTTTCCCTATCTTTTAGGACGCAAATATCTCTTCCGCTATCAATCAAAAAATTACATTTGTTAGACTTAGTGGATAGTACATCAAAATTAACCGAATCATTTATTTTTACTGATTGTGGGTCAATGTAATGCACTTTTGGCGGGGGTTCCCTTAAACTGCCTGCATTTGGATCCGAAGAGGGGTTGGAAATACGTAGTTTCACAGATCGGTCTGAGTGACGAGAGCTCGGGGGAAAAAAGGTTCAGTTCAGAATTATCTGACTTGTAAACTTGTTGATGTGACCTCCCTTTACAGAAGTTTCATCTTCCGACCACGTACCGGCAACTCGACAATCTGACTGCGGTCCCCTTCGCTCGAATCTATGTTTCTTCGATTCAAAATTTGATCGGGTTGCAAAATAGATCACGTTGCTAGCAACGTGCGAATAATTACTTAGTGGGTGCCAGGAAGTGGCTTGAAAAATAATATTTATGCTTTATGTTATGTAAGCATTATATACGTGCAAATGTATATGACGACATGACTCCCTTCCTTAAGAGGAAAATTTGTACCTAGGAAGGGTACTGATTTTCTTGCCAGTTAAAGGAACCGGGGTAGATTTCAAACTATCGATTGTCGGCGGGTCGGTTTCACAATTATTACTATCTATAGTAGGTATATTTTTATCTAACTCTATACATTCTTTATTGATAATTATTTTATTTTTATTAACTAATGTTTTGATTTTGATGAATATAATATAAAAGGATAACACTAGACAAAAACATAGCAGTAATATAAAAAAAATTGAATATTGTTTATGGACTTTCAAGTCCTTTAATTTTTCATTTTGTTTATTCTTTAATTGTTCTATTGAAACACTTATCTTATTTAGTTCATCGATTTGGCTATTAATATTGATTGTTTTGGGATTTTTTACAATGTCAACAAGGTGTTTTTCAAACAATATTTCGCTTTCTTCTATTTTTACAAGAGCCGTAACAGGAAAGTAGTTCAGGCTAACATTACTAGTATATTCGCTTTTAGCATTTATGATAGTTGTCTCCGAGTGTATTTGACAGTTATTCCTTATATTAATTATTCCCACACCTTGCAAATTAAGTGGGTCACTTGTATCTTTACAATTTATAATTACTTGCTCCGATTTCGGAATTATATATAGCCAAGAGTTACTTGAAGCTAGTTGGAGATACAATGGATTATTTAAGTACATTATTTTTGTTTCGCAAGCGTATGTAAGAGTCAAACCTGGCTGAAATAAGTCTAGTTCGCATTTGGAATTTAGGTGGGCTATAGAAATTGGAACATTTTGTTCACATAAAAATTGGTTTTTCTGTAAAAGACTACATATTTTTAGATCGCTTTCATCGTATAGAAAGTAATGTTGTTTAACGTTGTCGATTGCGATAAGGTCTTTGCTAGGAATTACTAAAGAATATGTTTCATTTGATAGTAAATGAGATATGCTCGTCATTTTGTATACCTCGTATTGCCTTGCAGCAGGCAATGGTATAACCAGAAGGAAGCTTAGTCGCCCGTTAAGGTACTACACATGGGTTTCTATAATTTGATAAAAGTTACTGAGATTTTCCAAGTTAATGGTCAAGAGAGATGCGATTGTATTTTCGACAGTTCTTGAAGTAATTCTTGTGCATCAATGACGTAAGGATGTAGTTTTCCTTGCATGGGTGACGTGATCATATCTATTAAATGGTTTTGCATTATTAGAAATTGATCTGCTATTGATGTGAAGAGAGCGAATATTCCTGTGACTAGGTTTATTGCCTTGCTAATGCGAGCAGATGATTCCATATTTTCGACAATTTGTTTGACATCGGTTATGATATCGTCAACTTTTTCGTTTGTTGTAGCAGCTTCTCTAAGCATTTGCTTACTTACATTTAATTGATGAAGACTTGATTCGTAGACACTTGTTTGTTGCTTGATAAGCGAAAGTATATGATTTTCATTAGCTCGTAAGGCCTTTAATTGTTCGTCATAATATTCAGCGTCAGTGTTATCAAGCGTACCAAACAATTGTTTTGCTGCATTTCCTGCGATATTGATAAGGCCTCTCCTTTTTATTAAAGAAAAGGTTGGGTGCCTAATAAGTTACATATACGACGATGTTGTATTTCAATGTTTGATAGGGAACGATTCATGACCGGTATGAAGTTTTCACATTGAGAAAGATTAACATTTTTCTTACTTAAATCACTGCATATACCTTCAAGTTTATTAAAATAATTAGTTAATTGCTTTACTTGCAGTTTAAAGTCGTTGAGCTCGGTGTATACGAGGAATTTCCATTTGTCCGAGTAGAGTTTTAAGAGACCAACGTTTTCGTAATAGAGTCCAGAACTATTGTTAAAGTCGACTATGGTGTATAAGCTGCTAGTAGTCTCCAGCGAAATTCCACATGCGACTGCCGTTGTTTCATCATGCCAGAGGTAATGACGCAATGAGTTTCGTTATTTAGGATAGGATAGGAATAATTTTATTATTCTTAACGTAAATTTAGGAGTTAAAAATTTTTAATCGATTATTGTGGACCTTTACCTTACGTTTTTTCACCAAAATAGTAGTGTTCACGCCTTGGGCTGAAATGAGCTTAAATGGGCAATTCCACACGGGTGATAACTTTTTGTGTTTTCCTTTTTCAGGTGTCTCACTTTTTAGAAGAACCAAGTCATTTTCGCAAAACTTTACAGGGTTGGTGTGTTTATCGTAACATTCTTTATTATTTTCTTTACTTTGGATTAGTTTTTTTCCGCGATTTGGTGAGAGTGTTGAAGACGGCCTCTAAGCTCATTCACATAATTATCGTAATTGTAGCAAATTTCTGGATTTTTACTAAGAGAAGTGGGAATTTCTGCTTTATGACCGAAACGTAATTCAAAAGGGGTATAATTTGTGGATGAACTAGGCGTAGTGTTATAAACAAATATAGCATATTTAATCCAATCATCCCAATTTGTTTGAGACTTGTTGGTAAAAGATCTTAAGTATTCAATAAGATTGCGATGCACTCTCTCGCAGGATCCGTTCGACTGAGCACGATAGGCAGTTGTTTGAAGCTTTTTAATTTTTAGCAGATTGCAAACTGATTTAAAGGTCTCACTTAGGAAGTTCTGACCTTGATCACTGAGAACGAACTTAGGAGTACCGTAAAGAAAGATTATTTCGGTTACAAATTTTTCTGCGATTGTAGAGGAGTCTTGACTAGGCATAAGTATTGAGCAAGAGAAATTCGTGAGGTCATCGATAATGGTTAGAAGGTATTTATTATTGTTATCAGTGACAGGATATGAGCCGCAAATATCCACAGAAATTTTTTCGAAAGGGGTTTTTGCCGTTGACGTGATAACCATAGGCATACGAGTATATCTGGTTATCTTATTTTTTTGGCATTCAGCGCATTTCTTTATAAAGTTCTTTATATCGTTATACATGTTCTTCCATTTATGATACAATCTAATCCTTTGAAAGGTTCTATTTGTACCAGAGTGACCACCTGTAGGGGAATTATGAAACTCTGAGAGAATTTGAGCAATTTGGTCACTTGTGTAAGATTGATTATAGTTGTCGTTACAAACCTTAATTTTGATCGTAGTATTCTTGAATATGTGTCGCATCATCAATCGTATTGGCTCGTATTTTAAATGACTGTAGTTAGAAAGCTTAGCTGGGTTTGGTAAATGAAGCTCTTGGATTAAGTGCTTTTCCAGAAACTCTAGAAGTTTTAATAATGCCATAAAGAAATCTTCATAAGTTGCTTTGTCTTTAAATTCATGGATTGTAAGATATATGACGTGTCTATTGTTTTTCTTAAAGCCCACTATATCAGATTTGTTTAAGACTTGGGATTTTAGAGATTGCATGTGTTTCTGATCTTTGACAAATTGTTCAGCAGAACCACTCAAGATCAAATCTTTATTAACAAACATGGCCACATCTTTAGATTTCGGAACGCTTAATATGCTATTGTCGCTATCAATAATATTATTAGTATTAAAAGTTGTTTGATCTATTTACTTCATAAATTTCTCGTAAACACTATGTTATCCGTAACAGTACTTTCTTCAGGGGAATTTTCTTTATAATTATTCGGTGTATTACAGACATAATGATTTTTCCTGCCTTTGTCTACATCGGAACGTAAGGTCATTTTAAATACTCTACTAAGAGCGTCTGCGTTAGCATTTAGTTTACCCTTTTTGTACACCACTTCGAAGTCGTATTCTTGCAATTTAAGACCCCAACGAAAGTGTCTAGATCTAGTGTCTTTAAAATTCTGCAGATATATAAGTGGCTGATGATCTGTAACGATTTTGAAACTTTTCCCAAACAAATAAGCCCGAAAATGATTTATTGACCAGACAATTGCTAGCAATTCTTTGTCTATGGTCGAATAATTTCTCTACGCCTTAGTAAGAGTTCTGGATGCAAATGCACGCCACTTGCGTCTGTAGTTAAAATAAATTCTTTGTTGAAATCGGGCTACTGAAGCAACGGTGATCGGGGTACTGAAGCAACGGTGGATTTGATAACATTTCTTTAAGTGTTTGAAAAGATTCGGTACAACAAGTATTCCAGTTAAATACTTTATCCTTCTTTAACAATTCTGTTAGAGGTTGCGATATTTTAGAAAAGCTTTAATAAATCTACGGTAGTATCCCGCTAGATCCAAAAACATTTTGATTTCTTTAGCACTAGTAGGAGTTTTATAATTTGTAATGCATTCGATTTTCTTTGGGTCCGGACTTATGCCATTTTCGTTGATGACATGACCAAGGTAAGATAGCTCATTCTATAAGAATTCGCATTTGTCCGGCTGTAATTTCGAATTGTGCTGTCTCAGTCTGTCCAAAACTTCTACTAATTTTTCGTTGTGCTCGTCCAGGGTTCTACCATATATTATGATATCATCCATATATACAAACACTCTGGTTCCTTGCAAACCCGTAAGGATGTTGTTCATCATACGTTGGAACGTAGCTGGCGCTCCTTTTAACCCAAAAGGCATGCGAAGAAACTCAAAATGGCCCAGAGGGGTGGAAAAAGCAGTTTTAGCGCGATCTTTAGTATGTACACTAATTTGGTGAAACACACTAGCGAGATCTAGAGTAGAAAAATATCTGGATTCGCCCAATTGATCGAGAATTTCCGCTATGTGTGGAAGAGGGTATGCATCACCCACCATTTTATCGTTTAGTTTCCTAAAATCCGCAACGATTCTCCACTTTTTTACACCATTCGAGTCTGGTTTCTTCGGAACAACAATATGAGGGAAATTCCATGGACTCTTTGAAGGTTGTATGATTTCATCATCCAAAATTTGCTGAATTTGTTTGTCCACTTCAGATTTTTGAAACTCAGGTAGACGATAAGGCTTAATATGAATTGGGGTAGAGTCTGGAGTATTTATTTCATGTGAAATAGAACTTGTGCACGCTAATGCGTCATCCCTAAAAAAAATACATCATTATATTCTTTGCATATCTCCAAGATTTTCGCTCGTTCAGGGAATGGGATATGGTTTAAGCGAAGCTGATTTTCTAACAATGGTATTCTGGCATCCAAACTCTTAGCATTCTCTTTCAAGTTTAATACGTCGAAATTAGATAACTCTTCGAATTCCGCATCTCCAACGTTCAGACTCTCCTCAGATAGACTGGAATTTAAAACCGGAACATAACAAATGTTATCAACAGGATTGGAAATAGCATTACCAATATACAATCCATTCTCCAATTGCTTTGATTTGCTTACACATGGTAAATTTATATTGGTTTTAATTTTTGCAATAGTTTCTGACCTAGGAGGGATCGTAATTTTCTTTACTGATGGTTCAACATCAAATTCGTAGCTCCTACAGAAAACTTTAATGTATAGTTTGCGAGAGCCAAAGTCTTATCTTGCCTTAAATTTTTCAAGGAAATCTTTGCCGATTATACCCTCATTTTTTATAGGGAATGTGTCAGGAACTATATGGAATGCCTGCATTATCAAATCACTTCTGAATTTTATCTTACACCAACAGAGACCAATAGTGGATATCGAGACATTACATATACCACTTAATTTTAATGTTATGTTGGTATGAACACATTCTTCACCCTTAAGTTTCCCTATCTTTAGGACGCAAATATCTTTTCCGCTATCAATCAAAAAATTACATTTGTTAGACCTAGTGGATAGTACATCAAAATTAACCGAATCATTTATTTTTACTGATTGTGGGTCAATGTAATGCACTTTTGGCGGGGGTTCCCTTAAACTGCCTGCATTTGGATCCGAAGAGGGGTTGGAAATACGTAGTTTCACAGATCGGTCTGACTTGTAAACTTGTTGATGTGACCTCTCTTTACAGAAGTTTCATCTTCCGACCACGTACCGGCAACTCGACAATCTGACTGCGGTCCCCTTCGCTCGAATCTATGTTTCTTCGATTCAAAATTTGATCGGGTTGCAAAATAGATCACGTTGCTAGCAACGTGCGAATAATTACTTAGTGAGTGCCAGAAAGTGGCTTGAAAAATAATATTTATGCTTTATGTTATGTAAGCATTATATACGTGTAAATGTATATGACGACATGACTTTATTACACCCCCTTCCTTAAGAGGAAAATTTGTACCTAGGAAGGGTACTGATTTTCTTGCCAGTTAAAGGAACCGGGGTAGATTTCAAACTATCGATTGTCGGCGGGTCGGTTTCACAATTATTACTACCTATAGTAGGTATAGTTTTATCTAACTCTATACATTCTTTATTGATAATTATTTTATTTTTATTAACTAATGTTTTGATTTTGATGAATATAATATAAAAGGATAACACTAGACAAAAACATAGCAGTAATATAAAAAAAATTGAATATTGTTTATGGACTTTCAAGTCCTTTAATTTTTCATTTTGTATATTCTTTAATTGTTCTATTGAAACACTTATCTTATTTAGTTCATCGATTTGGCTATTAATATTGATTGTTTTGGGATTTTTTACAATGTCAACAAGGTGTTTTTCAAACAATATTTCGCTTTCTTCTATTTTTACAAGAGCCGTAACAGGAAAGTAGTTCAGGCTAACATTACTAGTATATTCGCTTTTAGCATTTATGATAGTTGTCTCCGAGTGTATTTGACAGTTATTCCTTATATTAATTATTCCCACACCTTGCAAATTAAGTGGGTCACTTGTATCTTTACAATTTATAATTACTTGCTCCGATTTCGGAATTATATATAGCCAAGAGTTACTTGAAGCTAGTTGGAGATACAATGGATTATTTAAGTACATTATTTTTGTTTCGCAAGCGTGTGTAAGAGTCAAACCTGGCTGAAATAAGTCTAGTTCGCATTTGGAATTTAGGTGGGCTATAGAAATTGGAACATTTTGTTCACATAAAAATTGGTTTTTCTGTAAAAGACTACATATTTTTAGATCGCTTTCATCGTATAGAAAGTAATGTTGTTTAACGTTGTCGATTGCGATAAGGTCTTTGCTAGGAATTACTAAAGAATATGTTTCATTTGATAGTAAATGAGATATGCTCGTCATTTTGTATACCTCGTATTGCCTTGCAGCAGGCAATGGTATAACCAGAAGGAAGCTTAGTCGCCCGTTAAGGTACTACACATGGGTTTCTATAATTTGATAAAAGTTACTGAGATTTTCCAAGTTAATGGTCAAGAGAGATGCGATTGTATTTTCGACAGTTCTTGAAGTAATTCTTGTGCATCAATGACGTAAGGATGTAGTTTTCCTTGCATGGCTGACGTGATCATATCTATTAAATGGTTTTGCATTATTAGAAATTGATCTGCTATTGATGTGAAGAGAGCGAATATTCCTGTGACTAGGTTTATTGCCTTGCTAATGCGAGCAGATGATTCCATATTTTCGACAATTTGTTTGACATCGGTTATGATATCGTCAACTTTTTCGTTTGTTGTAGCAGCTTCTCTAAGCATTTGCTTACTTACATTTAATTGATGAAGACTTGATTCGTAGACACTTGTTTGTTGCTTGATAAGCGAAAGTATATGATTTTCATTAGCTCGTAAGGCCTTTAATTGTTCGTCATAATATTCAGCGTCAGTGTTATCAAGCGTACCAAACAATTGTTTTGCTGCATTTCCTACGATATTGATAAGGCCTCTCCTTTTTATTAAAGAAGGTTGGGTGCCTAATAAGTTACATATAAGACGATGTTGTATTTCAATGTTTGATAGGGAACGATTCATGACCGGTATGAAGTTTTCACATTGAGAAAGATTAACATTTTTCTTACTTAAATCACTGCATATACCTTCAAGTTTATTAAAATAATTAGTTAATTGCTTTACTTGCAGTTTAAAGTCGTTGAGCTCGGTGTATACGAGGAATTTCCATTTGTCCGAGTAGAGTTTTAAGAGACCAACGTTTTCGTAATAGAGTCCAGAACTATTGTTAAAGTCGACTATGGTGTATAAGCTGCTAGTAGTCTCCAGCGAAATTCCACATGCGACTGCCGTTGTGAGCAGTATTACTAGTTTCATCATGCCAGAGGTAATGACGCAATGAGTTTCGTTATTTAGGATAGGATAGGAATAATTTTATTATTCTTAACATAAATTTAGGAGTTAAAAATTTTTAATCGATTATTGTGGACCCTTACCTTACGTTTTTTCACCAAAATAGTAGTGTTCGCGCCTTGGGCTGAAATGAGCTTAAATGGGCCATTCCACACGGGTGATAAATTTTTGTGTTTTCCTTTTTGAGGTGTCTCACTTTTTAGAAGAACCAAGTCATTTTCGCAAAACTTTACAGGGTTGGTGTGTTTATCGTAACATTCTTTATTATATTCTTTACTTTGGATTAGTTTTTTTCCCGCGATTTGGTGAGAGTGTTGAAGACGGCCTCTAAGCTCATTCACATAATTATCGTAATTGTAGCAAATTTCTGGATTTTTACAAAGAGAAGTGGGAATTTCTGCTTTATGACCGTAACGTAATTCAAAAGGGGTATAATTTGTGGATGAACTAGGCGTAGTGTTATAAACAAATATAGCATATTTAATCCAATCATCCCAATTTGTTTGAGACTTGTTGATAAAAGATCTTAAGTAATAAATAAGATTGCGATGCACTCTCTCACAGGAACCGTTCGACTGAGGACGATAGGCAGTTGTTTGAAGCTTTTTAATTTTTAGCAGATTGCAAACTGATTTAAAGGTCTCACTTAGGAAGTTCTGACCTTGATCACTGAGAACGAACTTATTAGTACCGTAAAGAAAGATTATTTCGGTTACAAATTTTTCTGCGATTGTAGAGGAGTCTTGACTAGGCATAAGTATTGCGCAAGAGAAATTCGTGAGGTCATCGATAATGGTTAGACGGTATTTATTATTGTTATCAGTGACAGGATATGGACCGCAAATATCCATAGAAATTTTTTCGAAAGGGGTTTTTGCCGTTGACGTGATAACCATAGGCATACGAGTATATCTGGTTATCTTATTTTTTTGGCATTCAGCGCATTTCTTTATAAAGTTCTTTATATCGTTATACATGTTCTTCCATTTATGATACAATCTAATCCTTTGAAAGGTTCTATTTGTACCAGAGTGACCACCTGTAGGGGAATTATGAAACTCTGAGAGAATTTGAGCAATTTGGTCACTTGTGTAAGATTGATTATAGTTGTCGTTACAAACCTTAATTTTGATCTTAGTATTCTTGAATATGTGTCGCATCATCAATCGTATTGGCTCGTATTTTAAATGACTGTAGTTAGAAAGCTTAGCTGGGTTTGGTAAATGAGGCTCTTGGATTAAGTGCTTTTCCAGAAACTCTCGAAGTTTTAATAATGCCATAAAGAAATCTTCATAAGTTGCTTTGTCTTTAAATTCATGGATTGTAAGATATATGACGTGTCTATTGTTTTTCTTAAAGCCCACTATATCAGATTTGTTTAAGACTTGGGATTGTAGAGATTGCATGTGTTTCTGATCTTTGACAAATTGTTCAGCAGAACCACTCAAGATCAAATCTTTATTAACAAACATGGCCACATCTTTAGATTTCGGAACGCTTAATATGCTATTGTCGCTATCAATAATATTATTAGTATTAAAAGTTGTTTGATCTATTTCCTTCATAAATTTCTCGTAAACACTATGTTATCCGTAACAGTACTTTCTTCAGGGGAATTTTCTTTATAATTATTCGGTGTATTACAGACATAATGATTTTTCCTGGCTTTGTCTACATCGAAACGTAAGGTCATTTTAAATACTCTACTAAGAGCGTCTGCGTTAGTATTTAGTTTACCCTTTTTCTACACAACTTCGAAGTCGTATTCTTCCAATTTAAGACCCCAACGAAAGAGTCTAGATCTAGTGTCTTTAAAATTCTGCAGATATATAAGTGGCTGATGATCTGTAACGATTTTGAAACTTTTCCCAAACAAATAAGCCCGAAAATGATTTATTGACCAGACAATTGCTAGCAATTCTTTGTCTATGGTCGAATAATTTCTCTACGCCTTAGTAAGAGTTCTGGATGCAAATGCACGCCACTTGCGTCTGTAGTTAAAATAAATTCTTTGTTGAAATCGGGGTACTGAAGCAACGGTGGATTTGATAACATTTCTTTAAGTGTTTGAAAAGATTCGGTACAACAAGTATTCCAGTTAAATACTTTATCCTTCTTTAACAATTCTGTTAGAGGTTGCGATATTTTAGAAAAGCTTTAATAAATCTACGGTAGTATCCCGCTAGATCCAAAAACATTTTGATTTCTTTAGCACTAGTAGGAGTTTTATAATTTGTAATGCATTCGATTTTCTTTGGGTCCGGACTTATGCCATTTTCGTTGATGACATGACCAAGGTAAGATAGCTCATTCTATAAGAATTCGCATTTGTCCGGCTGTAATTTCGAATTGTGCTGTCTCAGTCTGTCCAAAACTTCTACTAATTTTTCGTTGTGCTCGTCCAGGGTTCTACCATATATTATGATATCATCCATATATACAAACACTCTGGTTCCTTGCAAACCCGTAAGGATGTTGTTCATCATACGTTGGAACGTAGCTGGCGCTCCTTTTAACCCAAAAGGCATGCGAAGAAACTCAAAATGGCCCAGAGGGGTGGAAAAAGCAGTTTTAGCGCGATCTTTAGTATGTACACTAATTTGGTGAAACACACTAGCGAGATCTAGAGTAGAAAAATATCTGGATTCGCCCAATTGATCGAGAATTTCCGCTATGTGTGGAAGAGGGTATGCATCACCCACCATTTTATCGTTTAGTTTCCTAAAATCCGCAACGATTCTCCACTTTTTTACACCATTCGAGTCTGGTTTCTTCGGAACAACAATATGAGGGAAATTCCATGGACTCTTTGAAGGTTGTATGATTTCATCATCCAAAATTTGCTGAATTTGTTTGTCCACTTCAGATTTTTGAAACTCAGGTAGACGATAAGGCTTAATATGAATTGGGGTAGAGTCTGGAGTATTTATTTCATGTGAAATAGAACTTGTGCACGCTAATGCGTCATCCCTAAAAAAAATACATCATTATATTCTTTGCATATCTCCAAGATTTTCGCTCGTTCAGGGAATGGGATATGGTTTAAGCGAAGCTGATTTTCTAACAATGGTATTCTGGCATCCAAACTCTTAGCATTCTCTTTCAAGTTTAATACGTCGAAATTAGATAACTCTTCGAATTCCGCATCTCCAACGTTCAGACTCTCCTCAGATAGACTGGAATTTAAAACCGGAACATAACAAATGTTATCAACAGGATTGGAAATAGCATTACCAATATACAATCCATTCTCCAATTGCTTTGATTTGCTTACACATGGTAAATTTATATTGGTTTTAATTTTTGCAATAGTTTCTGACCTAGGAGGGATCGTAATTTTCTTTACTGATGGTTCAACATCAAATTCGTAGCTCCTACAGAAAACTTTAATGTATAGTTTGCGAGAGCCAAAGTCTTATCTTGCCTTAAATTTTTCAAGGAAATCTTTGCCGATTATACCCTCATTTTTTATAGGGAATGTGTCAGGAACTATATGGAATGCCTGCATTATCAAATCACTTCTGAATTTTATCTTACACCAACAGAGACCAATAGTGGATATCGAGACATTACATATACCACTTAATTTTAATGTTATGTTGGTATGAACACATTCTTCACCCTTAAGTTTCCCTATCTTTAGGACGCAAATATCTTTTCCGCTATCAATCAAAAAATTACATTTGTTAGACCTAGTGGATAGTACATCAAAATTAACCGAATCATTTATTTTTACTGATTGTGGGTCAATGTAATGCACTTTTGGCGGGGGTTCCCTTAAACTGCCTGCATTTGGATCCGAAGAGGGGTTGGAAATACGTAGTTTCACAGATCGGTCTGAGTGACGAGAGCTCGGGGAAAAAAGGTTCAGTTCAGAATTATCTGACTTGTAAACTTGTTGATGTGACCTCTCTTTACAGAAGTTTCATCTTCCGACCACGTACCGGCAACTCGACAATCTGACTGCGGTCCCCTTCGCTCGAATCTATGTTTCTTCGATTCAAAATTTGATCGGGTTGCAAAATAGATCACGTTGCTAGCAACGTGCGAATAATTACTTAGTGAGTGCCAGAAAGTGGCTTGAAAAATAATATTTATGCTTTATGTTATGTAAGCATTATATACGTGTAAATGTATATGACGACATGACTTTATTACACCCCCTTCCTTAAGAGGAAAATTTGTACCTAGGAAGGGTACTGATTTTCTTGCCAGTTAAAGGAACCGGGGTAGATTTCAAACTATCGATTGTCGGCGGGTCGGTTTCACAATTATTACTACCTATAGTAGGTATAGTTTTATCTAACTCTATACATTCTTTATTGATAATTATTTTATTTTTATTAACTAATGTTTTGATTTTGATGAATATAATATAAAAGGATAACACTAGACAAAAACATAGCAGTAATATAAAAAAAATTGAATATTGTTTATGGACTTTCAAGTCCTTTAATTTTTCATTTTGTATATTCTTTAATTGTTCTATTGAAACACTTATCTTATTTAGTTCATCGATTTGGCTATTAATATTGATTGTTTTGGGATTTTTTACAATGTCAACAAGGTGTTTTTCAAACAATATTTCGCTTTCTTCTATTTTTACAAGAGCCGTAACAGGAAAGTAGTTCAGGCTAACATTACTAGTATATTCGCTTTTAGCATTTATGATAGTTGTCTCCGAGTGTATTTGACAGTTATTCCTTATATTAATTATTCCCACACCTTGCAAATTAAGTGGGTCACTTGTATCTTTACAATTTATAATTACTTGCTCCGATTTCGGAATTATATATAGCCAAGAGTTACTTGAAGCTAGTTGGAGATACAATGGATTATTTAAGTACATTATTTTTGTTTCGCAAGCGTGTGTAAGAGTCAAACCTGGCTGAAATAAGTCTAGTTCGCATTTGGAATTTAGGTGGGCTATAGAAATTGGAACATTTTGTTCACATAAAAATTGGTTTTTCTGTAAAAGACTACATATTTTTAGATCGCTTTCATCGTATAGAAAGTAATGTTGTTTAACGTTGTCGATTGCGATAAGGTCTTTGCTAGGAATTACTAAAGAATATGTTTCATTTGATAGTAAATGAGATATGCTCGTCATTTTGTATACCTCGTATTGCCTTGCAGCAGGCAATGGTATAACCAGAAGGAAGCTTAGTCGCCCGTTAAGGTACTACACATGGGTTTCTATAATTTGATAAAAGTTACTGAGATTTTCCAAGTTAATGGTCAAGAGAGATGCGATTGTATTTTCGACAGTTCTTGAAGTAATTCTTGTGCATCAATGACGTAAGGATGTAGTTTTCCTTGCATGGCTGACGTGATCATATCTATTAAATGGTTTTGCATTATTAGAAATTGATCTGCTATTGATGTGAAGAGAGCGAATATTCCTGTGACTAGGTTTATTGCCTTGCTAATGCGAGCAGATGATTCCATATTTTCGACAATTTGTTTGACATCGGTTATGATATCGTCAACTTTTTCGTTTGTTGTAGCAGCTTCTCTAAGCATTTGCTTACTTACATTTAATTGATGAAGACTTGATTCGTAGACACTTGTTTGTTGCTTGATAAGCGAAAGTATATGATTTTCATTAGCTCGTAAGGCCTTTAATTGTTCGTCATAATATTCAGCGTCAGTGTTATCAAGCGTACCAAACAATTGTTTTGCTGCATTTCCTACGATATTGATAAGGCCTCTCCTTTTTATTAAAGAAAAGGTTGGGTGCCTAATAAGTTACATATACGACGATGTTGTATTTCAATGTTTGATAGGGAACGATTCATGACCGGTATGAAGTTTTCACATTGAGAAAGATTAACATTTTTCTTACTTAAATCACTGCATATACCTTCAAGTTTATTAAAATAATTAGTTAATTGCTTTACTTGCAGTTTAAAGTCGTTGAGCTCGGTGTATACGAGGAATTTCCATTTGTCCGAGTAGAGTTTTAAGAGACCAACGTTTTCATAATAGAGTCCAGAACTATTGTTAAAGTCGACTATGGTGTATAAGCTGCTAGTAGTCTCCAGCGAAATTCCACATGCGACTGCCGTTGTTTCATCATGCGAGAGGTAATGACGCAATGAGTTTCGTTATTTAGGATAGGATAGGAATAATTTTATTATTCTTAACGTAAATTTAGGAGTTAAAAATTTTTAATCGATTATTGTGGACCTTTACCTTACGTTTTTTCACCAAAATAGTAGTGTTCACGCCTTGGGCTGAAATGAGCTTAAATGGGCCATTCCACACGGGTGATAACTTTTTGTGTTTTCCTTTTTGAGGTGTCTCACTTTTTAGGAGAACCAAGTCATTTTCGCAAAACTTTACAGGGTTGGTGTGTTTATCGTAACATTCTTTATTATTTTCTTTACTTTGGATTAGTTTTTTTCCCGCGATTTGGTGAGAGTGTTGAAGACGGCCTCTAAGCTCATTCACATAATTATCGTAATTGTAGCAAATTTCTGGATTTTTACAAAGAGAAGTGGGAATTTCTGCTTTATGACCGAAAAGTAATTCGACTGAGGACGATAGGCAGCTGTTTGAAGCTTTTTAATTTTTAGCAGATTGTAAACTGATTTAAAGGTCTCACTGAGGAAGTTCTGACCTTGATCACTGAGAATGAACTTAGGAGTACCGTAAAGAAAGATTATTTCGGTTACAAATTTTTCTGCGATTGTAGAGGAGTCTTGACTAGGCATAAGTATTGCGCAAGAGAAATTCGTGAGGTCATCGATAATGGTTAGAAGGTATTTTTTATTGTTATCAGTGACAGGATATGGGCCGCAAATATCCATAGAAATTTTTTCGAAAGGGGTTTTTGCCGTTGACGTGATAACCATAGGCATACGAGTATATCTGGTTATCTTATTTTTTTGGCATTCAGCGCATTTCTTTATAAAGTTCTTTATATCGTTATACATGTTCTTCCATTTATGATACAATCTAATCCTTTGAAAGGTTCTATTTGTACCAGAGTGACCACCTGTAGGGGAATTATGAAACTCTGAGAGAATTTGAGCAATTTGGTCACTTGTGTAAGATTGATTATAGTTGTCGTTACAAACCTTAATTTTGATCTTAGTATTCTTGAATATGTGTCGCATCATCAATCGTATTGGCTCGTATTTTAAATGACTGTAGTTAGAAAGCTTAGCTGGGTTTGGTAAATGAAGCTCTTGGATTAAGTGCTTTTCCAGAAACTCTCGAAGTTTTAATAATGCCATAAAGAAATCTTCATAAGTTGCTTTGTCTTTAAATTCATGGATTGTAAGATATATGACGTGTCTATTGTTTTTCTTAAAGCCCACTATATCAGATTTGTTTAAGACTTGGGATTGTAGAGATTGCATGTGTTTCTGATCTTTGACAAATTGTTCAGCAGAACCACTCAAGATCAAATCTTTATTAACAAATATGCCCACATCTTTAGTTTTCGGAACGCTTAATATGCTATTGTCGCTATCAATAATATTATTAGTATTAAAAGTTGTTTGATCTATTTGCTTCATAAATTTCTCGTAAACACTATGTTATCCGTAACAGTACTTTCTTCAGGGGAATTTTCTTTATAATTATTCGGTGTATTACAGACATAATGATTTTTCCTGCCTTTGTCTACATCGGAACGTAAGGTCATTTTAAATACTCTACTAAGAGCGTCTGCGTTAGTATTTAGTTTACCCTTTTTGTACACAACTTCGAAGTCGTATTCTTCCAATTTAAGACCCCAACGAAAGAGTCTAGATCTAGTGTCTTTAAAATTCTGCAGATATATAAGTGGCTGATGATCTGTATCGATTTTGAAGCTTTTCCCAAACAAATAAGCCCGAAAATGATTTATTGACCAGACAATTGCTAGCAATTCTTTGTCTATGGTCGAATAATTTCTCTACGCCTTAGTAAGAGTTCTGGATGCAAATGCACGCCACTTGCGTCTGTAGTTAAAATAAATTCTTTGTTGAAATCGGGGTACTGAAGCAACGGTGGATTTGATAACATTTCTTTAAGTGTTTGAAAAGATTCGGTACAACAAGTATTCCAGTTAAATACTTTATCCTTCTTTAACAATTCTGTTAGAGGTTGCGATATTTTAGAAAAATCTTTAATAAATCTACGGTAGTATCCCGCTAGATCCAAAAACATTTTGATTTCTTTAGCACTAGTAGGAGTTTTATAATTTGTAATGCATTCGATTTTCTTTGGGTCCGGACTTACGCCATTTTCGTTGATGACATGACCAAGATAAGATAGCTCATTCTATAAGAATTCGCATTTGTCCGGCTGTAATTTCGAATTGTGCTGTCTCAGTCTGTCCAAAACTTCTACTAATTTTTCGTTGTGCTCGTCCAGGGTTCTACCATATATTATAATATCATCCATATATACAAGAACTCTGGTTCCTTGCAAACCCGTAAGGACGTTGTTCATCATACGTTGGAACGTAGCTGGCGCTCCTTTGAACCCAAAAGGTATGCGTAGATACTCAAAATGGTCCAGAGGGATGGAAAAAGCAGTTTTAGCGCGATCTTTAGGATGTACACTAATTTGGTGAAACGCACTAGCGAGATCTAGAGTAGAAAAATATCTGCATTCGCCCAATTGATCGAGAATTTCCGCTATGTGTGGAAGAGGGTATGCATCACCCATCATTTTATCGTTTAGTTTCCTAAAATCCGCAACGATTCTCCACTTTTTTACACCATTCGAGTCTGGTTTCTTCGGAACAACAATAAGAGGGAAATTCCATGGACTATTTGAAGGTTGTATGATTTCATCATCCAACATTTGCTGAATTTGTTTGCCCACTTCAGATTTTTGAAACTCAGGTAGACGATAAGGCTTAATATGAATTGGGGTAGAGTCTGGAGTATTTATTTCATGTGAAATAGAACTTGTGCTCGCTAATACATAATCCCTAAGAATTATTATATTCTTTGCATATCTCCAAGATTTTCGCTCGTTCAGGGAATGGGATATGGTTTAAGCGAAGCTGCTTTTCTAACAATGGGATTCTGGCATCCAAACTCTTAGCATTCTCTTTCAAGTTTAATACTTCGAAATTAGATAACTCTTCGAATTCCGCATCTCCAACGTTCAGACTCTCCTCAGATAGACTGGAATTTAAAACCGGAACATAAAAAATGTTATCAACAGGATTGGAAATAGCATTACCAATATACAATCCATTCTCCCAATTGCTTTGATTTGCTTACACATGGTAAATTTATATTGGTTTTAATTTTTGCAATAGTTTCTGACCTAGGAGGGATCGTAATTTTCTTTACTGATGGTTCAACATCAAATTTCGTAGCTCCTACAGAAAACTTTAATGTATAGTTTGCGAGAGCCAAGGAAATCTTTGCCGATTATACCCTCATTTTTTATAGGGAATGTGTCAGGAACTATATGGAATGCCTGCATTATCAAATCACTTCCGAATTTTATCTTATACCAACAGAGACCAATAGTGGATATCGAGACATTACATATACTACTTAATTTTAATGTTATGTTGGTATGAACACATTCTTCACCCTTAAGTTTCCCTATCTTTAGGACGCAAATATCATTTCCGCTATCAATCAAAAAATTACATTTGTTAGACTTAGTGGATAGTATATCAAAATTAACCGAATCATTTATTTGTACTGATTGTGGGTCAATGTAATGCACTTTTGGCGGGGGTTCCCTTAAACTGCCTGCATTTGGATCCGAAGAGGGGTTGGAAATACGTAGTTTCACAGATCGGTCTAAGTGACGAGAGCTCGGGGAAAAAAGGTTCAGTTCAGAATTATCTGACTTGGAAACTTGTTGCTGTGACCTCTCTTTACAGAAGTTTCATCTTCCGACCACGTACCGGCAACTCGACAATCTGACTGCGGTCCCCTTCGCTCGAATCTATGTTTCTTCGATTCAAAATTTGATCGGGTTGCAAAATAGATCACGTTGCTAGCAACGTGCGAATAATTACTTAGTGGGTGCCAGGAAGTGGCTTGAAAAATAATATTTATGCTTTATGTTATGTAAGCATTATATACGTGCAAATGTATATAATGCGCAAAAGTAATATGAAGTTAAATGAACTTTATAACTTTATTGAAAAATGATGATAATATTTATGCTTTATGCTATGTAAGCATTATATACGTGCAAATGTATATGACGACATGACTTTATTACACCTGGGTTCGAGCTCACCCTAGCCGTTGGAAGATCTACGTGGCCAACATAGTGTCGGAAATACAATTCTAATCCTGTAACACAATAGAGATACGTGCCTTCGGAAAAAAATCCTGCAGACTGTGCTAGTCGGGGACTAGCGCCAGCAGTGCTTCCTAAGATCAAATCTTGGTAGAAAGGGCCTCAATGGCTGGAGGATCCCTCATCCCTTTGGCCAACAGGAATACCTTCTTCATCATCAACGGCCGATTGAGAAAAGAGGAATGTAGTCGTGGCCTTGGTTACTCAGTCAGATCAAATGTGGACTCTTTTGGAAGGATATTCTCGGCTAAATAAATTATTACGCGTAACTGGTTACGTTCGCCGCTTTGTTTTCAATTGTATAGAGAGCACTAAAGGGTGTAGGTTAAACACGCTCTTGAATTTATCGGAGTTATAAGCAGCGTTAAGCTTTTGGATTCAATATATCCAGCAGATCGAGTTCTTGCCAGAGGTAAGGAGGTTGCAAGGTGGAAGCCCCCTGGATAAAAACAGTAAATTAAATCGGCTGAATCCATTCTTGGACAAAGGAGGAAGTGCGTGTCGCCACTGTTCGTTACAAACGCTCACCCTTTCAACTACTCATCGTCAAAATGGCTGTTCTTCCATCACCAGATGATGATTAAAGATACTTCGTTTCTACACAAGTTCGAACTATTAGCTTGTACTATTTCTTAAAAGGGATTTATGCTTCTTACCCTTGTATGCTACATGGCGGGCGGAGGCTACTGATTGCTAGAGATGTTAGTTGCATACTTGCTACAATTCAATATTCGTCGCTAAAAGGACGAGGCGGGCGGAATGTTCGATATAGCGAGATGCCCTTGGTAACAAACTGATTATTCGTATTCAGCATCTCTCGGTCTGTACTTCTATACATACTATTCTACGTCATACGATCATTAGTTTACTGTAACCATTTTTGTTTGCCTGTAAAATAGTCCGTAGGCTCAGTAGTCCAGTAACAGCCTCGCTGTAAACTATTAATCTCGTTAAAGAATAAACCAGAAGTTTTAGTTGAAAAGTTTGCCTCTTATTTTACAGTCCACCTCTCTTAGTGTTCGTAAAAACAACACCATTAAATTCCTCATACAACGCTTCTCCGAACAGTTTTTTAATATGTTTTTCAGTTCACACTACTTATTTTGATTCAATTTAATTTCTGAAATGTATACAATTATATTGTCAAAATCACGCTCTTGACTCTCCACAATTGTGGTAGAAAAAGTGAACCTCTTTACATAACCATATTTGCAGATTTGCTCACAAATACGTAGATTGATAACTTTATAGCAAAGCCCGTTCGAAATTATAAACCAAACCAGCTTTACCGTACGCAAAAGTTCAATCAAACTCCAGGAAACAAATAAATGCGACGAAGAGGGAGCAATTGCTCTATGTGCATGAACATCTTTAGACCTGACGGGTTGAAACATGCTTTTTCGGAAAAACTATTTTCATAAATCTATGCAGTATTTCTTTCAATAAGTATAAATTACCACAGCGTATACGAAAATATCTCATTGGCGTGAATAATATAATATTATACAAATGAAAGCATTTTTCATAAAACGAATAACATTTTGTTCTCATTTTAAATATGACATTTCATTAAAACTCAAATATATTATCTTTGAGAATAAGAAGAAGCAATTCATACGCTTCAAGAAAATTCAGTTTGGGATACTTAATCATATATTTTCATAAAGATTCTGAGTGTACTATACTTGTTCTTAGACTTTTTTGTGAAATTTATTATTTATACTAATCCTTGAAACAGAAACTATGAAAAGTGTTCATCGATTGCAATAAAAATATTTGACTGCTATCAATCACGTCTTCTATTTCTTCGCCTGACATTTTTTCAGATCATCGCCATCATATTAATTCGAAATGTAGCAAAACTTATCTTACCCAACATTTATATGCAGCTTCTTTATCGCCAGCCTTTTTCGCTTTCAACGTAAAGTATAAACCAGGTGGGGAAGGTAAATTTACCATTTTTAAACGGATCAACATCTAGAGTTGGGCTTATCCGATATCTTCCCCTGTAAAATACATATAAAATAATCGCATTCAAAGCATCGGTTCATTCAATAGAACTAATATGACCCACATTTCGCTTTCAGTTCACAGTTCAAGTTTCCTACCTTTCAACCCATATAATTAAAGATCGTTGATCTCCTATTCTTACACATGCTCGCAATACCGTCACAATTTGTGATACTATGCAAATTTAATTGGGTGAACGAAGTGGTTCTAAATGTGGAGTAGCAAGAGCACGGTATTTACATGTGAGCATAAATATGTGGCGTGCTGTCCACCTTCGCAATGCATTTTTTTGTATTATTGTTTTGTGGTTTAATAAAAACAACAACTATTTACGTCGACAACGAAGAAGCAAAAGTGAATAACTCTGTAAAACAAGTTTTGTATCATGCAAGTTATAGTATATGCTGTGTAAAGATTCCGATTACCTATAATAGTTTCTGGTCGCCTGGTAATCTGCTTTTGCCTTTAGCTTGTCAATAGTCATTAGTAATTGCTACATTTTTATTTCTAATAAGCTATAATTTTCTATTTTCACATACGTAAGATCCAAGTGTTTGTGTGTGTGTGTGTGTGTGTGTGTGTGTGTGTGTGTGTGTGTGTGTGTGTGTGTGTGTGTGTGTGTGTGTGGCTGCGTGTTGCATCATGCAGCGCGGGTGAGGGGTCGCCCAATGACGTCATACTGCTCATCATGTTCGGGAGTGAGACAGAGACGGATGATGTATTAGAGCGAGATAACAGAGTAAAAGTAATTTAGGACCTCCATAAGAAATAACATGGGATTTTGGGCCACAGCCGGCATGGCTATACTACTCTCCTGCTTTAACTTTTCTGTCTCTCTTTTAAACTTTTCTATTTGCTCTCTGCTTTAACGTAATCTATGGTCAAGTGCGTGACAGTGAGCTTATCGGATTCCCGCGCTTTCTCTAATAACTTATATAAAAATCTTTCTAAAGTTTCTTTTGTCTTAACTATGGGTTCTCTTAGAACGGTGCCGCTTCGAAGGCGAACTCTAGTGGCTTCTTTTTGTTGATATTGATCTGGGGTATATTGGCTACCTGATTCGGGTTGAGTGACGTCTGTGGCGTTGCTCGTACATTCCCGGAAGTGTTGTGAATTCTCACCTGGGAATTTTTCCGCGTCGAACGAAGGTCAAGAGTCGTTGTGTGATTCCGCCTCATGTGGCGGAATAGAGACTTCCTGGTGCATGAGCGTCCACCGTTGTCCAAAAGGGGTACGTTTAGCCTTTTTAGGGTGTTCCCTTCCGAAATGATCTTGTTGCTAGGGGGGCTGTTGCCGTCTTATTTCCCGAGAGGGGGGGGGGACTAGGCCTACTTATTTTCACCTGGATAGGGTTGAAAAGGGGGCTTGAAGCTTTCTTCGAAATACTCTTCAACCCAGGAACAATGGTATTTGCCTTCTGAAGTTGTTTTTGAGTGGGTGTGTCTCCGTTATCCTCCTTCTTGATGCTGCCTGTAGAGCGGCTTAGGATTGTGAGTGTAGTTCTGCATTGATGCTTTGTTTACACTTAATGAGGTGAACGCATGCTCGCCTGGAGCAGAGGCGCTATTGATGTTATCGTTAGCGTTGGAGGTGACGTGGCTGATGTCATAGGTCCCCCGTAGATACGTATAGGACCAATGCTTTTCAAGCCTTTTCGATCTTATAACTTATCCAAGCTTCCTTGATCATACCGGCTGCGCCAATTTTGTTGTATACCAATATGGTTGTGGTGTATATTTAAAGGGGTATTCACTGTTACCTTGCCTTCCCCAGAGTGTTGCCAGTTGTTTTTGTAATCCGGGGGGGGGGGGGGTGGTATATTTAACTGCACAACGTTTCTGTTTTACCTGTCTTTTATTGAAACTTTTTTTTTCACAAACCTCTTAAGTAAAACTTAGATTCCTTTTTTCTTCTCCGAATATAAATTTTTCTTAATTAAAAACCATACGCGTATTTTTTGCAATTTTAAGCTTTTCTTAACTTTAACTTTAACACTTAGTTTACCGAATTTTGAAATGCCCTTCATGAGTGCTTAAGTGCGCCTTAAACGAAATTTTTCTGCTTCTCCTTTTTTTTTCTTTTAAAAACGTAAAATCCGCCCACGAGAACTAAAATCAACTCTTGCTATTTTAGATTTATTGTTTTTCGCACCGCTCGTGATTAACCCGACAAAAAACAAAAACCAACTCTTCAACCGCTTCAAATTCTACCCTCTTCTTGATCACATTTTTCGTGATCATGAGCCGTTGTTCAGGGTAGAAAGTGCTTAATAGCATTTTCTTACGCTGAGAAAATTTTACCATTAATTCTGGACTTGTACAATCTTGTCCAGAAGTATTTGAGTCGGACGTTGGCTTCAAAAAATTTAATCTTACACTGCAAAAAACATCAGAGACCGTCCCGTCGTTCGAAATCGCGGCGCGCATTTCTTATCGTGGGAGCTTTTGTCGTAATATGTATGTACGTACTATATATATATTTTTAATGTAATTTAGTTGTTTCCACTGACAAATTTTTTAAGCAAAACGACTTGGGTTGTAAACTGAAACTTTTGTTTTTCCAAGTCGTTTTATGGGAATAAAATGTATGCTATGGAGCAAAAATTGCTGATGCAATTTTGTTCACCCATTTGAGAGATAAGCTAACCATGCTTTAAGCATGATTAGCTGATTGAATTTGTATGATGTATTTTTAAAATTGCCAATTTTAGATTTTTAGGTATATAGGGTTTATTAAGCCCCCACTTATGGAAATGATACTGATATTGATTTTACGGTATGTTTATTTTTCTATTTCAGGGTTGTTAAGATTTTTAATAAAAATCATATATATACCCTTGCTAAGATTGTTATATATATAAATTGGTACATGGTGTTTTTATAGCAATAGTAAATAAAATTTAGAAAATGAACTATATTCGGCAACCGCTTCTTGGTGTTTCCATATAAAAATTTAGGATTTTTACATATATGTATATATATGTATATATATATATATTATGTAAAAAAGTTCTACAGAATGTGTGAAAGCCTATGAAGTTGGTTATAACCATTTTTACTGTCCGAAGAAACGTTGTAGATATATATGCGAAAACCATTTCAAAAATCATATTTGCACAGAGAGGTGACCTTATAAAATTAAGTACGGGTTTTCATCTAGGGTATCATAAGAATTGGTTTTAGACAAATTTTAGCTTTCTTACTTCTTACTACCCTAGATGAAATCGACAGGGTGTACTAAGTTTTTCATTCCGTTTGTTACATCTAGATATAATGAAGGTAGAAAAAAATGGATTGGACACCCACGCATAATATTAAAAGTTATTTTGATTCTTGCATGTCCGTCCGCACGATAACTCAACAATGCATTCAATTTGATGGCTGAAAATTTTCACACGAAAATAAGCCGAATCGGGCAACTCCTTTGTAGGGTTGCGATACAAAAATTTCGTTTTGCTCTATATATTTTTTGGCACTGCCTGAGAACGCGTCGATGTAGAGAGCTGAAATTCGGTGTATGGTGTTCTAATAGCAGTAGTAAATAAAATTTAGAAAATGGACTAAGTCGGGCAACCCCTTCTTGATGTTGCCATATAAAAATAAAGGATTTTTACATATATTGTGCAAACGATCAGCAGTAGGCGGTTTTAATGTGCCGAAGAGTTCTTCAGAATAAGAAATCCTATGAAATTGGTTATAACCATTTTTACTGTCCAACGAACCGTTTTAGAAATATATGCGAAAAGCGGAAATTAATTTAGGATATCATAAAAATTGGTCTTAGACCAATTTTAAACTTCTTACTTGTTTTAAATGATTTTGTTAGGAAAGGTATACAAAATTTATTTCGGTTCGGAAATAAGAAAGCAAGCGTCAGATTATCAGAACACCATTTTTATGTATGAATAGTTGGTTAGGGCGGAGGAGGTATTAAAATCAAACTCCTTGCGGGGTGCTTATATGAAATGTTTTAACTCTCTTTACCCCTGATGATTGATTGATTGAAAAAGAGGTTCGCACCCTGAAAGGGGTTCCGCGAACATAGGCCAAAGCCAGGCCTATTGTTCACCCTCAAGATCCACGAGCAAACCCTCATAGGTCCCACCCCGACGCTCTTATAAAGTTAAGTACTGGCCCCCAGTCCTTCCTGCTGGCTTCATACAGCTGGTCCAGGAGGTGAGAGCCAAGGAATCTATAACGCTTTCTTGAGAGTGCCGAAAAGTGAAAAAGAAAGTGCGTATCTGTTTTGGATTTCTCTCCGCAACCTCTGCATATAGGATCCTCAACAAGTCTCATCCTGTGAAGGTGACCCCTGAGAAAGGAGTGCCCAGAGAGAAGAGACACTAGAATTCTGAAGGTTGGCTTGTTAAGTCCCAAGACCTTATTCTTTTGGGTAGGTTTGGGTTTCCCCCACAGTTCCTTAGTAGTTCTGCCCGAGGGATCTTCTAACCAAAGGCGACTGTGTTGGCGTTCGGCACAAATAATTGAGACAAAGTGTTTTGGTGCAATCCCGATAATGCAGACTGGTTCCTCCGAGGCCGCACCAAGACAAGCCGGCTCGTCCGCCCTTTCATTCTAGCTAATATTGTTGTGCCCTGCCACCCACTGAATAAATGCCCTGTTTTTCCGGGAGAGGGATTTCGGGATGATTTTGCACTCCATTACTAGCTTGGAGGTTATAAAGGGTTTACACAAAATCTTGAAAGCTGTCTGGCTATCTGAGCAGATAGCTATTGTTGATTTAGAGTGGATTGGAGCTTTTTCCAAACCACTTCAGTCTGTCTGCTATTACAACCTTACCACTTGTGGGGGGATAGTAATAGCTTCGTAGTAGCAAAATAAAAATGTCGAACTTCGTAAGAAGGTGTTTATTTCCTTTCTAACTAACATTTTATTAATTGCTATGATTTATATACAAATTTTTCCTGTCTAGAATTTAATTTAAATTTCATATTTTTCCCACAAAATATTTTCTTACAAAATTATGCTTACTCTTCAAAATTTAAGCTTCGCAAAATTTGCCCATGCATATGAAGGATTCATGTTACATAAAAAATATGTGATAAGAAGAAAATATTTTTCGTGGGAATGAAAATTTATCTATACATGAATTTTATATTAGAGATAATGTGCGCTTGAGAATGAATTTCTGTATTTCTTGAATTGCAATTTTCTTTTTTGCTGCGGGCCTTGACATCCTCCCGGGGTTGAGCATTTTGCTCAATAATGTTAAACATCTTGTTGAATTTCGAAGGAGAAATCTTCTTCCTTGGAAGTGGACATTCTCGTTGGTTTTATGACATTTATCGCACCCTTTGAATTCGATCTTAGTCGACTCCAGATACGATATGCTGCAATCATCACACTACTTATTTTGATTCAATTTAATTTCTGAAATGTATACAATTATATTGTCAAAATCACGCTCTTGACTCTCCACAATTGTGGTAGAAAAAGTGAACCTCTTTACATAACCATATTTGCAGATTTGCTCACAAATACGTAGATTGATACCTTTATAGCAAAGCCCGTTCGAAATTATAAACCAAACCACAGTAGTATAGCTATGGCGTTTCTGGATCACTTTTTCCATACAAAAAGTGTCCGGAAAATTCCAACTATTTTGGTGGTTCTGGACCGGGGTTCTGGGCCATTGGGGGAATCCGTCTAGTGGTCTACGTCACAGGGCCTGCCTGGGGAATTCCTTCTGGATCACTGAGGGTTCTGGGAGGGGGTGGAGAGGGGGTAAGGGGGCTTTTGTACTGCAATACTTATGCTAACAACAACAACCAATGTAGGTATGTTGACTTGTCCGATAATCAAATTCTGAATAATGTAAACAAAATCGCAACCGAGTAAAGTAAACAAATTGAGCGATATTTACACACACACACACACCAGGGGCCAGGTGGCTGGTAGTTTGATATCGCCTCTTCGCACAGGTCTACATCACAGGGCGAATTCCTTTCCTACCGTCTGACTAACCAGAGTATGACGTCATCTGGTTGGCCCCGGTCAGCTGATTAAGCTCTGTCATAGCTGATTTTTTAAATAAAATAATGTTGGATTTTGCTGGAATCGAACCGAGAACGCTTGGTTTTGTAAAATCCGACGCGCTCTACCATGAGACCATGGAGGTGTTGTATGAATATTCTTTAAAGTTGCTATATATGGGTAGAGTTCTATACCAGAGGTGGGGGATTAACCGGTACTACCGGGATGTGTCATTTGGTCTTGACTGCACCCTAGTAAGTATAGGGTCAGTTTGACCAGACAGATGTGACGTCACCGACCCTGAGGTCATTGACCTTTGACCCTTGACCTTTGACCCTTGACCTTTGACCCTTGACCTTTGACCTTTGACCCTTGACCTTTGACCTTTGACCCTGACGTCATTGACCTACACACACACACACACGCACACGATACAATTTGAGGTATTACGTCACAACTCACAAGTCCTTGCTCATGACATTGGCGTCTCAAGCTCTATCTTAGCTGAAATAAAAAATTGGCTTTGTGTTGGAATCGAACCGAGAACGCCTGGTGTGAAAATCAACAAAAAAAGAAACCCCCAAGACTTATATCATTGAAAAATTGTGTCAATGGATTCTAGATGGTGGGTATGTGGAGGGCGATAATAAAGATAGGGAGGGGGGGGGGGGTAATGAAATTTTCATCAGAAATCCTCTACGGGCTCTGGTTTTCGAGATATTAGCGTATTAATAATTCAAGTTATGGCAATTAGCACCTTGATTGGAAATTAGCTAAGGGGTTTGTCATGCTTGAAGTTTTCTTAGCTGAGCAGATAACGAAATTCGCAACATGGCATCATCACCTCGGGTTTTGTTGTTTTGCTGAACGGAAGTTGCAGATATCGATCATCACAAGATTCGTAAACAAATTTTCACATCCTGTTGTAAACAAATTTAAGCACATTTATTCTTATCATGTAATTTGATACCACACTTCCTGTAAGCCGCCCAATTCCAAGAATTTTACTGATCGACACGTTTCATTGGAATTCGTAAACAAATTTTCACATCCTGCTGTAAACAAAGTTAAGCAATATCAGCACATTTATTCTTTTCATGTGATTTGATACCACACTTCCTGTAGGCAGCCAAAAAAAATGTTATTGTTCCAAGAATTTTACCAATCGAAACGTTTCATTGGAATGTAAACAAAATTTTCTTGTATGTAAACAATCTCATTTGAAAAAATTCGACCAGCAGAATAAAGTAATCAAATTAATTTGAATGATTTTTTTATCGTGTAATTCGATATCATCTCAGCCTGTAAGCAAATTCATTGGAATTCATCCTGTGCAATTTTAGCAGCAGGATCATTCATGTTTACAAACCGTTGCTATAAAAGCGCAAGCAAACTCTTGAGGAGTACCAGTCAGTTTTAGTGAGTCTCAGTGATAGTTTAAAAACATAAAAATAAAATAAAAATGACAACCGCGCTAGTAAATAAAAGTTTTTCAGTAATTGAAAATTTGCGGAAAGATGTGTTGAAGTGTTTAACAAATTCAGATAATAAAGACTATATTGTTAAAAAGTGCAACAGAAACATACATAAATTTCAAGTTGCATTACGGAAGTGCAATAAGAGTGCTAGGAAACGAAATTTCGAGAGCTGTCTCGAGCAAATTAAAGCATTGAGAGCACTATTGAGAACTCCCCGTTGAGGTGGAGGAATTACTCGCATAAGAAGAAGTGATTTTGTAAAGTGGGAGGAAATAAAGACAGCGTTCGCAGAGAGAATTCGACAAGGTGTTATTGCAAATTTAAAGCATATCGATCCGAAACTATTTATGCAAGACGCTGCCAAATTATTTACGCGTCGTGTTAAAAATACCTTAAAACATTATTTTAATATTAAAGTTTCTACAACGTTTTGCGGTGAATTTGTTAAAGAAACTGGTGACAATGAAATGATAAAAGACGTTAAATATTTCCAATCGAGAACTGCTCCAATTAGTGCAGATGACAATTTAAAGGAGTGGTTTAAATCAAACATTTCGGATCCAATACACACTCAGCTGGAAGATTTCCAGGAAAAAGACAGTGGCTGGGCACTGCACTCAATAATACATCTAGCAGTACACATCAACAAGTTTGAGCAGCTTCGAGGATCTTCGTATATACCCCTACCAAAAGAAATTGCATCAAAGAAAGCTTGCATCAATGTGCAAAATAATGATGAAGCATGCTTCGCATGGGCCGTAACATCAGCGCTATATCCTGCAAATATTAACACCAATAGGATCTCATCGTATCCACATTACTCTACAGTACTTAATTTAACTGGGATAACATTTCCCATGACACTTAAGCAAATTACACAATTTGAGGACCAGAACGATTTATCAATAAACGTGTTCATCCTGGAGAAAGAGCATTTCCTCACCACAGTTCCAGTCAGACTTACGAAACACAGAATGGAGCGACATGTAAATCTCTTAATGCTACAAGATGACTATGACCAGGCTGATGATCATATGGATGATGATGATGACGACAGCAGATATCATTTCTGCTGGATTAAAGATTTTTCGCGCCTCATATCGAAACAAATTTCGAAACATGGTGGTGGTAGAAGGCATATTTGTGACAGATGTTTGCTCTACTTTTACTCTGAAGAAAAATTAACATCACACACTCCCGAATGCGAGAAGCAAAACGATTGCAGAATTATGTTTCCCTCAGAGGAAAAGAAATGGTTGGAATATAAGAATTATAACCATAAGAATCCAGTCCCGTTTTGTGTGTATGCTGATCTTGAATCAATATTGAAGCCGATTCAGGGAAACGATCAAAATACACAGCGAATCCAGGAACATGAAGTTCACAGCATAGGGTTCTACTTTCACTGCAAACATGATGCTAAGCTCTCATATTACAGAGCATATCGAGGCAAGGACTGTCAACAATGGTTTGCATTAGGATTGCAAAAAATTGCCTCCATAGCTGTACAGGAAAAGCTGAACATCAGGCCAATGCAACCCTTGACTAAAGAGGAACGGCGTTCACATATGGAAAATACTTGCTGCCATATATGTGAAAAAACGTTTGCAGCCGATGAGGAACGAGTCCGGGACCATTGCCATTTAACAGGTAAATACCAAGAAGCATAATTCAATTCATTTCTTTTCATAAATTCTTTTAACAGGAAAATACCGAGGGCCAGCGCACAATGCATGCAATCTGATGTATCAAGATTGCTCCATAGTTCCAATAATTTTTCACAATTTATCCGGATATGATGCCCACTTCATTATTAAGGATATAGCTACATCTTTCCCAGGAAAAGTTGATCTCTTACCAATAAACAAGGAAAGATATATTTCGTTCACCAAGCACATGGACGGCAGACACATAAAATTCAGATTCATCGATTCCTTCCGTTTTATGGCTGAATCTTTAGATAAGCTTTCATCATTGCTGCCAATGGATAAATTGAACACTACAAGATCAGTATGGCGGGGATTGAATGATGACACTATCAAACTTCTTACACGCATAGGTGTCTTCCCATATGATTTTATTGATGACTGGGATAAATTGGATTTCCGAAACTTGCCAACACAGGAAGCGTTCTACAATAAACTGACTGACAGTGCTATATCTTCTGAGGACTACAATCATGCTGAAAAGGTCTGGCAAAAATTTGAAATACAAACACTTGGTGAATATTCAGATCTATACCTTAAAACTGATGTTCTCCTATTGGCTGATGTGTTTGAGAACTTTCGAGAAGTGTGCATGAAGACATACAATTTAGATCCAGCACATTATTACACCATGCCAGGCCTAAGATGGGATGCTATGCTAAAATACACTAATGTGAAATTAGAGCTGATAGCCGACGTAGATATACTGCTATTCATAGAGAGGTGGTATAAGTCAATGTTCGAACAGATATAGTAAAGCCAATAATAAATATATGGATGATTTTAAGCCCGAGGAGAAAGAGAAATACCTGATGTATTATGATGTGAATAACCTTTATGGATGGGCCATGTCACAGCATTTACCAACCGGAGGATTCAAATGGGTTGATGTTCCCAATATTGACGTTTCCGAAATTCCTGATGATTCTCCAACTGGATACATATTCGAAGTCGACTTGGATTATCCTCAACATCTACATGATAAACATAAGGACTTACCGTTTTGCTCTGAGCATGCAGCACCACCTGGAGCAAAATTCGAAAAGCTTCTGACAACATTACATTCAAAAATTAAATATGTTATACACTACCGAAACTTGAAGCAATGCTTATCACATGGACTCATCCTGAAAAAAGTGCACCGGGTACTTCAATTCGATCAATCAGCTTGGCTTAAACCATATATTGACTTAAATACCACCAAACGGATGCAGGCTACAAGCGATCATGAGAAGGATAGCTATAAGAAGATGAATAATGCAGCTTTTGGTAAGACCATGGAAAATGTGCGCAAGTATAGCGATATCAAGCTTTGCGTAAAGTGGGAAGGTCGCTATGGTGCAAAAGCTCGGATTGCGGCACCCAACTTCCACAGTGCAACGATATTTGATGAGAATTTAGTTGCTGTGGAATTAAGGCGACTCAAAATCTTATTCAATAAGCCTCTCTATATTGGAATGGAAATTATGGAAATTTCAAAGATATGCCTCTACGATTTCCATTACAGTTTTATGCAGCGTCAATTTGGAGATAAATGTAAAGTCATGTATACAGATACAGATTCTCATATATATGAACTTGAAGAGAAAAATGCATATGAGTTCATGGCTGAAAATATAAACAAATTTGATACAAGTGATTACCCAGAAGATAACCAGTTCGCTTTACCGCTCATGAATAAAAAGATTCCTGGTCTAATGAAGGATGAGCTTAATGGGAAAATCATGAGCGAATTTGTAGGCTTGCGCTCGAAAATGTACAGTCTGCGTATAAACGATGGTAAAACTGTAAAGAAAGCAAAAGGAGTAAAGACTAATGTAGTCTAGAGGCATATCAATTTCGAAGACTACGTCGAATGTTTGAATAACAAGCGAGTATTAACTGCTAATCAGAGCTCCATACGATCACATAACCATAATGTCTACACGATCAACCAAAAGAAGATTGCATTGAGTCCATATGATAACAAGCGGTATATTATGAGTGGGACAACGGATACTCTACCATGGGGACATTACTCTATTCAATGAGAACAGCAAGGAGCAGACGCAGAAAACATATAATCTAAGGCTAGTCTAAGATATGTATTGTAAACAAAAATTGTATTATAGCTAAAATACCATTTAATGAAATAGTTTGTTTTAATTGTAGGTATTATAGTATAAGATATACATTATTGTAAAATAAAGAAAGTGTTATTACAGTTATAAGGAAACCGATTAAAGCAATTGAATGATACACTACGAATTAAATGTTAATATTTTTCAATTAATAATAAATCAATAATGATATTTTATATATGGTATTCTTTTTATTCAATTTCCCTACTAAGTCCAGAGCTCCCGAATAATATTTGCCCACTACAGCGAGCTCCTAATCGGGCGGTTGAGCGTTTTACCCAGAATGTTAGGACGGCTTGAGAAAAAAACATTTACACGTGGGCTCGACCTTGACCCCCGGCACCACCTTTGAAATCGGAAGGGCGTCTGACCCTTGATCCGGAAGTGTATTATATATAAGTGTATAAACAAGCACATCACAGGGAACTCCGATTTGGCTGATGATGAGGATTCCGTCTGTCGATCAGACCAGTTTGTTATCTGGCCTATTAAAAAGCTGTTAAGCTGTTATCAGACCTGTTCGAAAAGCTGTTAAGCTGTTATTAGACCTGTTCGAAAAGCTGTTTAGCTGTTATCAGACCTGTTTAAAAGCTGTTAAGCTGTTATCAGAGCTGTTTGAAAAGCTGTTAAGCTATTATTTAACCTGTTTAAAAGCTGTTAAGCTGTTATCAGACCTGTTCGAAAAGCTGTTAAGCTGTTATCAGACCTGTTCGAAAAGCTGTTAAGCTGTTATCAGACCTGTTTAAAAAGCTGTTAAGTTGTTATCAGACCTGTTTAAAAGCTGTTAAGCTGTTATCAGACCTGTTTAAAAAGCTGTTCCTGATGAATGTCAAGGACTTGATGCCCTTCCTGTAATTATAGATCTATTTTGAGAAATACCAATGCACTAGTCCCATGCCTTTATGCTGTATAAGTTTACTGATTATAGATTTAAAGCCGCTCTATTACCTTTTATTTGTCCATCTTAAGCATAGTCACGTTTATATTCATTGGTATCTCTCAAGATAGTCCCATGCCTTTATGCCGTATAAGTTTACTGATTATAGCTTTATACTTAGCCGTTCTAGTATCTTTCATTTGTCCATCTTCAGCATATTCACTTTTATATGCATTGGTATCCCTCAAAATAGATCCATAATTACACGAAGGGCATCAAGTCCTTGACCTTCATCCGGAACAGCTTTTTAAACAGGTCTGATAACAGCTTAACAGCTTTTAAACAAGTCTGATAACAGCTAAACAGCTTTTCGAACAGCTCTGATAACAGCTTAACAGCTTTTCGAACAGGTCTGATAACACCTTAACAGCTTTTCGAACAGGTCTGATAACAGCTTAACAGCTTTTAAGCAGCTCTGATAACAGCTAAACAGCTTTTCGAACAGGTCTGATAACAGCTTAACAGCTTTTCGAACAGGTCTGATAACAGCTAAACAGCTTTTCGAACAGCTCTGATAACAGCTAAACAGCTTTTCGAACAGGTCTGATAACAGCTTAACAGCTTTTCGAACAGGTCTGATAACAGCTTAACAGCTTTTCGAACAGGTCTGATAACAACTTAACAGCTTTTAAACGGGTTAAATAACAGCTTAACAGCTTTTCAAACAGCTCTGATAACAGCTTAACAGCTTTTAAACAGGTCTGATAACAGCTAAACAGCTTTTCGAACAGGTCTGATAACAGCTTAACAGCTTTTCGAACAGGTCTGATAACAGCTTAACAGCTTTTCGAACAGCTCTGATAACAGCTAAACAGCTTCTCGAACAGCTCTGATAACAGCTAAACAGCTTTTCGAACAGGTCTGATAACAGCTTAACAGCTTTTAAACAGGTCTGATAACAGCTAAACATCTTTTCGAACAGGTCTGATAACAGCTTAACAGCTTTTCGAACAGGTCTGATAACAGCTAAACAGCTTTTCGAACAGCTCTGATAACAGCTAAACAGCTTTTCGAACAGGTCTGATAACAGCTTAACAGCTTTTCGAACAGGTCTGATAACAGCTTAACAGCTTTTAAACAGGTCTGATAACAGCTAAACAGCTTTTCGAACAAGTCTGATAACAGCTTAACAGCTTTTCGAACAGCTCTGATAACAGCTAAACAGCTTCTCGAACAGCTCTGATAACAGCTAAACAGCTTTTCGAACAGGTCTGATAACAGCTTAACAGCTTTTCGAACAGGTCTGATAACAGCTTAACAGCTTTTCGAACAGGTCTGATAACAGCTTAACAGCTTTTAAACAGGTTAAATAACAGCTTAACAGCTTTTCAAACAGCTCTGATAACAGCTTAACAGCTTTTAAACAGGTCTGATAACACCTAAACAGCTTTTCGAACAGGTCTGATAACAGCTTAACAGCTTTTCGAACAGGTCTGATAACAGCTTAACAGCTTTTTAATAGGCCAGATAACAAACTGGTCTGATCGACAGACGGAATCCTCATCATCAGCCCAATCGGAGTTCCCTATGATGTGCTTGTTTATACACTTATATATAATACACTTCCGGATCAAGGGTCAGACGCCCTTCCGGTTTCAAAGGTGGTGCCGGGGGTCAAGGTCGAGCCCACGTGTAAATGTTTTTTTCTCAAGCCGTCCTAACATTCTGGGTAAAACGCTCAACCGCCCGATTAGGAGCTCGCTGTAGTGGGCAAATATTATTCGGGAGCTCTGGACTTAGTAGGGAAATTGAATAAAAAGAATACCATATATAAAATATCATTATTGATTTATTATTAATTGGAAAATATTAACATTTAATTCGTAGTGTATCATTCAATTGCTTTAATCGGTTTCCTTATAACTGTAATAACACTTTCTTTATTTTACAATAATGTATATCTTATACTATAATACCTACAATTAAAACAAACTATTTCATTAAATGGTATTTTAGCTATAATACAATTTTTGTTTACAATACATATCTTAGACTAGCCTTAGATTATATGTTTTCTGCGTCTGCTCCTTGCTGTTCTCATTGAATAGAGTAATGTCCCCATGGTAGAGTATCCGTTGTCCCACTCATAATATACCGCTTGTTATCATATGGATGTTATCATATGGACTCAATGCAATCTTCTTTTGGTTGATCGTGTAGACATTATGGTTATGTGATCGTATGGAGCTCTGATTAGCAGTTAATACTCGCTTGTTATTCAAACATTCGACGTAGTCTTCGAAATTGATATGCCTCTGGACTACATTAGTCTTTACTCCTTTTGCTTTCTTTACAGTTTTACCATCGTTTATACGCAGACTGTACATTTTCGAGCGCAAGCCTACAAATTCTTTCATGATTTTCCCATTAAGCTCATCCTTCATTAGACCAGGAATCTTTTTATTCATGAGCGGTAAAGCGAACTGGTTATCTTCTGGGTAATCACTTGTATCAAATTTGTTTATATTTTCAGCCATGAACTCATATGCATTTTTCTCTTCAAGTTCATATATTAGAGAATCTGTATCTGTATACATGACTTTACATTTATCTCCAAATTGACGCTGCATAAAACTGTAATGGAAATCGTAGAGGCATATCTTTGAAATTTCCATAATTGCCATTCCAATATAGAGAGGCTTATTGAGTAAGATTTTGAGTCGCCTTAATTCCACAGCAACTAAATTCTCATCAAATATCGTTGCACTGTGGAAGTTGGGTGCCGCAATCCGAGCTTTTGCACCATAGCGACCTTCCCACTTTACGCAAAGCTTGATATCGCTATACTTGCGCACATTTTCCATGGTCTTACCAAAAGCTGCATTATTCATCTTCTTATAGCTGTCCTTCTCATGATCGCTTGTAGCCTGCATCCGTTTGGTGGTATTTAAGTCAATATATGGTTTAAGCCAAGCTGATTGATCGAATTGAAGTACCCGGTGCACTTTTTTCAGGATGAGTCCATGTGATAAGCATTGCTTCAAGTTTCGGTAGTGTATAACATATTTAATTTTTGAATGTAATGTTGTCAGAAGCTTTTCTAATTTTGCTCCAGGTGGTGCTGCATGCTCAGAGCAAAACGGTAAGTCCTTATGTTTATCATGTAGATGTTGAGGATAATCCAAGTCGACTTCGAATATGTATCCAGTTGGAGAATCATCAGGAATTTCGGAAACGTCAATATTGGGAACATCAACCCATTTGAATCCTCCGGTTGGTAAATGTTGTGACATGGCCCATCCATAAAGGTTATTCACATCATAATACATCAGGTATTTCTCTTTCTCCTCGGGCTTAAAATCATCCATATATTTATTATTGGCTTTGCTATATCTGTTCGAACATTGACTTATACCACCTCGAATGCCTCTCTCTATGAATAGCAGTATATCTACGTCGGTTATCAGCTCTAATTTCACATTAGTGTATTTTAGCATAGCATCCCATGTTAGGCCTGGCATGGTGTAATAATGTGCTGGATCTAAATTGTATGTCTTCATGCACACTTCTCGAAAGTTCTCAACTACATCAGCCAATAGGAGTACATCAGTTTTAAGGTATAGATCTGAATATTCACCAAGTGTTTGTATTTCAAATTTTTGCCAGACCTTTTCAGCATGATTGTAGTCCTCAGAAGATATAGCACTGTCAGTCAGTTTATTGTAGAACGCTTCCTGTGTTGGCAAGTTTCGGAAATCCAATTTATCCCAGTCATCAATAAAATCATATGGGAAGACACCTATGCGTGTAAGAAGTTTGATAGTGTCATCATTCAATCCCCGCCATACTGATCTTGTAGTGTTCAATTTATCCATTGGCAGCAATGATGAAAGCTTATCTAAAGATTCAGCCATAAAACGGAAGGAATCGATGAATCTGAATTTTATGTGGCTGCCGTCCATGTGCTTGGTGAACGAAATATATCTTTCCTTGTTTATTGGTAAGAGATCAACTTTTCCTGGGAAAGATGTAGCTATATCCTTAATAATGAAGTGGGCATCATATCCGGATAAATTGTGAAAAATTATTGGAACTATGGAGCAATCTTGATACATCAGATTGCATGCATTGTGCGCTGTCCCTCGGTATTTTCCTGTTAAAAGAATTTATGAAAAGAAATGAATTGAATTATGCTTCTTGGTATTTACCTGTTAAATGGCAATGGTCCCGGACTCGTTCCTCATCGGCTGCAAACGTTTTTTCACATATATGGCAGCAAGTATTTTCCATATGTGAACGCCGTTCCTCTTTAGTCAAGGGTTGCATTGGCCTGATGTTCAGCTTTTCCTGTACAGCTATGGAGGCAATTTTTTGCAATCCTAATGCAAACCATTGTTGACAGTCCTTGCCTCGATATGCTCTGTAATATGAGAGCTTAGCATCATGTTTGCAGTGAAAGTAGAACCCTATGCTGTGAACTTCATGTTCCTGGATTCGCTGTGTATTTTGATCGTTTCCCTGAATCGGCTTCAATATTGATTCAAGATCAGCATACACACAAAACGGGACTGGATTCTTATGGTTATAATTCTTATATTCCAACCATTTCTTTTCCTCTGAGGGAAACATAATTCTGCAGTCGTTTCGCTTCTCGCATTCGGGAGTGTGTGATGTTAATTTTTCTTCAGAGTAAAAGTAGAGCAAACATCTGTCACAAATATGCCTTCTACCACCACCATGTTTCGAAATTTGTTTCGATATGAGGCGCGAAAGATCTTTAATCCAGCAGAAATGATATCTGCTGTCGTCATCATCATCATCCATATGATCATCAGCCTGGTCATAGTCATCTTGTAGCATTAAGAGATTTACATGTCGCTCCATTCTGTATTTCGTAAGTCTGACTGGAACTGTGGTGAGGAAATGCTCTTTCTCCAGGATGAACACGTTTATTGATAAATCGTTCTGGTCCTCAAATTGTGTAATTTGCTTAAGTGTCATGGGAAATGTTATCCCAGTTAAATTAAGTACTGTAGAGTAATGTGGATACGTTGAGATCCTATTGGTGTTAATATTTGCAGGATATAGCGCTGATGTTACGGCCCATGCGAAGCATGCTTCATCATTATTTTGCACACTGATGCAAGCTTTCTTTGATGCAATTTCCTTTGGTAGGGGTATATACGAAGATCCTCGAAGCTACTCAAACTTGTTGATGTGTACTGCTAGATATATTATTGAGTGCAGTGCCCAGCCACTGTCTTTTTCCTGGAAATCTTCCAGCTGAGTGTGTATTGGATCCGAAGTGTTTGATTTAAACCACTCCTTTAAATTGTCATCTGCACTAATTGGAGCAGTTCTCGATTGGAAATATTTAACGTCTTTTATCATTTCATTGTCACCAGTTTCTTTAACAAATTCACCGCAAAACGTTGTAGAAACTTTAATATTAAAATAATGTTTTAAGGTATTTTTAACACGACGCGTAAATAATTTGGCAGCGTCTTGCATAAATAGCTTCGGATCGATATGCTTTAAATTTGCAATAACACCTTGTCGAATTCTCTCTGCGAACGCTGTCTTTATTTCCTCCCACTTTACAAAATCACTTCTTCTTATGCGAGTAATTCCTCCACCTCGACGGGGAGTTCTCAATAGTGCTCTCAATGCTTTAATTTGCTCGAGACAGCTCTCGAAATGTCGTTTCCTAGCACTCTTATTGCACTTCCGTAATGCAACTTGAAATTTATGTATGTTTCTGTTGCACTTTTTAACAATATAGTCTTTATTATCTGAATTTGTTAAACACTTCAACACATCTTTCCGCAAATTTTCAATTACTGAAAAACTTTTATTTACTAGCGCGGTTGTCATTTTTATTTTATTTTTATGTTTTTAAACTATCACTGAGACTCACTAAAACTGACTGGTACTCCTCAAGAGTTTGCTTGCGCTTTTATAGCAACGGTTTGTAAACATGAATGATCCTGCTGCTAAAATTGCACAGGATGAATTCCAATGAATTTGCTTACAGGCTGAGATGATATCGAATTACACGATAAAAAAATCATTCAAATTAATTTGATTACTTTATTCTGCTGGTCGAATTTTTTCAAATGAGATTGTTTACATACAAGAAAATTTTGTTTACATTCCAATGAAACGTTTCGATTGGTAAAATTCTTTCGATTGGTAAAATTCTTGCCTACAGGAAGTGTGGTATCACATGAAAACAATAAATGTGCTGATATTGCTTAACTTTGTTTATAGCAGGATGTGAAAATTTGTTTACGAATTCCAATGAAACGTGTCGATCAGTAAAATTCTTGGAATTGGGCGGCTTACAGGAAGTGTGGTATCAAATTACATGATAAGAATAAATGTGCTTAAATTTGTTTACAACAGGATGTGAAAATTTGTTTACGAATCTTGTTATGATTGATATCTGCAACTTCCGTTCAGCAAAACAACAAAAACCGAGGTGATGATGCCATGTTGCGAATTTCGTTATCTGCTCAGCTAAGAAAACTTCAAGCATGACAAACCCCTTAGCTAATTTCCAATCAAGGTGCTAATTGCCATAACTTGAATTATTAATACGCTAATATCTCGAAAACCAGAGCCCGTAGAGGATTTCTGATGAAAATTTCATTACCCCCCCCCCCCCTCCCTATCTTTATTATCACCCTCCACATACCCACCATCTAGAATCCATTGACACAATTTTTCAATGATATAAGTCTTGGGGGTTTCTTTTTTTGTTGATTTTCACACCAGGCGTTCTCGGTTCGATTCCAACACAAAGCCAATTTTTTATTTCAGCTAAGATAGAGCTTGAGACGCCAATGTCATGAGCAAGGACTTGTGAGTTGTGACGTAATACCTCAAATTGTATCGTGTGCGTGTGTGTGTGTGTGAAGGTCAATGACGTCAGGGTCAAAGGTCAAGGGTCAAAGGTCAAAGGTCAAGGGTCAAAGGTCAAAGGTCAAGGGTCAAAGGTCAATGACCTCAGGGTCGGTGACGTCACATCTGTCTGGTCAAACTGACCCTATACTTACTAGGGTGCAGTCAAGACCAAATGACACATCCCGGTAGTACCGGTTAATCCCCCACCTCTGGTATAGAACTCTACCCATATATAGCAACTTTAAAGAATATTCATACAACACCACCATGGTCTCATGGTAGAGCGCATCGGATTTTACAAAACCAAGCGTTCTCGGTTCGATTCCAGCAAAATCCAACATTATTTTATTTAAAAAATCAGCTATGACAGAGCTTAATCAGCTGACCGGGGCCAACCAGATGACGTCATACTCTGGTTAGTCAGACGGTAGGAAAGGAATTCGCCCTGTGATGTAGACCTGTGCGAAGAGGCGATATCAAACTACCAGCCACCTGGCCCCTGGTGTGTGTGTGTGTGTAAATATCGCTCAATTTGTTTACTTTACTCGATTGCGATTTTGTTTACATTATTCAGAATTTGATTATCGGACAAGTCAACATACCTACATTGGTTGTTGTTGTTAGCATAAGTATTGCAGTACAAAAGCCCCCTTACCCCCTCTCCACCCCCTCCCAGAACCCTCAGTGATCCAGAAGGAATTCCCCAGGCAGGCCCTGTGACGTAGACCACTAGACGGATTCCCCCAATGACCCAGAACCCCGGTCCAGAACCACCAAAATAGTTGGAATTTTCCGGACACTTTTTGTATGGAAAAAGTGATCCAGAAACGCCATAGCTATACTACTAACCACCTTTACCGTACACAAAAGTTCAATCAAATTCCAGGAAACAAATAAATGCGACGAAGAGGGAGCAATTGCTCTATGTGCATGAACATCTTTAGACCTGACGGGTTGAAACATGCTTTTTCGGAAAAACTATTTTCATAAATCTATGAAGTATTTCTTTCCATAAGTATAAATTACCACAGCGTACATTTTGTTCTCATTTTAAATATGACATTTCATTAAAACTCAAATATATTATCTTTGAGAATAAGAAGAAGCAATTCATACGCTTCAAGAAAATTCAGTTTGGGATACTTAATCATATATTTTCATAAAGATTCTGAGTGTACTATACTTGTTCTTAGACTTTTTTGTGAAATTTATTATTTATACTAATCCTTGAAACAGAAACTATGAAAAGTGTTCATCGATTGCAATAAAAATATTTGACTGCTATCAATCACGTCTTCTATTTCTTCGCCTGACATTTTTTCAGATCATCGCCATCATATTAATTCGAAATGTAGCAAAACTTACCTTACCCAACATTTATATGCAGCTTCTTTATCGCCAGCCTTTTTCGCTTTCAACGTAAAGTATAAACCAGGCGGGGAAGGTAAATTTACCATTTTTAAACGGATCAACATCTAGAGTTGGGCTTATCCGATATCTTCCCCTGTAAAATACATATAAAATAATCGCATTCAAAGCATCGGTTCATTCAATAGAACTAATATGACCCACATTTCGCTTTCAGTTCACAGTTCAAGTTTCCTACCTTTCAACCCATATAATTAAAGATCGTTGATCTCCTATTCTTACACATGCTCGCAATACCGTCACAATTTGTGATACTATGCAAATTTAATTGGGTGAACGAAGTGGTTCTAAATGTGGAGTAGCAAGAGCACGTAATTTATATGTGACCATAAATATGTGGCGTGCTGTCCACCTTCGCAATGCATTTTTTTGTATTATTGTTTTGTGGTTTAATAAAAACAACAACTATTTACGTCGACAACGAAGAAGCAAAAGTGAATAACTCTGTAAAACAAGTTTTGTATCATGCAAGTTATAGTATATGCTGTGTAAAGATTCCGATTACCTATAATAGTTTCTGGTCGCCTGGTAATCTGCTTTTGCCTTTAGCTTGTCAATAGTCATTAGTAATTGCTACATTTTTATTTCTAATAAGCTATAATTTTCTATTTTCACATACGTAAGATCCAAGTGTGTGTGTGTGTGTGCTTTATAAGCTGTTAAGCTGTTCTCAGAAGCTGTTAAGCTGCTATCAGACCTGTTTGAAAAGCTGTTAAGCTGTTATCAGACCTAGTTTCACTTTGGTGTATTTTAGCATGGCATCCCATGTTAGTCCTGGCATGGTGTAATAATGTGCTGGATCCAAATTGTACGTCTTCAAACATACTTCTCGAAAGTTCTCGAAGACATCAGCCAATAGAAGGACATCAGTTTTCAGGTATAGATTGGAATATTCGCCAAGTGTCTGTATTTCAAATGTCTGCCAGACCTTTTCGGCATGATTGTAGTCCTCAGCAGATATATCACTGTCAGTCATTTTATTATAGAATTGCTCCTGCGCCGGTAAGTGTTGGAAATCCAATTTAGTCCAATCGTCAACGAAGTCGTATGGGAAGACTCCTTTGCGCGTAAGTAGTTTAAAGTCATCATCATCCAATTCCTGCCATTCAGCTCTTGTAATATTTAATTTATCCATTGGCAGCAATGATGATAGCTTATCTAAGGATTCTGCCATAAAACGGAAGGAATCGATGAATCTGAATTTGATGTGACTGCCTTCAATGTGCTTGGTGAATGAGATATATCTTTCTTTATTTATTGGTAGGAGATCCACTTTCCCAGGAATGGCTGTAGCTATATCCTTAATAATGAAGTGGGCATCATATCCAGATAAATTGTGAAAAATGACTGGAACTATGGTGCAAACTTGATACATCAGATTACATGAATTGTGCGCTGGCCCTCGGTATTTTCCTGTTAAAAGAAATTATGAAAAAATAAATTGAATTATGATTCTCAGAATTTACCTGTTAAGTGGCAATGATCCCGAACTCGTTTCTCATCGGTTGCAAACGTTTTTTCACATATATGACAACAAGTAGTTTCCATATGCGAACGCCGTTCCTCTTTAGTCAGGGGTTGCATTGGCCTGATGTTCAGCTTTTCCTGTACAGCTATGGAGACAATATTTTGCAATTCTAGTGCAAACCATTTTTGACAGTCCTTGCCCCGATATGCTCTGTAATATGAGAGCTTGGCATCATGTTTGCAGTGGAAATAAAATCCTATGCTATGAACTTCATGCTCCTGGATTCGCTGTGTATTTTGATCGTTTCCCTGAATCGGCTTCAATATTGACTCAAGATCTGCATACACACAAAACGGGAGTGGATTCTTATGGTTATAATTTTTGTATTCTAGCCATTTCTTTTCCTCTGATGGAAACATAATTCTGCAATCATTTTGTTTCTCGCATTCAGGAGTGTGTGATTCTAATTTTTCAGCAGAGCGAAAGTAGAGCAAACATCTCTCGCATATATATACTCTATGACCATGTTTTGAAGTTTGCTTCGATACAAGGCATGAAAGATCTTTGATCCAGCAGAAATGATATCTGCCCGCATCATCATCATCATCATCCATATGATCACCAGCCTGGTCATAGTCATCTTGTAGCATTAAGAGATTGACATGTCGCTCCATCCTGTGTTTCGTAAGTCTAACTGGAACAGTTGTGAAGGAACGTTCGTTCTCCAGGATGAATACGTTTATTGACAAATTGTTCTGGTCTTCAAATTGTTTAATCTGGTTAAGCGTCATGGGAAATGTTATTCCAGTTAAATTTAGCACAGTAGAATAATGTGGATATGATGAGGTCCTATTGGTGTTAATATTTACAGGATATAGCGCTGATGTTATTGCCCACACGAAGCATGCTTCATCATTATTTTTCACATTGATGCAAGCTTGCTTTAAAGCAATCTCCTTCGGTAGAGGTATATACGAAGATCCTCGGAGTTGTTCAAACTTGTTGATGTGTACTGCTAGATGTATTATAGAGTGCAGTGCCCAGCCACTATCTTTTTCCTGGAATTCTTCCAGCTGAGTGTTTACTGGATCCAAAATATTTGATTTAAACCACTCCTCTAAATTGTCATCTGCACTAATTGCAGCAGTTCTCGCTTGGAAATATTTAGTGTCTTTTATCATTTCATTGTCACCAGTTTCCTTAACAAATTCACCGCAAAACGTTGTAGAAACTTTAATATTAAAATAATGTTTTAATGTATTCTTAATGCGGCGCATAAATAATTTAGCAGCGTCTTGCATAAATAGCTTCGGATCGATATGCTTTAAATTTGCAATAACACCTTGTCGAATTCTGTCTGCGAACGCTGTCTTCATTTCCTCCCACTTTACAAAATCACTTCTTCTTACACGAGTAATTCCTCCACCTCGACGGGGAGTTCTCAATAGTGCTCTTAATGCTTTAATTTGCTCAAGACAGCTCTCGAAATGTCGTTTCCTAGCACTCTTATTGCACTTCCGAAATGCAACTTGAAATTTATGCAGGTTTCTATTGCACTTTTTAACAATATAGTCTTTATTCACTGAATTTTTTAAACACTCCATCACATCTTTTCGCAAATTTTCAATTATTGAAAAACTTTTATTTACTAACATCGAAGACATTTTTAATTTTTTTATAAGTTTTTAAACTATCACTGAGGCTCACTAAAACTGACTGATGCTCCCCAAGAGTTTGCTTGGGCTTTTATAGCAACAGTTTGTGAACATGAATGATCCTGCTGCTACAATAATCATTGCACAAGATGAATTCCAACGAATTTGCTTACAGGCTGAGATGATATCGAATTACACGATAAATTAAAAAAAAAATATATATATAAATCATTCAAATTAATTTGATTACTTTATTCTGCTGGTTGAAATTCCAAATATCAAATGAGATTGTTTACATGAATGCATTTCAAGATAAAAAGAAAATGTAAAAATTTGTTTACTTTATGCGAATTCCAATGAAACGTTTCGATCGGTAAAATTCTTGGAACAATAAAATTGTTGGGTGCCTACAGGAAGTGTGGTATCAAATTACGTGAAAAGAATAAATGTGCTGATATTGCTTAAATTTGTTTACACAGGTGTGCATGACTCATTCAGCTACAATGCGAATTTTTTTAACAGGAAGTTTACACAGGTGTGTTTGAACCATTCAGCTTAAATGCAGTGATATCAAATTACATCATAAACAGGGGAAGCATGCCTAATGTTTAGTAAACATTTAATATTTGATGCCCAGAACCCCACTGCCCCAGAACGCCTATAGAAAGTCATCCGGAACATTTGATATCTACAAATCCCTCACTAAGAAATATTCAAGTAAGAAAAGAGCAAATCCAAGGTGACATTATGCTGATATCTACAACTCCCCAGGGTAACTTGAATTATTAGTAATATTGAAAGGCAAGATCGAAAATATCTCGAAAACCACAGTCCGTAGAGGATTTCTGATGAAAATGTTGTCCCCCAACAATACCAATACCCTATCCACTGGTACCCTCCTAGAATCTATTGGTATGAAAAAGAATAGCATAGGGTTAACTTGAATTATTACTAATATTAACTATATCTAAAGAGTTAATATCGCCAATATCTCGAGAACCATAGCCCGTAGAGGATTTCTGATGAAAATTTTGTCCCCCAACAGTACTAATACCCTATCCACTGGCACCTTCTAGAATCTATTGGTATGAAAAAGAATAGCATAGCGTTAACTTTAATTATTACTAATATTAACTATATCTAAAAAGGTAATATCGCTAATATCTCGAGAACCATAGCCCGTAGGGGATTTCTGATGAAAATTTTGTCCCCCAACAGTACTAATACCCTATCCACTGGCACCTTCTAGAATCTATTGGTATGAAAAAGAATAGCATAGCGTTAATTTTAATTATTACTAATATTAACTATATCTAAAAAGGTAATATCGCTAATATCTCGAGAACCATAGCCCGTAGGGGATTTCTGATGAAAATTTTGTCCCCCAACAGTACTAATACCCTATCCACTGGCACCTTCTAGAATCTATTGGTATGAAAAAGAATAGCATAGCGTTAACTTTAATTATTACTAATATTAACTATATCTAAAAAGGTAATATCGCTAATATCTCGAGAACCATAGCCCGTAGAGGATTTCTGATGAAAATTTTGTCCCCCAACAGTACTAATACCCTATCCACTGGCACCTTCTAGAATCTATTGGTATGAAAAGTAATAACATAGCGTTAACTTTAATTATTACTAATATTAACTATATCTAAAAAGGTAATATCGCTAATATCTCGAGAACCATAGCCCGTAGGGGATTTCTGATGACAATTTTGTCCCCCAACAGTACTAATACCCTATCCACTGGCACCTTCTAGAATCTATTGGTATGAAAAAGAATAGCATAGCGTTAACTTTAATTATTACTAATATTAACTATATCTAAAAAGGTAATATCGCTAATATCTCGAGAACCATAGCCCGTAGAGGATTTCTGATGAAAATTTTGTCCCCCAACAGTACTAATACCCTATCCACTGGCACCTTCTAGAATCTATTGGTATGAAAAAGAATAGCATAGCGTTAACTTTAATTATTACTACTATTAGTTCAAAACCAAAAGCCCACATTTAGGCGCAACACTTGAAAACGGCAAAATCATAATAAAAAAGCCTACATTTAGGCGCAGCACACTATGGGCACAAAAAAAAAAAACTTGAATTATTACTAAAAAAGTTAATGTCATCTCCTGGTCAGCCAGACGGTAGGCAAGGAATTCTCCAGGCAGGCTTTGTGACGTAGACCACTAGACAGAATCCCCCTCAGTGACCCAGACTCCGGCCCAGAACCACTAAAATAGTTGGAATTTTCCGGACACTTTTTGTATGGAAAAAGTGATCTCGTATCGGCATTGCGTAACTACTACGGTGGATTTGATAACATTTCTTTAAGTGTTTGAAAAGATTCGGTACAACAAGTATTCCAGTTAAATACTTTATCCTTCTTTAACAATTCTGTTAGAGGTTGCGATATTTTTGAAAAATCTTTAATACATCTACGGTAGTATCCCGCTAGATCCAAAAACATTTTGATTTCTTTAGCACTAGTAGGAGTTTTATAATTTGTAATGCATTCGATTTTCTTTGGGTCCGGACTTATGCCATTTTCGTTGATGACATGACCAAGGTAAGATAGCTCATTCTATAAGAATTCGCATTTGTCCGGCTGTAATTTCGAATTGTGCTGTCTCAGTCTGTCCAAAACTTCTACTAATTTTTCGTTGTGCTCGTCCAGGGTTCTACCATATATTATAATATCATCCATATATACAAAAACTCTGGTTGGAACGTAACTGGCGCTCCTTTTAACCCAAAAGGCATGCGAAGAAACTCAAGATGGCCCAGAGGGGTGGAAAAAGCAGTTTTAGCGCGATCTTTAGTATGTACATTAATTTGGTGAAACCCACTAGCGAGATCTAGAGTAGAAAAATATCTGGATTCGCCCAATTGATCGCGAATTTCCGCTATGTGTGGAAGAGGGTATGCATCACCCACCATTTTATCGTTTAGTTTCCTAAAATCCGCAACGATTCTCCACTTTTTTACACCATTCGAGTCTGGTTTCTTCGGAACAACAATATGAGGGAAATTCCTTGGACTCTTTGAAGGTTGTATGATTTCATCATCCAAAATTTGCTGAATTTGTTTGTCCACTTCAGATTTTTGAAACCCAGGTAGACGATAAGGCTTAATATGAATTGGGGTAGAGTCTGGAGTATTTATTTCATGTGAAATAGAACTTGTGCACGCTAATGCGTCATCCCTAAAAAAAAATACATCATTATATTCTTTGCATATCTCCAAGAATTTCGCTCGTTCAGGGAATGGGATATGGTTTAAGCGAAGCTGATTTTCTAACAATGGTATTCTGGCATCCAAACTCTTAGCATTCTCTTTCAAGTTTAATACGTCGAAATTAGATAACTCTTCGAATTCCGCATCTCCAACGTTCAGACTCTCCTCAGATAGACTGGAATTTAAAACCGGAACATAACAAATGTTATCAACAGGATTGGAATAGCATTACCAATATACAATCCATTCTCCAATTGCTTTGATTTGCTTACACATGGTAAATTTATATTGGTTTTAATTTTTGCAATAGTTTCTGACCTAGGAGGGATCGTAATTTTCTTTACTGATGGTTCAACATCAAATTCGTAGCTCCTACAGAAAACTTTAATGTATAGTTTGCGAGAGCCAAAGTCTTATCTTGCCTTAAATTTTTCAAGGAAATCTTTGCCGATTATACCCTCATTTTTATAGGGAATGTGTCAGGAACTATATGGAATGCCTGCATTATCAAATCACTTCCGAATTTTATCTTACACCAACAGAGACCAATAGTGGATATCGAGACATTACATATACCACTTAATTTTAATGTTATGTTGGTATGAACACATTCTTCACCCTTAAGTTTCCCTATCTTTTAGGACGCAAATATCTCTTCCGCTATCAATCAAAAAATTACATTTGTTAGACTTAGTGGATAGTACATCAAAATTAACCGAATCATTTATTTTTACTGATTGTGGGTCAATGTAATGCACTTTTGGCGGGGGTTCCCTTAAACTGCCTGCATTTGGATCCGAAGAGGGGTTGGAAATACGTAGTTTCACAGATCGGTCTGAGTGACGAGAGCTCGGGGAAAAAAGGTTCAGTTCAGAATTATCTGACTTGTAAACTTGTTGATGTGACCTCCCTTTACAGAAGTTTCATCTTCCGACCACGTACCGGCAACTCGACAATCTGACTGCGGTCCCCTTCGCTCGAATCTATGTTTCTTCGATTCAAAATTTGATCGGGTTGCAAAATAGATCACGTTGCTAGCAACGTGCGAATAATTACTTAGTGGGTGCCAGGAAGTGGCTTGAAAAATAATATTTATGCTTTATGTTATGTAAGCATTATATACGTGCAAATGTATATGACGACATGACTTTATTACACCCCCTTCCTTAAGAGGAAAATTTGTACCTAGGAAGGGTACTGATTTTCTTGCCAGTTAAAGGAACCGGGGTATCAAACTATCGATTGTCGGCGGGTCGGTTTCACAATTATTACTATCTATAGTAGGTATATTTTTATCTAACTCTATACATTCTTTATTGATAATTATTTTATTTTTATTAACTAATGTTTTGATTTTGATGAATATAATATAAAAGGATAACACTAGACAAAAACATAGCAGTAATATAAAAAAAATTGAATATTGTTTATGGACTTTCAAGTCCTTTAATTTTTCATTTTGTTAATTCTTTAATTGTTCTATTGAAACACTTATCTTATTTAGTTCATCGATTTGGCTATTAATATTGATTGTTTTGGGATTTTTTACAATGTCAACAAGGTGTTTTTCAAACAATATTTCGCTTTCTTCTATTTTTACAAGAGCCGTAACAGGAAAGTAGTTCAGGCTAACATTACTAGTATATTCGCTTTTAGCATTTATGATAGTTGTCTCCGAGTGTATTTGACAGTTATTCCTTATATTAATTATTCCCACACCTTGCAAATTAAGTGGGTCACTTGTATCTTTACAATTTATAATTACTTGCTCCGATTTCGGAATTATATATAGCCAAGAGTTACTTGAAGCTAGTTGGAGATACAATGGATTATTTAAGTACATTATTTTTGTTTCGCAAGCGTGTGTAAGAGTCAAACCTGGCTGAAATAAGTCTAGTTCGCATTTGGAATTTAGGTGGGCTATAGAAATTGGAACATTTTGTTCACATAAAAATTGGTTTTTCTGTAAAACACTACATATTTTTAGATCGCTTTCATCGTATAGAAAGTAATGTTGTTTAACGTTGTCGATTGCGATAAGGTCTTTGCTAGGAATTACTAAAGAATATGTTTCATTTGATATTAAATGAGATATGCTCGTCATTTTGTATACCTCGTATTGCCTTGCAGCAGGCAATGGTATAACCAGAAGGAAGCTTAGTCGCCCGTTAAGGTACTACACATGGGTTTCTATAATTTGATAAAAGTTACTGAGATTTTCCAAGTTAATGGTCAAGAGAGATGCGATTGTATTTTCGACAGTTCTTGAAGTAATTCTTGTGCATCAATGACGTAAGGATGTAGTTTTCCTTGCATGGCTGACGTGATCATATCTATTAAATGGTTTTGCATTATTAGAAATTGATCTGCTATTGATGTGAAGAGAGCGAATATTCCTGTGACTAGGTTTATTGCCTTGCTAATGCGCGCAGATGATTCCATATTTTCGACAATTTGTTTGACATCGGTTATGATATCGTCAACTTTTTCGTTTGTTGTAGCAGCTTCTCTAAGCATTTGCTTACTTACATTTAATTGATGAAGACTTGATTCGTAGACACTTGTTTGTTGCTTGATAAGCGAAAGTATATGATTTTCATTAGCTCGTAAGGCCTTTAATTGTTCGTCATAATATTCAGCGTCAGTGTTATCAAGCGTACCAAACAATTGTTTTGCTGCATTTCCTACGATATTGATAAGGCCTCTCCTTTTTATTAAAGAAAAGGTTGGGTGCCTAATAAGTTACATATACGACGATGTTGTATTTCAATGTTTGATAGGGAACGATTCATGACCGGTATGAAGTTTTCACATTGAGAAAGATTAACATTTTTCTTACTTAAATCACTGCATATACCTTCAAGTTTATTAAAATAATTAGTTAATTGCTTTACTTGCAGTTTAAAGTCGTTGAGCTCGGTGTATACGAGGAATTTCCATTTGTCCGAGTAGAGTTTTAAGAGACCAACGTTTTCGTAATAGAGTCCAGAACTATTGTTAAAGTCGACTATGGTGTATAAGCTGCTAGTAGTCTCCAGCGAAATTCCACATGCGACTGCCGTTGTGAGCAGTATTACTAGTTTCATCATGCCAGAGGTAATGACGCAATGAGTTTCGTTATTTAGGATAGGATAGGAATAATTTTATTATTCTTAACATAAATTTAGGAGTTAAAAATTTTTAATCGATTATTGTGGACCTTTACCTTACGTTTTTTCACCAAAATAGTAGTGTTCGCGCCTTGGGCTGAAATGAGCTTAAATGGGCCATTCCACACGGGTGATAAATTTTTGTGTTTTCCTTTTTGAGGTGTCTCACTTTTTAGAAGAACCAAGTCATTTTCGCAAAACTTTACAGGGTTGGTGTGTTTATCGTAACATTCTTTATTATATTCTTTACTTTGGATTAGTTTTTTTCCCGCGATTTGGTGAGAGTGTTGAAGACGGCCTCTAAGCTCATTCACATAATTATCGTAATTGTAGCAAATTTCTGGATTTTTACAAAGAGAAGTGGGAATTTCTGCTTTATGACCGTAACGTAATTCAAAAGGGGTATAATTTGTGGATGAACTAGGCGTAGTGTTATAAACAAATATAGCATATTTAATCCAATCATCCCAATTTGTTTGAGACTTGTTGATAAAAGATCTTAAGTAATAAATAAGATTGCGATGCACTCTCTCACAGGAACCGTTCGACTGAGGACGATAGACAGTTGTTTGAAGCTTTTTAATTTTTAGCAGATTGCAAACTGATTTAAAGGTCTCACTTAGGAAGTTCTGACCTTGATCACTGAGAACGAACTTAGGAGTACCGTAAAGAAAGATTATTTCGGTTACAAATTTTTCTGCGATTGTAGAGGAGTCTTGACTAGGCATAAGTATTGCGCAAGAGAAATTCGTGAGGTCATCGATAATGGTTAGAAGGTATTTATTATTGTTATCAGTGACAGGATATGGGCCGCAAATATCCATAGAAATTTTTTTCGAAAGGGGTTTTTGCCGTTGACGTGATAATCATAGGCATACGAGTATATCCGGTTATCTTATTTTTTTGGCATTCAGCGCATTTCTTTATAAAGTTCTTTATATCGTTATACATGTTCTTCCATTTATGATACAATCTAATCCTTTGAAAGGTTCTATTTGTACCAGAGTGACCACCTGTAGGGGAATTATGAAACTCTGAGAGAATTTGAGCAATTTGGTCACTTGTGTAAGATTGATTATAGTTGTCGTTACAAACCTTAATTTTGATCTTAGTATTCTTGAATATGTGTCGCATCATCAATCGTATTGGCTCGTATTTTAAATGACTGTAGTTAGAAAGCTTAGCTGGGTTTGGTAAATGAGGCTCTTGGATTAAGTGCTTTTCCAGAAACTCTCGAAGTTTTAATAATGCCATAAAGAAATCTTCATAAGTTGCTTTGTCTTTAAATTCATGGATTGTAAGATATATGACGTGTCTATTGTTTTTCTTAAAGCCCACTATATCAGATTTGTTTAAGACTTGGGATTGTAGAGATTGCATGTGTTTCTGATCTTTGACAAATTGTTCAGCAGAACCACTCAAGATCAAATCTTTATTAACAAACATGGCCACATCTTTAGATTTCGGAACGCTTAATATGCTATTGTCGCTATCAATAATATTATTAGTATTAAAAGTTGTTTGATCTATTTACTTCATAAATTTCTCGTAAACACTATGTTATCCGTAACAGTACTTTCTTCAGGGGAATTTTCTTTATAATTATTCGGTGTATTACAGACATAATGATTTTTCCTGCCTTTGTCTACATCGGAACGTAAGGTCATTTTAAATACTCTACTAAGAGCGTCTGCGTTAGTATTTAGTTTACCCTTTTTCTACACAACTTCGAAGTCGTATTCTTCCAATTTAAGACCCCAACGAAAGAGTCTAGATCTAGTGTCTTTAAAATTCTGCAGATATATAAGTGGCTGATGATCTGTAACGATTTTGAAACTTTTCCCAAACAAATAAGCCCGAAAATGATTTATTGACCAGACAATTGCTAGCAATTCTTTGTCTATGGTCGAATAATTTCTCTACGCCTTAGTAAGAGTTCTGGATGCAAATGCACGCCACTTGCGTCTGTAGTTAAAATAAATTCTTTGTTGAAATCGGGGTACTGAAGCAACGGTGGATTTGATAACATTTCTTTAAGTGTTTGAAAAGATTCGGTACAACAAGTATTCCAGTTAAATACTTTATCCTTCTTTAACAATTCTGTTAGAGGTTGCGATATTTTAGAAAAATCTTTAATAAATCTACGGTAGTATCCCGCTAGATCCAAAAACATTTTGATTTCTTTAGCACTAGTAGGAGTTTTATAATTTGTAATGCATTCGATTTTCTTTGGGTCCGGACTTATGCCATTTTCGTTGATGACATGACCAAGATAAGATAGCTCATTCTATAAGAATTCGCATTTGTCCGGCTGTAATTTCGAATTGTGCTGTCTCAGTCTGTCCAAAACTTCTACTAATTTTTCGTTGTGCTCGTCCAGGGTTCTACCATATATTATAATATCATCCATATATACAAGAACTCTGGTTCCTTGCAAACCCGTAAGGACGTTGTTCATCATACGTTGGAACGTAGCTGGCGCTCCTTTGAACCCAAAAGGTATGCGTAGATACTCAAAATGGTCCAGAGGGATGGAAAAAGCAGTTTTAGCGCGATCTTTAGGATGTACACTAATTTGGTGAAACGCACTAGCGAGATCTAGAGTAGAAAAATATCTGCATTCGCCCAATTGATCGAGAATTTCCGCTATGTGTGGAAGAGGGTATGCATCACCCATCATTTTATCGTTTAGTTTCCTAAAATCCGCAACGATTCTCCACTTTTTTACACCATTCGAGTCTGGTTTCTTCGGAACAACAATAAGAGGGAAATTCCATGGACTATTTGAAGGTTGTATGATTTCATCATCCAACATTTGCTGAATTTGTTTGCCCACTTCAGATTTTTGAAACTCAGGTAGACGATAAGGCTTAATATGAATTGGGGTAGAGTCTGGAGTATTTATTTCATGTGAAATAGAACTTGTGCTCGCTAATACATAATCCCTAAGAATTATTATATTCTTTGCATATCTCCAAGATTTTCGCTCGTTCAGGGAATGGGATATGGTTTAAGCGAAGCTGCTTTTCTAACAATGGGATTCTGGCATCCAAACTCTTAGCATTCTCTTTCAAGTTTAATACGTCGAAATTAGATAACTCTTCGAATTCCGCATCTCCAACGTTCAGACTCTCCTCAGATAGACTGGAATTTAAAACCGGAACATAACAAATGTTATCAACAGGATTGGAAATAGCATTACCAATATACAATCCATTCTCCCAATTGCTTTGATTTGCTTACACATGGTAAATTTATATTGGTTTTAATTTTTGCAATAGTTTCTGACCTAGGAGGGATCGTAATTTTCTTTACTGATGGTTCAACATCAAATTCGTAGCTCCTACAGAAAACTTTAATGTATAGTTTGCGAGAGCCAAGGAAATCTTTGCCGATTATACCCTCATTTTTTATAGGGAATGTGTCAGGAACTATATGGAATGCCTGGATTATCAAATCACTTCCGAATTTTATCTTATACCAACAGAGACCAATAGTGGATATCGAGACATTACATATACTACTTAATTTTAATGTTATGTTGGTATGAACACATTCTTCACCCTTAAGTTTCCCTATCTTTAGGACGCAAATATCATTTCCGCTATCAATCAAAAAATTACATTTGTTAGACTTAGTGGATAGTATATCAAAATTAACCGAATCATTTATTTTTACTGATTGTGGGTCAATGTAATGCACTTTTGGCGGGGGTTCCCTTAAACTGCCTGCATTTGTATCCGAAGAGGTGTTGGAAATACGTAGTTTTACAGATCGGTCTAAGTGACGAGAGCTCGGGGAAAAAAGGTTCAGTTCAGAATTATCTGACTTGGAAACTTGTTGCTGTGACCTCTCTTTACAGAAGTTTCATCTTCCGACCACGTACCGGCAACTCGACAATCTGACTGCGGTCCCCTTCGCTCGAATCTATGTTTCTTCGATTCAAAATTTGATCGGGTTGCAAAATAGATCACGTTGCTAGCAACGTGCGAATAATTACTTAGTGGGTGCCAGGAAGTGGCTTGAAAAATAATATTTATGCTTTATGTTATGTAAGCATTATATACGTGCAAATGTATATAATGCGCAAAAGTAATATGAAGTTAAATGAACTTTATAACTTTATTGAAAAATGATGATAATATTTATGCTTTATGCTATGTAAGCATTATATACGTGCAAATGTATATGACGACATGACTTTATTACACCTGGGTTCGAGCTCACCCTAGCCGTTGGAAGATCTACGTGGCCAACATAGTGTCGGAAATACAATTCTAATCCTGTAACACAATAGAGATACGTGCCTTCGGAAAAAAATCCTGCAGACTGTGCTAGTCGGGGACTAGCGCCAGCAGTGCTTCCTAAGATCAAATCTTGGTAGAAAGGGCCTCAATGGCTGGAGGATCCCTCATCCCTTTGGCCAACAGGAATACCTTCTTCATCATCAACGGCCGATTGAGAAAAGAGGAATGTAGTCGTGGCCTTGGTTACTCAGTCAGATCAAATGTGGACTCTTTTGGAAGGATATTCTCGGCTAAATAAACTATTACGCGTAACTGGTTACGTTCGCCGCTTTGTTTTCAATTGTATAGAGAGCACTAAAGGGTGTAGGTTAAACACGCTCTTGAATTTATCGGAGTTATAAGCAGCGTTAAGCTTTTGGATTCAATATATCCAGCAGATCGAGTTCTTGCCAGAGGTAAGGAGGTTGCAAGGTGGAAGCCCCCTGGATAAAAACAGTAAATTAAATCGGCTGAATCCATTCTTAGACAAAGGAGGAAGTGCGTGTCGCCACTGTTCGTTACAAACGCTCACCCTTTCAACTACTCATCGTCAAAATGGCTGTTCTTCCATCACCAGATGATGATTAAAGATACTTCGTTTCTACACAAGTTCGAACTATTAGCTTGTACTATTTCTTAAAAGGGATTTATGCTTCTTACCCTTGTATGCTACATGGCGGAGGCTACTGATTGCTAGAGATGTTAGTTGCATACTTGCTACAATTCAATATTCGTCGCTAAAAGGACGAGGCGGGCGGAATGTTCGATATAGCGAGATGCCCTTGGTAACAAACTGATTATTCGTATTCAGCATCTCTCGGTCTGTACTTCTATACATACTATTCTACGTCATACGATCATTAGTTTACTGTAACCATTTTTGTTTGCCTGTAAAATAGTCCGTAGGCTCAGTAGTCCAGTAACAGCCTCGCTGTAAACTATTAATCTCGTTAAAGAATAAACCAGAAGTTTTAGTTGAAAAGTTTGCCTCTTATTTTACAGTCCACCTCTCTTAGTGTTCCTAAAAACAACACCATTAAATTCCTCATACAACGCTTCTCCGAACAGTTTTTTAATATGTTTTTCAGTTCACACAACTTATTTTGATTCAATTTAATTTCTGAAATGTATACAATTATATTGTCAAAATCACGCTCTTGACTCTCCACAATTGTGGTAGAAAAAGTGAACCTCTTTACATAACCATATTTGCAGATTTGCTCACAAATACGTAGATTGATAACTTTATAGCAAAGCCCGTTCGAAATTATAAACCAAACCAGCTTTACCGTACGCAAAAGTTCAATCAAACTCCAGGAAACAAATAAATGCGACGAAGAGGGAGCAATTGCTCTATGTGCATGAACATCTTTAGACCTGACGGGTTGAAACATGCTTTTTCGGAAAAACTATTTTCATAAATCTATGAAGTATTTCTTTCCATAAGTATAAATTACCACAGCGTATACGAAAATATCTCATTGGCGTGAATAATATAATATTATACAAATGAAAGCATTTTTCATAAAACGAATAACATTTTGTTCTCATTTTAAATATGACATTTCATTAAAACTCAAATATATTATCTTTGAGAATAAGAAGAAGCAATTCATACGCTTCAAGAAAATTCAGTTTGGGATACTTAATCATATATTTTCATAAAGATTCTGAGTGTACTATACTTGTTCTTAGACTTTTTTGTGAAATTTATTATTTATACTAATCCTTGAAACAGAAACTATGAAAAGTGTTCATCGATTGCAATAAAAATATTTGACTGCTATCAATCACGTCTTCTATTTCTTCGCCTGACATTTTTTCAGATCATCGCCATCATATTAATTCGAAATGTAGCAAAACTTATCTTACCCAACATTTATATGCAGCTTCTTTATCGCCAGCCTTTTTCGCTTTCAACGTAAAGTATAAACCAGGTGGGGAAGGTAAATTTACCATTTTTAAACGGATCAACATCTAGAGTTGGGCTTATCCGATATCTTCCCCTGTAAAATACATATAAAATAATCGCATTCAAAGCATCGGTTCATTCAATAGAACTAATATGACCCACATTTCGCTTTCAGTTCACAGTTCAAGTTTCCTACCTTTCAACCCATATAATTAAAGATCGTTGATCTCCTATTCTTACACATGCTCGCAATACCGTCACAATTTGTGATACTATGCAAATTTAATTGGGTGAACGAAGTGGTTCTAAATGTGGAGTAGCAAGAGCACGGTATTTACATGTGAGCATAAATATGTGGCGTGCTGTCCACCTTCGCAATGCATTTTTTTGTATTATTGTTTTGTGGTTTAATAAAAACAACAACTATTTACGTCGACAACGAAGAAGCAAAAGTGAATAACTCTGTAAAACAAGTTTTGTATCATGCAAGTTATAGTATATGCTGTGTAAAGATTCCGATTACCTATAATAGTTTCTGGTCGCCTGGTAATCTGCTTTTGCCTTTAGCTTGTCAATAGTCATTAGTAATTGCTACATTTTTATTTCTAATAAGCTATAATTTTCTATTTTCACATACGTAAGATCCAAGTGTTTGTGTGTGTGTGTGTGTGTGTGTGTGTGGCTGCGTGTTGCATCATGCAGCGCGGGTGAGGGGTCGCCCAATGACGTCATACTGCTCATCATGTTCGGGAGTGAGACAGAGACGGATGATGTATTAGAGCGAGATAACAGAGTAAAAGTAATTTAGGACCTCCATAAGAAATAACATGGGATTTTGGGCCACAGCCGGCATGGCTATACTACTCTCCTGCTTTAACTTTTCTGTCTCTCTTTTAAACTTTTCTATTTGCTCTCTGCTTTGACTTAATCTATGGTCAAGTGCGTGACAGTGAGCTTATCGGATTCCCGCGCTTTCTCTAATAACTTATATAAAAATCTTTCTAAAGTTTCTTTTGTCTTAACTATGGGTTCTCTTAGAACGGTGCCGCTTCGAAGGCGAACTACGGTGGCTTCTTTTTGTTGATATTGATCTGGGGTATATTGGCTACCTGATTCGGGTTGAGTGACGTCTGTGGCGTTGCTCGTACATTCCCGGAAGTGTTGTGAATTCTCACCTGGGAATTTTTCCGCGTCGAACGAAGGTCAAGAGTCGTTGTGTGATTCCGCCTCATGTGGCGGAATAGAGACTTCCTGGTGTATGAGCGTCCACCGTTGTCCAAAAGGGGTACGTTTAGCCTTTTTAGGGTGTTCCCTTCCGAAATGATCTTGTTGCTAGGGGGGCTGTTGCCGTCTTATTTCCCGAGAGGGGGGGGGGGACTAGGCCTACTTATTTTCACCTGGATAGGGTTGAAAAGGGGGCTTGAAGCTTTCTTCGAAATACTCTTCAACCCAGGAACAATGGTATTTGCCTTCTGAAGTTGTTTTTGAGTGGGTGTGTCTCCGTTATCCTCCTTCTTGATGCTGCCTGTAGAGCGGCTTAGGATTGTGAGTGTAGTTCTGCATTGATGCTTTGTTTACACTTAATGAGGTGAACGCATGCTCGCCTGGAGCAGAGGCGCTATTGATGTTATCGTTAGCGTTGGAGGTGACGTGGCTGATGTCATAGGTACCCCGTAGATACGTATAGGACCAATGCTTTTCAAGCCTTTTCGATCTTATAACTTATCCAAGCTTCCTTGATCATACCGGCTGCGCCAATTTTGTTGTATACCAATCTGGTTGTGGTGTATATTTAAAGGGGTACTCACTGTTACCTTGCCTTCACCAGAGTGTTGCCAGTTGTTTTTGTAATCCGGGGGGGGGGGGGTTGGTATATTTAACTGCACAACGTTTCTGTTATACCTTTCTTTTATTGAAACTTTTTTTTTCATAAACCTCTTAAGTAAAACTTAGATGCCTTTTTTCTTCTCCGAATATAAATTTTTCTTAATTAAAAACCATACGCGTATTTTTTGCAATTTTAAGCTTTTCTTAACTTTAACTTTAACACTTAGTTTACCGAATTTTGAAATGCCCTTCATGAGTGCTTAAGTGCGCCTTAAACGAAATTTTTCTGCTTCTCCTTTTTTTTTCTTTTAAAAACGTAAAATCCGCCCACGAGAACTAAAATCAACTCTTGCTATTTTAGATTTATTGTTTTTCGCACCGCTCGTGATTAACCCGACAAAAAACCAAAAACCAACTCTTCAACCGCTTCAAATTCTACCCTCTTCTTGATCACATTTTTCGTGATCATGAGCCGTTGTTCAGGGTAGAAAGTGCTTAATAGCATTTTCTTACGCTGAGAAAATTTTACCATTAATTTTGGACTTGTACAATCTTGTCCAGAAGTATTTGAGTCGGACGTTGGCTTCAAAAAATTTAATCTTACACTGCAAAAAACATCAGAGACCGTCCCGTCGTTCGAAATCGCGGCGCGCATTTCTTATCGTGGCAGCCTTTGTCGTAATATGTATGTACGTATTATATATATATTTTTAATGTAATTTAATTGTTTCCACTGACAAATTTTTTAAGCAAAACGACTTGGGTTGTAAACTGAAGCTTTTGTTTTTCCAAGTCGTTTTATGGGAATAAAATGTATGCTATGGAGCAAAAATTGCTGATGCAATTTTGTTCACCCATTTGAGAGATAAGCTAACCATGCTTTAAGCATGATTAGCTGATTGAATTTGTATGATGTATTTTTAAAATTGCCAATTTTAGATTTTTATGTATATAGGGTTTATTAAGCCCCCACTTATGGAAATGATACTGATATTGATTTTACGGTATGTTTATTTTTCTATTTCAGGGTTGTTAAGATTTTTAATAAAAATCATATATATACCCTTGCTAAGATTGTTATATATATAAATTGGTACATGGTGTTTTTATAGCAATAGTAAATAAAATTTAGAAAATGAACTATATTCGGCAACCGCTTCTTGGTGTTTCCATATAAAAATTTATGATTTTTACATATATGTATATATATGTATATATATATATATTATGTAAAAAAGTTCTACAGAATGTGTGAAAGCCTATGAAGTTGGTTATAACCATTTTTACTGTCCGAAGAAACGTTGTAGATATATATGCGAAAACCATTTCAAAAATCATACTTGCACAGAGAGGTGACCTTATAAAATTAAGTACGGGTTTTCATCTAGGGTATCATAAGAATTGGTTTTAGACAAATTTTAGCTTTCTTACTTCTTACTACCCTAGATGAAATCGACAGGGTGTACTAAGTTTTTCATTCCGTTTGTTACATCTAGATATAATGAAGGTAGAAAAAAATGGATTGGACACCCACGCATAATATTAAAAGTTATTTTGATTCTTGCATGTCCGTCCGCACGATAACTCAACAACGCATTCAATTTGATGGCTGAAAATTTTCACACGAAAATAAGCCGAATCGGGCAACTCCTTTGTAGGGTTGCGATACAAAAATTTCGTTTTGCTCTATATATTTTTTGGCACTGCCTGAGAACGCGTCGATGTAGAGAGCTGAAATTCGGTGTATGGTGTTCTAATAGCAGTAGTAAATAAAATTTAGAAAATGGACTAAGTCGGGCAACCCCTTCTTGATGTTGCCATATAAAAATAAAGGATTTTTACATATACTGTGCAAACGATCAGCAGTATACGGTTTTAATGTGCCGAAGAGTTCTTCAGAATAAGAAATCCTATGAAATTGGTTATAACCATGTTTACTGTCCAACGAACCGTTTTAGAAATATATGCGAAAAGCCAGTTCAAGAAACATCGTTGCACAGGGAGGTAACCATACAAAATTATATACGGAAATTAATTTATGATATCATAAAAATTGGTCTTAGACCAATTTTAAACTTCTTACTTGTTTTAAATGATTTTGTTAGGAAAGGTATACAAAATTTATTTCGGTTCGGAAATAAGAAAGCAAGCGTCAGATTATCAGAACACCATTTTTATGTATGAATAGTTGGTTAGGGCGGAGGAGGTATTCAAATCAAACTCCTTACGGGGTGCTTATATGAAATGTTTTAACTCTGTTTACCCCTGATGATTGATTGATTGAAAAAGAGTTTCGCACACTGAAAGGGGTTCCGCGAACATAGGCCAAAGCCAGGCCTATTGTTCACCCTCAAGATCCACGAGCAAACCCTCATAGGTCCCACCCCGACGCTCTTATAAAGTTAAGTACTGGCCCCCAGTCCTTCCTGCTGGCTTCATACAGCTGGTCCAGGAGGTGAGAGTCAAGGAATCTATAACGCTTTCTTGAGAGTGCCGAAAAGTGAAAAAGAAAGTGCGTATCTGTTTTGGATTTCTCTCCGCAACCTCTTCATATAGGATCCTCAACAAGTCTCATCCTGTGAAGGTGACCCCTGAGAAAGGAGTGCCCAGAGAGAAGAGACACTAGAATTCTGAAGGTTGGCTTGTTAAGCCCCAAGACCTTATTCTTTTGGGTAGGTTTGGGTTTCCCCCACAGTTCCTTAGTAGTTCTGCCCGAGGGATCTTCTAACCAAAGGCGACTGTGTTGGCGTTCGGCACAAATAATTGAGACAAAGTGTTTTGGTGCAATCCCGATAATGCAGACTGGTTCCTACGAGGCCGCACCAAGACAAGCCGGCTCGTCCGCCCTTTCATTCTAGCTAATATTGTTGTGCCCTGGCACCCACTGAATAAATGCCCTGTTTTTCCGGGAGAGGGATTTCGGGGTGATTTTGCACTCCATTACTAGCTTGGAGGTTATAAAGGGTTTACACAAAATCTTGAAAGCTGTCTGGCTATCTGAGCAGATAGCTATTGTTGATTTAGAGTGGATTGGAGCTTTTTCCAAACCACTTTAGTCTGTCTGCTATTACAACCTTACCACTTGTGGGGGGATAGTAATGGCTTCGTAGTAGCAAAATAAAAATGTCGAACTTCGTAAGAAGGTGTTTATTTCCTTTCTAACTAACATTTTATTAATTGCTATGATTTATATACAAATCTTTCCTGTCTAGAATTTAATTTAAATTTCATATTTTTCCCACAAAATATTTTCTTACAAAATTATGCTTACTCTTCAAAATTTAAGCTTCGCAAAATTTGCCCATGCATATGAAGGATTATGTAACATGAAAAAATATGTGATAAGAAGAAATTATTTTTCGTGGGAATGAAAATTTATCTATACATGAATTTTATATTAGAGATAATGTGCGCTTAAAAATGAATTTCTGTATTTCTTGAATTGCAATTTTCTTTTTTGCTGCGGGCCTTGACATCCTCCCGGGGTTGAGCATTTTGCTCAATAATGTTAAACATCTTGTTGAATTTCGAAGGAGAAATCTTCTTCCTTGGAAGTAGACATTCTCGTTGGTTTTATGACATTTATCGCACCCTTTGAATTCGATCTTAGTCGACTCCAGATAAGATATGCTGCAATCATCACCATGATTGCTAATGATGAATATCCTATAGTGAATTGGTGGACATCGTGAGGTTGTATTTTCACCGGGAGATGTTGATGTGCCTTTACGTCTTGTACTGCCCTTTGTAGATCAATAATATTGTGTAGTTGTTGATGATGTAATTTTAATTGATGTTCGTCAGGAGGGTGTGTGAACTTCTTTATGTCGATGGATAATGGATGATCAATTAAGTTCATTGATGGCATAAAAGAAGATCTGACCTGTGTTGGATAGATGTTATGAGAGCTAATTGTCATCAACTCTTGTTTAATTAGACAGTTATCGTAGAATTTAAGCAATCCTGAGCTCTGGAGTGTTTTTTGAACCGTCCTTATTCCGCATACGATGTTGATCCTCGTTTCCCTTTTGACGGCATATATCCAGTAGTTTGGATTAAACAGTTGTATCCACTTCTGAGTGTCATTTATCTGTACAACCTCACAAGTTAATAGGTCTTCTTGATTGTTAATTAGATTAAGTTCACATTGACACATATTGGCTCCCTTGTTGTAAATTGGTCGGACTTGGTTGCATAGATGGATGCTTTTTCTAACCGAATTGCACCTTGTTACCTCAATATCTGTTATTGGGTAATATTGATCACGATGAAAGCTTACCAATAGGAAATTGGTTGAGGGTTTTATTGCCAAGAAGGTGTTATTTCTCAGTACTGGCACTGGGAGCAACCTGAACATTTCAAATTCTTCACGAGTGAATAGTGGAAGTTTAATGTTGAAAACTATATGTCGCGGTGTTACTTCTCCGTGAACAGTCATTAAGCTGTATAATTGATGCAAGTCTGGGTGATCATTCGATCCTGGCAGTCGCAACGTTGAGGGTAGGTGATTTTTGATATTGCTCAATTCATTCTTTAATTGCCTTGGTGTAAGAAGCATTGGATTGCTTCTCCCATTCCGGGTGTCGGTAATTTTTTCTATTAGTGCCTCTTGTATGTGTTGATAGTTGGACATAATCAGTGAGGTATACATGGATAAAGTTGCGGTTAGCTGAGCTCTCCTCTGTTTTTCTATCAGAGAGTTCGCTTCATGTACTTCATTAGTGAGTTGCTTTAGAGACCTTTCAAAGCCTTCGAATTGGCTATTAATTTGTTCCTGACTCTTTTTCATAATGTTGGTAGTTGGGTTTGATTTTTCAGCAGTTGTAAAAGATAATCTTCGTTTGTTTTTATGTTATCTATTATTTCTGATGCTTGGTTTGCATAATTTTGGTCTAGAATACCAAATAATTTATTTGCAATGTTGCCTATTATGTCTAAGGGTGATCTCCTTGTTCTGGTTGCGGTGTATTCATTTTGATTCAACAGAAGCTCATTGTTGTCCTTTATTTCATTCATATGATAGTAGAACTGCTCTAATATTGCCTTACAATACTCTCCATCTTCTGTAAGGTTACATAGGTGGCTAAATCGTTTTATTCCCCTTTCAAAACTCTTGAATTCCTTCCAGTAGTTTTCCAAATCATAAAATACAAGTAGGTTCCATTCACTCGCCACAAGATTGGTGATACCCAGATTCTCAAAATATAATCCTGGTTGATGATCAAAGCGGGTGATTTCTACTGGCTCAAGAGTTCTACTAAAAACTGGTAGTATCAGGGATGTTAGTAGAACTAAGCTTAGTACAGATTTTGAGATACGTGGTTCCCTTTGTTTCTTTTTTACTGGTTGTTCTGTGCCTATGTCTTCTTCATTATTCGTACTCTGCATGGGTGTGGTATGATTACTTGAAGACCTTTTAAGCCAATTTGAATTTATGGACAGAAACCGACCTTTATATGAATGTTTTGTTGTTATTTTCGTGATGGGCCGTTGCATAGCCACAAGATTTGTATTAGCTTGGTTTTTGTCTTCTTCCCTTTCATCTTCTGTAATTTACAAAGGACAAAGTGCGTGAATAGGTCTACGAAAAACTCCAGATGCTGTCCTTACGTCTGCCACGCGCACTAAACCATCGGAACCTTTGATGGCTTCAGTAATTCGTCCTAATTGCCATTTAAGCGGAGGGAGGTTATCATCCTTTATAACTACCATGGTACCTGGCTGTATGTTTTGTGATCGTAACTTCCACTTATATCGTTATTGTAATTCACTCAAGTATTCTTTTGACCACCGGCTCCAAAATTCAGTCCTTATATAGCTGACTAGTTTCCATCGTTCCAGTAAGTTCGTTTTCACTGGGTTAGCAGTTGGATCTATTAACGATGTAAGTGGTTCCCCAATTATAAAGTGTCCCGGAGTAAGAGCAGTCAAATCATTAGGGTCTGACGACAACGGCGTAAGTGGTCTTGAATTTAATACCGCTTCTATTTCTATCATTACTGTTCCAAGTTCTTCGTATGTGAGTGATGCTGAGCTTACTGTTCTCTGCAGCAGATGTTTTGCAGATTTTACGGCTGCTTCCCATAATTCCGCAAAGTGGGGAGCTCGTGCTGGAATGAAGTGAAAGTCAATTGTTTTAGTGGTACTAAAATTGACAATTTCCTCCCTTGACTGCTGAGACTCGAATATTTGTTGCAGCTATTCCAGTTGATTTCGAGCACCAACGAAATTGGTTGCATTATCACAATATATGTTTCTGCACATTCCCCGTCTTCCGATGAACCGTTTTAATGCGCCGATGAAACCATTGGTGGTTCAAGGTGTACTCCTTTAGTTGCGAAGCAGCAAAATACCGCTACATAGGATTTTTGTGGACGCTTTCCTCTAATTTTGTAATGGGTCCAAATTGGTCCACAAAAGTCTACACCTGCATTAACAGGTTGAACTCTGGTTGAGGGCAGGCTACCCATTATTTGAGAGAGTGAACGAGGTTTAGCCCTAGCACACCTAACACAATGGTGGACTATGGATCGCGTAAGAAATTTTCCTCTAAGTGGCCAGTAGTGCTGTCGAGCGATGGCAAGAAGTGTTTGTGGACCACAATGAAGTTGTTGGATGTGTAAATGATTCAGCAGAAGTTTCGTGAATGGATGTGAAGCAGATAACAATATTGGGTATTTGGCGTCAAATGACAAATTTGAGGCTTCCAATCTACCTCCAACTCGCATGATATCCTTTGTGTCAAGGAAAGGAGTAAGATTAGTCAATTTGTTCGTATTACTGAGGAATCCATCCCCTTTTAGTTTTGCCAGTTCATCCTTAAAATCTAATTGTATGGTCTTAATGATACCCTCCTTTGCTGCTTCTAGTTCCGTAACACTGAGAGCCATGCCGCTTATTCTTTCGGGCTTCCTCTTTCTGATGTTGTTTATAAAACGTAGTATATAGGCAGTGATGCGCTGAAGACAAGGCAAAGAATTTCTGTGGTTTATTGCCAAGAGTAGCGGTGTGTGATCCTTTACTGAGAGCAGTGTAATTCGGCACGTCCTTTTCTCAACATCATCTCCGGAAATAGGACTATGGGCAGTGCTTGGTGAGAATTTAAATATTGGTTCTCTTAGAAATCGTGGGCCGTTGAACCATATTTCTGAATTTAAGAGTTGGGTTGGACCTGCTCCCCTTGATACTAAATCCGCAGGGTTTTCCTTAGTACCGACATGTTTCCATCTTTTCATGTCGCTTAATTCTTGAATGCATGCTACTCGATTTGCCACAAAGGTTTTAAATGTTGATGACTCGGACTGCAACCATGAAAGTACAATTGTTGAATCAGTCCAGTAATATGTGTGTGCGCAATTTGTCTCCATACCTTTATGAAGACGATCAGTTAGCTCTGCTAAAAGTTTGGCGGCACAGAGCTCGAGACGTGGTAACGTTGTTGATTTGGTGGGTGCTACTCTCGATTTTGAGCACATCAATTGAACAGTTATGTTTCCATGATGATCTATTGTCCGCATATATACTACTGCTCCATAGGCCTTTTCTGAAGCCTCCGCAAATCCATGCATTTCCCTTGTTTTTACCTTGGATTTGGAGCACACATACCTAGGAACTGTCACATTGTTAAGTTCCTTTAACTCATCACGAAACCTTACCCATTTAGTATGAAGTTCCAAGGGAAGTGCATCAGCCCAATCTAATTTTAAAAGCCATAATTTCTGAAGAAATTTTTTTGCTTGAACGATTACTGGATTAACGATGCCGAGTGGATCGAATATATGGGCTATATCTGATAAGACGGTACGTTTCGTAACTTTAGTTCTTTCTGACCAGTTCGTTGTGATTGCGAAGACGTCAGATTGCGGCCACCATGTTATTCCCAATGTCTTGATATGACCTTCCTTTTCATCATCCAGGTCTAGTTTTAGTTCAATGTCATTTTTTGGAACATGTTTAAGCAGTTCTGGATTATTGCTGCACCACTTTCTCAAGCGGAATCCTTCCAATTTAAGAAGCTCTGTCAGTTGTTTTTGCATGTTTAAAGCTTCCATCATGCTGTCGCTTCCTGTCATGACGTCATCTACATAAAAATCCTTTAATGCTGCCTTGGCTCCGAAAGGGTATTCTTTGTTATTATCCTCTGCCAATGACCGTAGGCACTTTATTGCTAAATATGGAGCAGAGGTAGTGCCATATGTTATTGTTTTCCGTCGATAATGTTTAAGTTGCTGTTCTGGATTTTCTCGCCATATTATCAATTGCAGATTTTGATCAGTATCGTTCACCCTGATTTGTCTGTACATCTTCTCGATGTCAGCAGTGAAGACATATTTATGAAGACGGAAGCGTATAAGAATAGTGAAGAGGTCATCTTGAATTGTGGGACCATTGTACAACACATCGTTAAGAGATTTGTTTGTTGAAGCAGCTTAGTCGTGCTACTGTCTGGTTTATGCATGCAGTGATGTGGAATAAAGTAATGAGGATTAGAAATAGATATTGGGTCTATTTTTTCCATATGCTTCAGTTCCTCATATTCCCGCATGAATGCTATATATTGATCTCTAAGCTCTGGATTCTTCATTAATTTTCTTTCGATAGAGAAAAATCGTTTCAGTGCTAAGTCCTTTGATAGGCCCAAAGTAGATGGATCTTGTCTAAACGGAAATTTCACAATTAATCTTCCCCCCTTGTCACGGAGAGTTGTTTCCTTAAAATGTTGCTCACAGTACCGTTCCGCAGCTGTCATTGGTTGTTTGACTGATTCGGCTTCCTCTAGTGCCCAAAATCGTTCGATCCGATTATCTATACTAGCATTGCTGATTCCACAAAATGTTTCAGGGTGTGAGTAATTTGAAACCTTACCCATGATTAACCATCCGAGTACAGAATTCTGTAGAGTTGGAAGGGAATCGTTAAACTTAATTTGTCAAACTGCCATAAGAGAGGCGTATATTTCTGCACCAATTAACATGTCGATTTTCTGTGGGATGTTAAACTGTGGGTCAGCAAGTTGAATGTTGGACGGAATAGGCCAATTCTCAATTTCCATATATTTATGTGGTTGATTGTTTGCAATAGATGGCAACACAAATGCCTCTAAGTGTACCTTATAGCCACTGGTACATGAATTGAGGATTATATTTACCCTTCTTTCAGCTCGATGTTTGGAGTTTCCAATTCCGGTTATGTTCAGCTCCTCATTTACGTGATTAAGACCCAGCCTTCGCCACAGCCTGTCAGAAATAAAATTGGACTGTGATCCAGAGTCCAAAGTGGCACGACATTTAGTTGCTTGACCATATTTGTCCAGTACGTAAACTATTGCAGTTGCTAGAAATACGTATTTATTACTCTTCTCAAGAGGCGGAGATGGTATGGTTGCTGCCAGACTTATTGGGTGGCCTTCAATTATTGTCTGATTAACGGGCCCTTGCGATGGTTTTTGAATTTTTTGCTCGGGTTTTGTTGCTGGCCTTGGTTCATCGAAATGTACTAACGTATTATGCCTTTTTGAGCATTTTGAGCAACTTTTTGAGCTACATTTAGATGCAGCGTGACCAGATCTTAGACAGTTCACACAGAGCTTATTTTTCTTTAAGAAGCTCATTCGGTTTTTTGGTGAATATTGCAAAAAGCTTTCACATGCAAACAGTGGATGATCCTTCTTACATGAAATGCATCTCAGAGTTGAAGCACCAACTAGAGAAGAGAGCCTCGAGAGCTGCCGCCTTTGACCTCCTTTGATCTTGTCTTCTAAGCGTCCCTTGTTGCCCAGGGCTTCCAATGACTGAAAGCGAAGTTCCAGAAAGTTTAGAAATGACGAGATGGACTGAAGTTCCTTGGGGGGTTTCGAGGCTTTGTTCGTATAGTCCGTGCGTAATTCTGTCTAATTTTTTGAGAGTTAAATGTAGTAGGATGGCATCCTACGCTGTTGTTTCTATTCCCACATTCTGAAGGCCCAATATGCATTCCTTGGTTACATCATGCAGAGATTTGACTGCTGATGCTGATTCCGTATGGATTGTTGGTTGAGCAAGTAATTTGTTCAGTAAAGCCGTTACTAGCAGTCGTTTATTGTTCTAATGGTTTTGTAAAATCTCCCATGCTGAAATATAATTTTCTTCGGAGACTGGTAGATGGCATATTAGTGCTTTAGCTTCACCACTCAAATTTCCGATGAGATAAAACATCTTTTGGGCGTTACTTAAAGGTTGATTATGAATCATTTGAGTATAAAGGTCGAAAAATTGCTTCCATTTTAAATAATTACCATCGAACGTTGGTATAACAATTTTTGGTAATTTCATCTGTGTACTATGGTTGGTAGCGGTTTGACAACATTGTTCTAGGTTCTGAGTTAATTCAACTAGGACTTCATGAACCCATTTCTCTGTTTCTATAAAAAACTCTATTTGATAGCCACCAGGGCTTGACTTGTCTGTGAGTGCCCAAATTGCCTGGTTGGTTTGTGATATGTCTAACCAATAATTATCTATGCTTTTAATCTTGAGCTCGTAATATGGTCTGGGATGGGCTTCTTGTTTTGTGGATTGGATATTCTGCAGAAGACTAGTAAGAGCTTTGATGAGAATCTTCTGCTTTCTTATCAACCCTTGAAGGTGTTCATCGATATCCTCCTCATATTCATTGAATGAGAACTCTTCGGCTTCCTCCTCAGTGGCACTTGGTTGATCGTCCTTTGTTGATTCAGCTGCAGTTGACTTCTCCCCTCTAGTTGTAATGATGGTTAATGTCTTTATCTTCTCTTTAGTTTTCATGACACCACCCTGTACCTTCTTAAAGAAGTTGCTTGTGAAGTACGCATTGTTCGGGTCCGTATCTGCTAATTGTTGTAAACGTTCATCATTATTCACAAACTTGGTCCATTCGGTCTCCAGAGTATCAAGCCTTGTTTTCAGGTATTCTAGTGTCTTTCTGTCGATTGAGTCCTTGTTATAATTAGAAATGAATTGCTCGATTGCCTTCCCAATCTTCCGCTGTTCGGCAATGAGGTCCTCCATGGTTGAAGTGGCTATTTGTGGAGTCACTGGCTTCCTTCCTTCCTTCTTTGGGCCAAAGCCATTGTATGGTAGCTCTGATCCCTTGGGGCTGGTTCCTCTTCTGGAATCACTGGCTCCCTTCCTTCCTTCTTTGGGCCAAAGCCGTTGTATGGTAGCTCTGATCCCTTGGGGCTGGTTCCTCTTATGGAATCACTTACTTCCTTCCTTCCTTCTTTGGGCCAAAGCCGTTGTATGGTAGCTCTGATCCCTTGGGGCTGGTTCCTCTTCTGGAATCACTGGCTTCCTTCCTTCCTTCTTTGGGCCAAAGCCGTTGTATGGTAGCTCTGATCCCTTGATCACGTCGGGGTCACCAAATGTTGATTTAGAGTGGATTGGAGCTTTTTCCAAACCACTTTAGTCTGCCTGCTATTACAACCTTACCACTTGTGGGGGGATAGTAATATTTCGTAGTAGCAAAATAAAAACGTCGAACTTTGTATGAAGGTGTTTATTTCCTTTCTAACTAATATTTTATTAATTGCTATGATTTATATACAAATTTTTCCTGTCTAGAATTTAATTTAAATTTCATATTTTTCCTACAAAATATTTTCCCACAAAAATATTTTCTCACAAAATTATGCTTACTCTTCAAAATTTAAGCTTCGCAAAATTTGCCCATGCATATGAAGGATTCATGTTACATAAAAAATATGTGATAAGAAGAAAATATTTTTCGTGGGAATGAAAATTTATCTATACATGAATTTTATATTAGAGATAATGTGCGCTTGAGAATGAATTTCTGTATCTCTTGAATTGCAATTTTCTTTTTTGCTGCGGGCCTTGACAGCTATATCCATGTTATCAGTATCTGAGTTAAAGACATGTCTTCCCGCTTCAAGAATAGCCTTGTCTTCTGCCTGTAAAACCGTGGCATGGCTTTCAAGGTGTTTGGCGACTTCCATTTGAGGCTCCTCGGAGAAAACGGCTGCTCCAGTGTTTTTTGTTTTTTTTTAGTTTGGAGGCAACAGTGTAGATAATAATAGGGTTTGTTAATGGCTGAAGCACAGAATATTATTCCCATTCAACCCTGGTTGAAATTCGAGTTTTAAAATTGCTATTCAGCACCGTCTCGAAGAAGTGGTCACTGTCTCTGTCGATTCCAGGTGCGAGAGACTGCACGAAATCGTAAATGGATCCGTGTGGGACTCTTGTTCCAGAATGAATCCAGCCACGATTTCGATGCAGTCTTAGCGCTGTAGTTGACACTCCCGCTTAATATGTATTTCCACCGGTTGTATGTTGACGCTAACCTCAGTACGTTAACATGGGTCGGACGATGCTAGTGTATATCCATTGAATCATCCACGGTTTTAGTCGACACTTTTTCCCCCACGGTACTGCGGCACATTGCGAAGCATTGTTCGCTCTGCCCTCGAGGTGTGATTTCCAGTTTAGCTTATCTAATATAATACCGAGGTCTTTGACCCTGTCCTCAATGTACACTCCTGTCTCCAATGGTTAATCGCCTATATATTCCTAGAATAAGAGAAAAGCAATACAAAGTATACAAGTCCACACTTATGAACAGAAAACTTATCTGAAAACCGACGGATTAGTCACACCATCACTAACAGTATCATCCACAAAACCCAAGTGAAATCAATGCAAGCTGCACTTCCACAGCAAAAAGCCTATAAAGCTACCATAGCTCATTTTTCTTATCTAAAAATAATCAAAGCGAAATCATTAATAAAATGAATAATTGACAAGAAAAAATGCATCACAGCATACTAACCTCGGTATATTTGCATGTTTTCATGTCATCAAAAGACATTACTCCAGTTAGCTGATTTTGCTTTCGCCTCAGTCAGAATACAAGCAATTGTGATAAGCGTTGCTAGGGCAACACTAAGAGGCGAGATGAACAAAAGTGGTGACCACGCCTATATAAAGCCGACGAGTCGCAATTCTTGGCTCATCTGATTCAGAGTATAATCTGAATAAAGACTCGTGTTCCCATTTTCCACACCGAAGTCTAATTCTGTTCAGAATTTAATCTGGAATTATTCCTATTCTTATTACAGAAGTCTAATTCTATTCAGAGTATAATCTGAAATTTCTCCTATCCTTATTACAGAAGTCTAATTCTGTTCAGAGTGTAATTTGAAAATTCATATCATCCACATTCATTATTTAAATTCCCATATCTAAGCAGATGAATAATTCTGCCAAACTTTTATTGTGCTTCATTTGTTCAGCACCACACGTTGCAGCACGTTGCTGCTCCTTTTTTTACTTACTCAGCCTTCCTGTCTGACGGGGCCGATATCGTCAGATAGATTCGCAGAGAGTTTTTCTGTGCATTACTTTGCTACCCATCTGCCCACACGCAGTAGCAGCAGAAACATTTTTACTACCGAAGTTTATTTTTTGGCAGAAAATTAATTCTGTTCTTCTTTTTTTTTCAGAAATAAAGGTTCGTCAGCAGTGGCAGCTTTGGATTCGCTGAATTAAATTGATTTTTTTTAATTGAATTTCCCATTTGTTTCTTGAATTTCTAGTTTTAAGCTCATTTTGACTTATTGTGATATTAGGTTAAGTAAATGAATTGTAATAACAAAATTTTATGTTTGAAGTTTGAAACGCTGAGTTATCCTTTTTACAACCGGCACCCGCTCCCTTATTGTTTGAGACTAGATCTCACATTGTCCTTTAATGCCGGATAACTCAATCAAATCAAATATAAAATTAAATACATTGCTAATCACATCACAGTGAAAAATTCAATCCGCTCCATACAAAATGGCGAAAAATAGAGAATTCATCTCATCTGCCGTTGATGACGAAACTATCCAATATGTGTCTGAGTTAGTCCCAGCTCGATGTTTGGAGCTAACGGCAAAAAACATTCAAAAGAAGGCAAAAAGAAAACTGTCAAATCGACAGAAAAACGTTTAAAGCCGTTCACCGAGTTTTGGAAAGAATTCCAAACTCGTCATAGATCAATACAGAGGATAGTAACAAAGGGAAATCTCCAATTAGATTATTTCACGAAGGAGATATTTAGTGAGGCTCAGGAATATTACATCGTAAAGGCAGCAGGCAAGGAAAAGGATATAGACAGACTAACACCAACGCCGTCTGCCAGCAATCCTCCTCAGAATTAGACATCACATGCCTGCACAAATAATAGTGAAAGACTCCCTAGAGTCAAGCTGCCGACATTCAATGGAGAATATTCTACATGGATCCCATTTTATTATTTTTTTAATTCAGTAATACGTAACAACAACGCTACTCAAACAAGTGAATGTACAACTAATGAAGTTATTGTCTCTTCCATCCACTAATCATGATACCGCCGAAAGTATTAGATGTTATAACAGAATCACTATTAGCATTACAAAATTTACAAGTAGAAACTAACAATTATGATCCAATATATTTATACTTGACTGTACAAAGATTGTACCCAGATACGCATTATTTATAAGAACAGAGCTTACATAGTAACACTGGTTTACCAAAATTAGATACACTAGAAAAATTCTTAGAGTCTCGCTTCCGAACGCTGGAAACGATAGGAAATAGAAATACGTTGTCGAACACGATACAGAAAAAATCATTCTCACCTAGACCAACATATGGACTTTGAACAATACTAAGAGTTCAACACCAATATACCCACCTACAACAAAAAACTCTTGCAGCCATTGCTGAGGCCACCATATAATATTCCCTTGTCCAGCCTTTTGATCACCCGATAACGACACGTAGTGATCTCAAATAAGCATTTATGCAAAAACTGCTTATCAGCCAACCATTCAACCTCAAATTGAATCAGCAGTAAAAAGTGTTAACATTTTAAAAAAAATCATAACACATTGCTCCATTACGAGCAAAACTATTCGGTTATAAAGTCATCTATTCAACTTTCCCAAAATTCCAAAGCAAAGCACTGCTCTCCCGCCGATAGAAATAATAAGAAACAAGTTCAAAATTTTGTAACTTCAAACTTGAAAAGGACTCTCCTTTCTACAGCCCTAATTAATTTTATAGCACCATCCGGAATAACAATGACATTCCGAGCATTAATAGATTCTGGGTCACAAGTGTCCATTTTGACCGAAAGAGTCCTTAAGCGATTACAGCTTAAAGGATGTCCAACCACCCATCAACTAATTGGAACTGGAACAACGCCCAACACTACCGCAGCAAAGCAAGCAACTGTTACGATTACTTCCTTATACACCAAATTCACAATAGAGAGCAACATGCTCAAAAAAATTACCAAATTATTACCATTCCAGACTACTGCAGTGTCAAACAGGAAACACATCGCCAATCTCACTTCAGCAGATCCCACCTTCTCAATTCCAGGAGAAATAGACGTTCTGCTTGGAGCAGGCATCTATGCCGCCATTATTGAAAATGGAATAAAAAGTGGACCTGCAAATCCTTCAACAGCCCAAAATACAAAATTGGGCTGGATTCTGGTTGGAGCAGTACAAGAAGCTACGAGCACAATCACAACTGTGTTATCCATCCACACTACAATAAATCCTGAGTGGAATAATCAGTTGAGAGAATTTTGGGAACTCGAAGAATGCTCCATTCGACCAATATTATCACACAAAGATCAACTATGTGAAACGTTGTACAAAGACACGGAAAAATGTCTACCCTCTGGAAAATACGGGGTTCATTTACCATTCAAGAACCGAAATTTACCACAGCTTGAACAATTTAGAAATATGGCTGCCAAACAATTCTTACAATTAGAGAAAAAAATGGTCCAACAACCCAGCAATTGGCAAATTATACAAAGATTGCATAGTTGAATACGCTCAGCTTGGCCACATGAAGCCTATCCCACCTACACTAGTAGAACAAAATTATACGACAATATTCCTTTCTACTATCTACCACACCACGCTGTGCTCAAGGAGAGTACCACTATAAAACATCAAAGAGTTTTTAATGTCTCAGCATGTACGTCAAACGTAAAATCATTAAATGAGCAATTACTAGATGGACCCACAATCCAATCAACGCTTTGGACCATCTTATTAAGATGGTGTCTGTACAAGTTTGCTTTTACAGCAGATATAGAGCAAATGAACAGAATGATTCAGATGGCACTTCAACACCAAAATTTTCAGAGAATAGTTTGCAGAAGTACTCCAAATGAAAAGTTAAAGGATTATGTCTTCACTATGGTCACATTTGGAAGTATACCAGCACCATATCTTGCCATCAAAACATTACAGCAGCTAGCAAGAGATGAAGCGATTAATTATCATCTTCCGACTAAGAGCATTCAGTGAAGCACAACAACTGCAATGAGAAATTGATCTTTTAAAACATATACCATTGAATCATCGAGAGCTAAAACAAACTTGTAATTTTTTAATCACAAGTCTGTAAGAACTTCTCGGCATACGTTGATATACAACAACAGACTTTTTTTCTTTTAAAGTCAATGTTACCAAGTCAAAATTCACACAAAACGAATAATCTTATCCGAAGTTGCTTCTCTCTTTGGGGGATGGCTGGCTCCATGCATAATCACGGCCAAAGTTTTAATTAAAAAAACTCTGGCTCTCAAAATGCGACTGGGACGATTCAACAGAAATATCAAGAGAGTGGAATCATTTCAAAGACCAACTCCACAATATTCAGAATATCCAAATTCCACGTTGTCCTGGCTATCAGCCTAACACAACTGAGCTGGAGCTACATGGTTTTTGCGATGCTTCTAACAATGCCTACTCAGCAGTTCTGTATCTCAAAATACATCCTATTAAGAGCTCCAGAATACAAATCGTGACACCAAAAACTAAAGTAGCCCAATCCTGCAGATGTAGTCTCAAGGGGCATTCTGCCAAATACTCTAGTTACAACGTCAATGCGGTGGAATGGCCCATCAAGATGAGGAATACTGGTCTCAACAATCTTTGGAAGTAAATACTCAACTAGAGTATAAAAAACCAAAAGTTCTCACTATTACTGTCGAGGAACAAATAATTTTACTGAGTAAATTTTCTTCATTTCAAAAAACCATAAAAATAACTACAGTATGCAGCAACCATAAGAATAACTGCACACTGTCTCAGGTTTACAAACAGCATGCGCAAAATGCGGTCCACTACTCAATATTTATCAGTCTCTGAGTTAAAAAAGGAAGAACTATGCCTAATCAAACTACTCCAGAATATCTCCTTTCCCACCGAAATCAGTCAACTGCAGAAAAAGTGGCCTCTCTGATAAAAGAGTCGTATTTTGTCTCTTGATCCCATGCTCGTACTAAGGTATAACTTGGCACTTTGTGCAATCCACCAAACGTCATCTCTATAAAACATTCAAGGATGCAAAACTCACATACGAAGAACTATATGCAATTCTAGTTCAAATTGAGGCATGTTTAAATGCCAGACCTCTGTCTGCTCTGTGCAATGATCCAATAGACTACAATATTCTCACTCCCGGACACTTCCTTTCTGGACGAAACAATCTCAAAATAGTAGAACATCCCCCACTTAATCCGCAACAACATCCTCTAAAGAGATGACAGCACATTCAGTCCCTGTAATGATTCTCGCACTTGAGAATCACTAAAATAAGTCTTGAGTAGATTGCGACAGTGTATAAACAAGACTGCTGTTGACATCGATTGTATCTCAGTTAAAAAAAGGAACTTATGGCAGAAATACATCCAGGCCTCGAGGCTGCCTCGAGGTGTTGTCAAAATTTCCAACACGGGGTTTTAAATGATGCAACACAAAACCAAGACAGCATCTAGCCTCAAGGCCTAGCCGCAAAGCTCGCTTTGCTCAATGGTCAAAATTTTTCTCTCTCAGGCCTACTTCTGTCAACAGATGTACTAACAAAATTAAATATATTGTACAGAGCCCGGTGGTATCATTTTGTTTTCATTTCTCTGAGGCAAGCCGTGCGGAGCTGCGAGGAAGCCTGAAAGAGGCCAGGCCTGAGGCTTGCTTGGATGTGTTTCTGCCTTTAAGTTTAGACTAAACAGTGTGTCTAATCTGACTTCGATGCTGGAGAGTGGTCACGAAGTAATAACCACTATGGCTCTTGGTTGTACTGTAATTTTATTATTAAAACGCATGTACCTTTATACAAAAAGTTATCACAGCAAAGAGTATTTTAAAAAGGTTAGACAAATTGTAAAGCAAACAAATCGATTTCACAGAACTAAAAATTTGTTTACACGAATTGTAAACAGAAGCCTGAAATTACGGAACTAAGTTTGTTTACACAATTGCTCAACAAAGCCAAAAGAAGTTACAAATAACAATTGCAAAAAAGATGATCCAAAGAAAGGAAAAAATGAACAAAATATGATTCTATCAGAAGTTAAGCAATTGCAAAAAGAATGTACATTACTCTACATTATATATGTATATCACCGAGTCATATTTCACAATTAATCGAGCGTTTTACCACCTGTAATAGCAGTAAAACATGCAGCGTTCACAAATTTCTTATGAAATAAGCTCCTGTTGCACTGAATTAACTGTGGTATATTGACCTTCTCCAATTTTCTTGATTTTTGATCTGTTCGGGAGCAAAACAATCCCTCTCCCACAACTTTTGGAAGCAATGATGAAGACATTACTTGCACCATAAATGGCAGACTGAAGAGGAAAATTTAAAAATCGGAACCCACGTCTTGGAAATGACCATTAGGTCGAATACTTGAAATTCATACTGGTGTAATGTACTATAAAATATATATTTATATATATATATATATATTCTTGCCAAAAGCACAATTATTGTGTCTAAGCAAAAAGCATTGACCTCTTGCAACAATAAGAAATGAAAGTATGCGCAATTCTGCTGATTCGTTCTGCTCGCAGAATTGGGTCACGAAAGTGACGAAAGTTAAGTTCGCTCGAGAACCAAGAAGTGAGGACAGTTTGATTTGAATTTTTGATTCAGCAGTTTCGGAAAACGGTGAGCGGGCTCCGGGCTTCAAAAGTAATAAATAGAATGAAAAGGAAAAAGAGGAATTAACGTAGTGGAAATATAGAATGAGTTGTTTAATAGTTTAATGATAATAAATTGGAAATAAGCAAGTTTTGCGGATTAAAAAAGTGTTAATAATGAAAAGTTGTTTTAATTATAATTATCTGACCTAAGAAGAAAAGATACCCTACACTGGCCATAAGAACTTAGTCAGAGCAGTCACTATTAAAACCAACCAGAAAAATATATTTTCACCCATTGTTGTGCGCGTGTGCCGTGCTTCGGGAGAAGACCACACTGCTTCGAGGTTCTATTTATTTTTATTTAAGTAATAGTCCCTTTTTCCACTGGACTTGTTTATTTCACAAGAAAAAACTTTAATTGAATTCCACTAAACTCATGTTTTTAATTAATAAATTTATTTCCGTTTTTTGGAAGCCACGTACACTTATATATATATATGTGGGAATCTTTTGATAAATTTTGCAAACTCCGATTGGTACAAACAAAAACAAACTTTAATTTACTGAATTCAATGTTATAAATGTTGATTTAATAATATCATTATAATGATGAGAATGGATGGCGGTGGCGGTAGTGACGTCTGCTGCTACTTTTTCTGTTGCCGGTGCGAGAGTGTTTCGTGTTCCCCGTTTTCCCTGTTCCCTCAGCACAGCAATGCCATATCGGCGGGTATGGTCAGCAAATGGGTGATGTGAGGTTTACAATTTTGGGATCCCACATATATATATATATATATATATATATATACATATATATTATTTATTATATTAATTCTTTTCGTTGAGAAAAGTTACAACTGTTTCACTCTCCAGAACAAATCTTATATCTCTATCCTTTTTTATTTAAAATTTTAGCACACATCTTTATTTATATATCTTATTCTTTTTTTAGTACAAATCTTTATTTTATTTTTATTCCACGAGGATCGGGAGAATCGCACCCCATGGAAGACCTTTTTGTTCTTTTTTTGTAACTTCATGCTTTCTCACGACGATGAAAGATCGTACGTGAGAATATGCAAATTATTTTATGTGCACTCTATTTGCACAACGAAAAATGATATCTGATTACATGGCATGTAGGTAGGTATCCGTGTGAGTGGAGTGTATGTCTGATAACGAAATGCATTTTATGCTAAATTGCATTTTGTTACGACATACAAATGCATATTTAATATATTTGAAATTTTTGAATTTAAATGAAAATTTAAATTGAAAAAATTTTTCGTTTTCAGTGTCAAATTAATGATACATCAATTTATCGTATTGGACGATATATTGATGTATCGGTATTATGGTTGTGATTCGGAGCAAAAGTACCTGAGTCACACACCGTCCGATCTCAAAAATCTGTCCTCTCCCGTCCACCAACATCTCCTAACAATCATCAATTATCCCCACCAAGTTCTATTGCTCTCTGGCGATACCAAGATCCAAAACACCCGTTACATTTGAATATATACGAATATAAAACCCGCCAAAAGTCACTCTAGTTTTGAACAGTGACAAGTGCGCGCAAAGTGGTTTTTCAAATTCGTTTTTCCTTCAGTTTTTATTTATTTTATTATTTTCTGCTAGAAATATTCAATTTTGAATCTCTAGATTCTGTGGATGCAGGTCTTTCACCTACACCTCCAGACTTTCTGGCGCCTCCTAAGCCCTATCAAGGCCTATCAACCCGTTGCCAGCTACACAATAGTCATACAACTGCTCCCTTGGGACAGCATTAGGAAAGCAAAGGCTTTCTTTAGATGCAGTCTGCCTGGAGACGTTACACTAAAGTTTAAGAGGAAAGGAAAAAATTGTACAACTTACATCAAAAAAAGGTAATTTATTAAAAAAAAAAAAATTATTTTTGAGGCGGGAGGATATTCTCTCCACACATACATAATCCTCAATGTACCTTTCTGCTTCCAATGGCTAATCCGCCTATATAATCCTAGAATAAAAGAAAAGGAACACAAAGTATCAAATATACACTTATGAGCTGTTACGTTTACCGAGGAGCGTAAACTCATCTCCATGCCCTGCGATAAATTATCATATCCCGAATTGCGCAGTACAAGGAACCCTTACCTTACTATCTATTTTCCTACATTAAGTATTACAAAGAATTCCAAATTCCACCAATCTACTCAACTCATGCATTAAGGTTTCTAGGAAAAAAGTGATAACATGCATTTCTACATAATTAAGGTACAGGCGGAGGACTACTGTTGGAGAAACATATTACTACATCAACATACATACCGCTTAAATCTATACTACGCACTTAGTCGAAATATTTCCTATAGTTCACTGACACAAATATCATCATAAAGGTCAACAAACTCTTCGTATCGAAATGCCAATAAATCTATCCACAGTGAGAAGAGAAACAACCTCCTAAACTGTACTCGCATTGTTATCGCCCGCAATCCCGCACAGTCGATTGCTATCAGTGCCATTGCTGAAATCAGAAAATCACTTATCAGTTGATCGTCGCAGCATTAAGTCGCCCGCAAATAATTGTAATACTAGCAGAATAAATTTAATGGTTAAAGTTAAATACATCTTTCATTTCTCAAAAGTTAATGTCAAACCTTTATTTTATGAACATTTTTGGTGCCGAAACCCGGGAATTAAAAGAAATTCTAGTGAAAGACTAAGAACATTCTTCATTTGTGACTTTTAAAAAACTATAAAACATTGGACTCGTGAAAATCTGTTGTGACGTTTGTAAGTGAATCACACAAAGCATAGCATCATCGTTCAGGCACAGTTACAACAACATAAGCAATGAATCGAGCATATCGCATATTGGATACCAAATTCCAGAGCTAAGTATTATTTTTCAATTAATATCTGCTCATTTACTGATCAAGGTCGGCCCATTGTTACTGCCTAAAATAATTAAAAAAAAATAGTGGACTTTTATTCGATTTTGTGATTTGGAACGAGAATGAACAAATTAGAATTGCATAGCATATGTAGGTAAATAGTTTAGCACATTAATATAGAACGGATTTTTAAATAAGTTAACGGTACGACATATGTACAAAAAAAAAAAAAAAACCTTGAACAAAAGATATACATACGTTCCTAGTATATTGTTAATGAAATTATCATCTCAACTCAAATATTGCGACAAGAGTTTGTTTTGTTGGGTAATATAATAACATCCAATAAGCCCTGACCAATACCAGTACATTGGAATGAATTACCGGTAAAACAGTTCTGGTAAATTATGTGCTCCGTGTTGATTTGAAATAGCCTGCTGTGCTGGTTGTGTTTAAGTAACGGACTAAAATAATTATAAAAAAAAAAAAAAACTCAACTTAGATTTTATTAGAATCTCCAATTCAATGTTATAAGAATTTCAATTACATGTTAGATAAAGGATTAGCTAATCAATATGAACAGAACTTCATCCACATTCGATAAAAGTGTTGTATTCTCGAACCTTCTCACGTCAATATGGCTGATATTGAGCTTAGACAAAGACGCGGTCGTGTAAAGGGTTCATTAACTCGGTTGAAGACATTTATTGAAAGTATTACTAACGATACAACAATCGAAGAAATTGAAGCTAGATTTGAAAGGTTAGAAAACCTTTGGGATGAGTTTGAAAGTGTTGATGAAGCGCTTGCTGCTCTTTCGGTAAATTCTAAAATGGAGGAGTTTGAAAACAATTTCTTCATGACGTGTTCACTATACCGCAAAGCAATTAAATCGCTATCACCAGTGAATTCTCACGAAAGAAATTTGGGTACAAATAATGGTTCCGATAATCTTAATGATAGCTCTCATCCAATGCTTGACCAATTCAATTCATCTCTGACTCGATTCGTGGAGCAACAAAGAAATTTATGGGATAGTTATTCTCATTTGCCACATACATCAGACGTCAGGCTTCCGAAGGTAAACATACCTCACTTTAACGGCGACTACAAGGAATGGCCGGCTTTTAAATATCTTTTCTCGGCCATGGTAGACAAAAGAACAGGGCTCACCTTAGTACAAAAGTTTCAATACTTGAAGGGTTTAGTCACAGGTGTGGCTGCTTCACTTATCAAACACCTACCTATTACTGAGGGCAATTATACGGAGGCTTGGGAAAAGCTTCAGAACAGGTATGATAAGAAAAAACATATACTAACAGAATATATCAAATCATTTTATAATCAACCTATGGTATCATATTCTTCATCCACACAATTACGTCAACTCGCCGATGCCTCCGATGAACTCATTCGAGGTGTAAACGCGTTGGGAGAAGAAGCAAAGGGAAGAGATCCATGGCTTATCTATGCCATACTTAGTAAAACCGATGCAGATAGTAGAAAGGCATGGGCAGAAGAGACTGTTGGGAATGATATACCTTCACTTGAAGAACTCTTTAAATTCTTAAATAAACGGTGTGATGCATTACAAGCATTTGACGCTCCACTAAAGAGACCAGTTACACGGGCATCAGTTAGAACGTTTCATGCTGATACTAATATGAGCTGTATTAAGTGCTCACAGTCACATCAACTATTTAAGTGTCTTGATTTTAAAAAAATGGACATAGTGTCTCGACGTGCATTCACCTCAAAAAATGCATTATGTTTCAACTGCCTAAGTTCTGGTCATCCTGCAAATCGACGTAAATCAAAGAACTCTTGCCACCATTGTGGAAAGTCTCACCATTCATTACTGCATGAAGCAAATACGGCTCTTCGTAGAATACAGTCCCATCATGCAGAATCAAATAGCATCGAGTCACCCACACCATCACAGTCACCGAACATTAATTTAAACCCCAATGCTGAGCCATTCTTGCTGAATTCAGGTGAAATGTCTAATCCAAACAGCAAACTTACATTGACTTCACTGGCAGCATTTCACACCAGACGATCTGTATTGCCACTAATTCCGACTGCATTGGTAAACGTTACTGATGCTTTCGGTAGACATCAAGTGTGCCGTGCTCTGATTGATTCCGGCTCACAAGCATCATTTGTGTCCGAAGAATGTGCGCAGCATTTAGGTCACAAAAGAGAACCCGCGAAAGTTATGGTGCATAGACTGGGATCATGCAAATCAGGAACTACTCATGGATGCATGTACTTGAAACTTCAATCTCGAAGCAATAAATCTCAACATATTACAATTCTTACGAATGTTCTGCCAAAGCTCACGACGCTGCAGCCGTCTGCGTATTTCGATCCTACTGCCTTCACATTCATCAAGGAATATAACTTAGCAGACCCATCTTTTAACCATCCAAATAAAATTGACATTCTGATAGGCGCAGATTATTTCATACATATCCTCGAGGACGGTAAATACACAACATCTCCAGAAGTCCCAAGCCTACAAATACAATATTTGGCTACGTGGTCTCAGGATCTATTGATATATCAATGAATTCCCGCGCCATTACATCACTTCATGTGGATACAGATGAAATTAATAAAACATTAAGAGCATTTTGGGAAATAGAAGAAATCCCTCAAAGCGAGCCTCATTATACTGATGAAGAGAGATTTTGTGAGCACCTATTTACTCAAACACATTTTTTTGACAAAGACTCTGGAAGGTATGTCGTCCGATTGCCCATTAAAATAACAGAAGACTTAATAGGCGATACGTTAAGAATTGCAACTTCACGACTGAAATCAATGGAAAAGAAATTCGCTACAAATAAAAACTTTCGAGATGAATATCATGAGTTCATGCGGGAATACAAAGCCTTAGGTCATTTAGAACCAGCTGAATGGGTAACATCAAGCTCAAAGATAGAACAAGCGTATCTTCCACATCATGCGGTATTGAAACCTACAAGCCTCACAACTAAACTGCAAGTGGTCTTTGATGGATCTACTATTTCGTCCTCTGGAGTGGCTCTAAATAAGAAATTGTGCGTCGGACCTAAAGTTCAAAGGGACTTATTCCCTATACTCATATCATTCCGAACTTTTAAAATAGCAATTGTCGCGGACATTCAGGAAATGTATAGACAAGTACTAGTCAATGAATTAGATAGAGACTATCAGCGCATAGTATGGAGCGATAACCCTGATGAACCTATTCAACATTACAGACTGACAACTGTAACTTATGGGACCTCATCTGCTCCGTTTCTGGCAACAAGCTCATTGAAGCAAGCTGCAGAAGATTTCAAGAGTCAATATCCACTAGCAGCAAATACAATTCTTCAAAACTTCTATGTGGACGATCTATTGGGTGGTGCAGGAGATGTAGCTACAGCAGTGAAGCTGCACAAGGAATTAAATACAGTTCTATCATCAAGCGGTTTTCCATTACATAAATGGTCTTCGAACTTAGGTCCATTCTTGGATGCCATCTCAGAGAACAGCACAATTTCGTCTATAAAATTAGACCAGCAACCGGAAATAATAAAGGTGTTAGGCTTAAAATGGATTTCTTCTGGCGATTTCCTCTCCTTTGATGTGAATATAGCACATGATCCTATTCCAACTAAACGACAAATCCTATCGGAGTCAAGTAGGGTCTATGACCCTCTTCGACTCCTAGCACCAGTTACAGTGATGTTCAAGATCATGTTACAATAGCTATGGCTTGGAAATTATGATTGGGACGAGCAAATAAGCGCAGATCTAGCAGCTAAGTGGAAAAGGATCCATAAAAGTTTACATTATCTGAATCAATTGCACATTCCTCGCTGGCTAAAAACTCTTGGTGAGAATTCTGAGCTACATGGATTATCGGATGCATCCGAGGTAGCATACGCAGCAGCTGTATATTGTAGAACAGAAAATGATACTGCAGAGATTTCAACAATTCTACTCGCAGCTAAAACAAGAGTAGCACCAGTAAAGCAGATTTCTGTCCCACGCTTGGAGCTTAATGGAGCCCTGCTATTAGCAAAACTTCTACAATCCATAAAAACAGCACTGAATGAACCTAATATTAATTGCATTACTTGGACTGACTCCAGCGTCGTTTTATCGTGGCTGTCTTCACATCCGTGCACCTGGAAGACACACATCGCCAATAGGACCTCAGAAATCTTAACCTACTTACCTAGAAAAGCATGGCATCATGTACGCTCCCATGATAATCCTGCAGACCTGGCTTCTCGTGGGATACTACCGACAGAAATACATACTTCAACATTATGGTGGACAGGACCAAGATGGCTATCATCCGATCAGAAATCCTACCCTCATGACGGAATTCGAATTGGAAGTGAGGACTCGACTGACATGGAAAGAAAACCACGCATCCTCAAGTCGCTACAAGCTTCAGTGGAAAACGATACCCTGCTGGATATATTCCAACGGTCATCATCCTTCATAAAAATTCTCCGTATTCTAGCAATGTGCAATCAATTTATAAATCGCTGTCGGAAACTCGAATCATCCAAGGAACATGATTGGATCACTTCCGGGGAATTAGATGCCGTTCGTCGCGTTTGCATCAAATGGGCACAAGCAAGCTCATTCAGCAGTGAAATAACAGCCCTGCAGAAAAAGCGTGCTCTTCCATCGTCTAGTGTTCTACTGTCGTTGTCTCCATTTTTAGACAGTGAAAACATCCTACGCATTGGTGGTAGGCTGGACAAATCTTCATGTAGCTATGAAACTAAACACCCCATAATTCTACCAAAGAATCATATCCTTGCAAAACGCCTAATCGCATATCTACACATCAAATATCTTCATCTTGGCAGGAACGGGTTACTAAGCATAGTAAGAAAAACGTATTGGATCCTATCTTGCCGCACGCTTATAAAAAGACATATTAACTCGTGTATACAATGTGTAAGACAACGAGCACAGACCTCAAAGCAACTCATGGCCAGCTTCCCATCTCCCAGGATATCGTTCACGAGAGCTTTTGAAAACATTGGTGTCGATTACGCAGGGCCTCTGTCTTTGTTGCTACACAGAGGACGTAGCCCAAGAAATACAAAGGGATATATTGCAGTGTTCATCTGCCTTAGTACTAGAGCCATGCACTTAGAAGCTGTTAGTGATCTGACAAGTGATGCATTTATTGCTTGTTTCAAAAGGTTTATTTCAAGACGGGGGATACCTGCCAGTTTATACAGTGATAATGGGACCAACTTTGTAGGGGCTAATCGAAAACTTTGTGAATTATTTAAGTTAACGTCTTCTAATAATTATAAAAGTCTAATTGCAGAGTTCTCAGCACCCAACAGCAGGAAGTGGAATTTCAATCCACCGTCAGCTCCGCATTTTGGAAGGAGTTGGGAGTCTGGAGTGAAACTGGTAAAAACGCACCTTCGACGCACAGTTGGAGAGACAAGACTTACATTTGAAGAGCTCACAACATTACTGGCACAAATAGAAGGGATCTTGAATTCTCGTCCCCTCACTCCGATTACCGATGACATCGATTGCTTTGATGTACTAACCCCAGGTCATTTTATAATTGGAAAACCGTTGGCAGCACTACCCGAACCATCTATAGAGGACATCCCAACATCTATGCTTACACGCTGGAGACTTGCTCAAAAAATGTACCACGACTTCTGGAACCGGTGGTATAAGGAATACCTTGTAACCCTTCAGCATCGCCCCAAATGGAGACGGGAACACACTAACCTGGAAATTGGAAATCTTGTACTGATCAAGGAAGACAATATGCCGCCTGAACATGGGCCTTAGGACGCATCACACAACTACATGCTGGTCGAGACAATCTAGTGAGGGTTGTGACAGTACGAACTTCAATTGGTGAAGTCAAAAGGCCAATCACAAAATTGTGCAAGTTACCAATTTGTTAAGGACGCTTAACGGGGGAAGAATGTTGGAGAAATTTCGCTTAACCAACATATTACTACATCAACATACATACCGCTTAAATCTATACTACGCATTTAGTCGAAATATTTCCTATAGTTCACTGACACAAATATCATCATAAAGGTCAACAAACTCTTCGTATCGAAATGCCAATAAATCTATCCACAGTGAGAAGAGAAACAACCTCCTAAACTGTACTCGCATTGTTATCGCCCGCAATCCCGCACAGTCGATTGCTATCATGCCATTGCTGAAATCAGAAAATCACTTATCAGTTGATCGTCGCAGCATTAAGTCGCCCGCAAATAATTGTAATACTAGCAGAATAAATTTAATGGTTAAAGTTAAATACATATTTCATTTCTCAAAAGTTAATGTCAAACCTTTATTTTGTGAACAACTACTTTGACTTACTAATGCACTTTCGGGTTTTATGATTTTACAGCGGTAAGGGAGGAAGCATCTACATTCCTTTATTTTATTATTTGTATCGCCAGTAGAATATTCACCAGAATTGACAAATTGTTACTTCGTTAGGTCGCAACAATACTTATTTGAAAGCCAACGAACCAAGTGGAATCAGTGCAAGCTGCATCTCCACAGCAAAAACTTATAAAGCTACCGTAGCTCATATTGTTTTTATCTAAAAATAATCAAAAGGAAATCATTAATAAAATGAAGAATTAACAACAAAAAATGTATCACAGCATACTTACCTCGGTATATTTGCATTTTTTTTTTAAATCAAATGACATTACTCCAATCAGCTGATTTCGCCTTTGCGTCAGTCAGAATACAAGCGATTGTAATAAGCATTGGTAGGGCAACACCAGGAGGCGAGATGAACATATGTAAGTGATGACCACGCCTATATAAAGCCGACGAATCGCAATAGATGGAACCATTCTTGGCTCATCTGATTCAAAGTACAATCTGAATAAAGATTCGTGTTCCCATTTTTCACACAGAAGTCTAATTATGTTCAGAGTTCAATCTGAAATTATTCGTATTCTTATTACAGAAGTCTAACTCTCTTCAGAGCTTGATCTGACATTATTCCTATCCTACTACAGAAGTATAATTCTGTTCAGGGTTTAATCTGAAATTATTCCTATCCTTACTACAGAAGTATAATTCTGTTCAGAGTATAATCTGAAATTATTCCTATCCTTATTACAGAAGTCTGATTTGAAATTTCATACATCCACATTCATCATCTAAATTCCCACAGCTAAGCAGAAGAATAATTCTGCCAAACGTTTTTTGCATTACATCTATTCAGCACCACACGTTGCAGCACGCTGATGCCCTTTTTTTCTTATTCAGCCTTCCTGTCTGACGGGGTTGCTATCGTCATATAGATTCGCAGAGAGTTCTTCTGTCCAACACTTTGTTACCTTTCTGCCCGCACGCAGTAGAAGCAGTAACATTTTTGCTCGAGAAGTTTGTTTGTTGACAGAAAATTAATTCTGTTCTTCTTCTTTTTTTTCAAAAATAAACGTGCGACAGCAGTGCCAGCTTTGGATTCGCTGAATTAAGTTGATTTTTTTTAAATTGAATTTCTTATTTGTTTCTTGAATTTCTAGTTTTAAACTCATTTTGAATGTTTGTGATATTAGGTCAAGTAAATGTATTATAATAATAAAATTTTATATTTGAGTTTGGAACGCTGAGTTATTCTTTTTACAACTGGCAACCCCTCCGTTATGTTTGAGACTAGATCTCACAGCAGGAGTAGACTGGGTATGTTCCTTTTCCTGGTGATTTCCGGGGATTAATGCGCAGCTAGAAATCCGTAGCCCAGTGGACGACTAGTCGGATCACATTTTGCACCAGTATATAGAGTTCAGACTCATAACTCCATACTACATACATACAAATATACTACTTTATACCTCATTCGGGTTAGAGTTAGCAAGAGATCGTTCATAATAAGTACCCATAAAAGAGGTGATAGGATACTAACTTGCGGTGTGCCCCTTTGAACCCTTTTAGATCTGCTTACCCCGCCCTGATCAGCAAAGACAGTTCTATAAGTCAACATGTGTGTAATCCCATATTTTAAAGATCGGTTCACTCCATGGTTTGTTAGTATTTCAATTAACTTATGTTGAAGGAAATTATTAAAACCGCCTTCTACATCGATAAAAAGAGCCAGCGTAGATTGTTTAAAGAGGAAGCTTATTTCTATTGAGTGCATCACCTAGTGGAGGGCCGTATCAGCTGACTTTCCCTTTATGTAATAAATTAATGTTATCAATATCTTGCATTCTGTACAATACAACAAACGTTTTTCTCTTATACTTAATTTAAAATTTGAATCCCGTCCCGATATTTATTTTCATATTTCACGGCAGGGAAGCCGAAACCGCTGAAAGTTCTGTGCACTCGCATCTTATCGTGGATTTGCATTAACTTCCTACTAATCTTCCTACTGGTATGCCGTACATTTTCCCTACTAGCAATTTTAATGCTATTTTAATAAAATTAATAAACAGATTACGTTTGGACTTTTTACCGGGTTAAACTTAATTTTGTTTAAGAAAGAATTTTTTGGGATTCTCCGGTATATAGCAAAAGCAGAAAACCAAGCTGCATCGATGAGTGTTAGGTTTTCTGCTGACACGAAACGCTTCTTCTTCTTCCATTTCTTCTTCATTTTTCAGCCCACTGCGTGGCGTATACAGATTCGATTCGCTTCGAATGAATCTGTTTCTTTAAAAAAAATTTTAAATTTTCTTAAATACGGAAACCAAAAAAATTCAAAATATAGTTTGGTTGTGCCGATTAGTGATAGTCGATTTGGCGCTATTTCCCTAGATGTGCGATTTGTACCCATGCCAATAAATTTCGTTAAAATTTGTAATTTTATATGCATATTCAACTATTAAAAGAATTAAATCTTTCATTATTTACCTCCACCCACCCACCCCTCACAATCAACTTATTCCGCAAGACGATAGACAGAATTTGTACGGACCGTTTATAACAGGTGTGGGGAGACTTTTCCAGGGTACGGGCTACTTCTAATTTATTCAGGTTGTTTCGGTCCACTCAGTGATGTAAGTGTGATGAGCTAAGAAAAAGGTCTACTTAAATAAATATGCACCTGTGTTCTTCTTTTGCAGTCTCATCACAAAAATTATGAATGCTCCTATTTCATTTAGCAATGGTGTTTGGGGTTGGGGATAATTTATTTAATGATAATTATTTTTTTACATAATTCATATCCACAAATTTAAAATAATGAAAGTATTTCATAAGTTCTGGAGGAGGCTAAAATATTTCACTAGTAAACTTATGTATTACCTGCTTTCTACACATAAGTCTTCTCTCGTTTTAACATTAGGACGATTTCGTTTTTTGAGCTTCACGTCATTCACTGCTGTGGGAAAAAACAACTAATACACACATATAATGAGACAGTTCTTCAAATATTAATGTTGAAAGAATAATCATTTCTTTAGTGAATGGAATAGAAATATCACCACTTTGAATCTTTTTATATCGTTTATGTCCACGAAATTTTTCGCATAATAGATTTGTAATCAATCGAAAATAAAAATGGAAAATAAATTGTACTTTAGTAGTCATAAATCTATCGCAGAAAGTGGTAGAGTAGTAGATTGTACAATGCTACCTCAAAAAAGTGGTAAATCTACCACTTTAGTCATAAATAATAATAATAATTTCTTAGCAATATTATCCCTATACAATACCACAACCTTTCATTTACAAGTTCACAAATATGTAAATTTTAAAATTTACAATAGTACTATATTTTTAATATATTGCACACAGCCTTTTTTAAAACACATAAAATTTTGTTCACTTTTTAATTCAGTCGGAACCTCATTAAATTTCTTAAAACTCATATACCAGTGCTGTAGAGATACAAAATGCATAGTCAAGCTTAATAAATCAACGACCGTAATTTCATTCTAATATGCAATTTCTACCTTCACTTAGTTATTGAATTCTTACGTTCATCAAATTTCTATGTCAGCAATTGCATGGAAGTGCAAGTGAAATTACGGTCGGTGACATTACCTACAAATTAAATTTATGCTGATCTTGTTATTTTATTCATTAATATAAATTTTTGTTTTGTTTGGTTTGGTTTATTGTATTTATATGTATATATGTATATGATTAATTGTATAAATAAGCGAATTGAACTAATAAAATGATTAATTGATTATCCGACAGCACTTGATCGAGTTTTATTAATTCAGTCAGTTCTCAATACAATCATTGGTCCTTCGAGCTTGCTTTGTTGAACTTAGTGTCTTCAAAGCAGTACAAAATTTCTGTAGAACTTAGTGTCTGCAGTTAAGTGTTATTCAGCGCAGAAATTCCTGTTGAACTTAGTGTCCTCAGGCAATTTATTTACTAATAAAAAAGATTTTTTTTCAGTCCTAATACCTCAAACAATATTGGCGAGCGAGAAGCGAAGAATTACGTTCAAACTAGCAACATCAGTTCATCAGCTACTCGATAATTCAACAAACATATACTACTATGGAGCAGTTAATTAAAGCAAATAAGGCAGATGCTGTAAAACTTCAGAAATTTATCACAAACTACACCAAAGACTCTGACGTACGTAAAACAAGGGATTATTTTGAAACCCGCTTGATTAAAATAAGCAAGCTCTGGGAAAGTTTCGACAAGAGAAATGATGATCTGGAGCTATACCGTGAAACTAATTCAGAACAGCCATACTTTAAAGAGAATTTTTATGACACCGTGGAAAAATTGTATGAAGAAACACGGGAGATGTTAGAAAATTCCTTAGCGGATGTAATGTCAAGAGCGAAAATCACTGAAGTATTGCAAGATCAACTGAAGGTAATTAAGAAGCAATATGCCATTATAGAAACTCTACAAAAGGCATCAGTTTCAATCAGAGAAGAGATTAAACAAGAGGTATCTGCAGCATACTGTATGCAAAAAATCAAGTTGGTAAATGACTATTGGGAGCATCTTGTCCGAAACCATGGAGAGATTATGTCGATGGGTAGAACAAAACACGAATATATGGAGAATGATATATTCTCAAGCATTGAGGAGACCTATCAAACTACCACAATTCAACTACAAGAAGTATTGAATAAATTAAATCCTCAATCCAAAAATACGATAAGCACCAACGAGTCAAAAGGAACACAGATAAAGTTGCCAAGAGTCGATATTCCGTCATTTAACGGTGACTATATCAAGTGGCAATCATTTAGAAATTTGTTCATGGAACTCATTTATAAAGACGACAAAATGTCTGGAGCTCAAAAATTATTTTATCTCAAAGGCAATCTCATAGGTGACCCAATTGAACTCATACAGCATCTACAAATAACAAATGAAAACTTTGAGACGGCCTGGCAAATTCTTGAAAAAAGATATAACAATAAGAGGACTCTCTTGACAGCGCAATTAAATCTACTTCTAAAACAACCTTCACTATTCAAAGAATCATCGGAAGGCTTGAAGAAGTTACATGATGTGACAATTGAATGTCTAGAGAGCATCAAAAATCTAGGCATAGATACGCAAAATTGGGATCCATTGATCATACACATCATCATAACAAAATTGGATAAGGAAACTCACCGAATCTATGAACAATCAGTGGCCACACCAAGAGAAGTTCAAGAGCTAAGCAAATTTCTTGAATTCCTAGAAAATCGATTTCGAGGTCTTGAAGCAGAAGAGCCATTGAAACCAAAACAACCCGAAAGAAATGGGAGAAATACAAAAGTATACCGAAACATTTAGTAAGCTAAGCGTACAACAACGACTGAAAGCGGTAAAAAAGGCAAACCTTTGCCAGAACTGCCTAGTAAAAGGCCACAATATACTACAATGTAAAAGCCGGTACACCTGCAAGTTATGCCAGAAAAAACACCACACTCTTTTACATTACCAAAACCAGCAGGCACCATGTTATCAACAAAGTAATAACTATCCAAGAAAGGAAGCCAGTCGAGATGATAGCTCACCAAACGAAGCGGTTGCAGCCCACTTTGCGAAGAAATCAAAGGGGTATGACGTACTACTGGCAACCGCTCTCATACAAGTAATCAATAAATCAGGAGATGCTGTGCTACTCAGGGCATTACTTGACCAAGGGTCTCAAGCAACGTTCATTACTGAGAATGCAGCTCAACAATTAAGATTACCTAGAAGAAAAATTCAAGCCACAGTTTCCGGTCTTGGGTGCTCCAGTCCAGGAATCACAAAATCCAGTATAGAGATTACAGTAATGCCACGATTTAAATCTACATTCTCTCTCACAACCACAGCCCTGGTATTAAAAAATCTGACAAGAAAATTGCCTGCAAATAAAATCATTCCAACTAACTGGACGCATACCGAAAACCTGGTTTTGGCAGATCCTACGTTCCATAAGCCGGGAAGGATTGACGTCATATTAGGAGCAGAAGTATTCGGGAAGGTAATACTAGGCAACCTTCTGCGTGGAACTGAAGATGCTCCCGTGGCCCAACAAACAGAGCTGGGATGGATATTATCTGGAGCTATTAGTAACAGCAACAACGAGAATAAGCTTATTTGCATGGTAACAGAAATAGATATAACCAGCGAGCTGCAGAGATTTTGGGAATGCGAAGAACTAGCAGCCGAAACTATTACCACACCAGAAGACATTTCTTGTGAAAGTTACTACCAGCAAACGCACAGACGAGACGAGAATGGTCGATATATCGTACGCCTTCCATTTAAACAAAATCCTAAAGAAGCCAATTTGAGCAGATCTAGAGAACTAGCGCTTGCCCGACTGTTCCAAATGGAGCGAAAATTTAACCAAGACAAAGTATTTGAAACCATGTATAAGGATTTTATGAAGGAATACCAACGCTTAGGTCATATGGTTCCAGCCGAAGATGATGGTGAGATAAAATACTACCTACCTCACCATGCGGTTTTCAAACAAGACAGTACAACAACCAAATTACGTGTAGTCTTTGACGCTTCGGCCAAAAGAAACAACACCAGATGTCTAAATGATATCATGATGACCGGTCCTCAACTACAAGGAAGCCTAATCTCCATTCTGTTAAGATGGAGAAAACATAAAATAGTATTCACGGCGGATATAGAAAAAATGTACCGCCAGATAAAAGTGGATGTGAGAGATCAGCAGTATCAATGTATTCTTTGGCGAGAGTCTCCAAATCACCCTATCAAGGAATATAAGCTAACAACTGTTACTTACGGCACAAACTCAGCACCGTTTCTTGCAATACGTACTCTGCAGCAACTCGCGCAAGATGAAGAAAAATATTACCCTATCGCATCCAGAATCATACTGAGCGATACTTATGTAGACGACGTAGTCTCAGGAGGCGCTTCCATGGATGAAGCAATAGAATCTTGTCAGCAGTTAATAAACATGCTAAAGGGCGGAGGTTTCAAGCTTCGCAAGTGGACAAGCAATAAATTCAAGGTTGTTAAGAATATACCCTATGAGTTTCGAGAACAACCTAGCTTTATAGATTTCCAAAAAGAACAGACAATTAAGGCACTTGGAGTGCACTGGAACCCTATAACCGACAATTTCAAAATACACGTTTCGATAAGCATGAGCGACAACCCCACAACAAAGCGGAATGTAGCGTCCGACGCGGCGAAAATCTTTGATCCTGTTGGATTACTATCGCCGGTAGTCATGTCAATCAAAATTCTCCTACAGAACATTTGGCTAGAGAAGTCGTCCTGGGATGAACCATTATCAAGTACATTATTAACTAGATGGTTACAAATAAAGTCTGAACTCCCAAAATTAGAAGAAATTGAAATTCCGCGATGGAATGGGTTCACAGGAAAAGACACTAGTTGCGAGCTTCACGGGTTTTCAGATGCGTCAGAAAAGGGCTACAGTGCAGTAATATATCTGCGAATTACACGCAAATCGCATGTTCAGACACACCTAATAACCGCCAAAACTAAGGTAGCCCCACTGAAAACAAAGCTGACTATTCCAAGATTAGAATTATGTGGAGCAACGCTACTCGATAGACTGATAAACGAGACTAGAAAAAGCCTAGAAATCTATGACTTAAAGTGCTATGCCTGGACAGATTCAATGATAGTTCTGTCATGGATACAAGAAGATGCGCATAAGTGGCAAACATTTGTGGGGAATCGAGTTGCACAAATACATGGATTATCAGAACGAAATACATGGTTTTACGTGCAATCATCCGAGAACCCTGCCGACATCGCCTCTAGAGGAATATCGCCATCGCTGCTTAAAAATCATACTCTTTGGTGGCATGGACCTTCTTGGCTTAGCTCCAAGGAAATATCGTTTCCATCAAACCCAAAGAAGACAACTGACCTAGAGAAGAAAGTGTTGACGGCTCATTCTTGTTATGATTCCAAAGCCGAACACGAGAAAGATGATCTTCAAGATCTAAACTTGCATCAAGAGTTGCTCGTAAGATTTTCAACATTAGGAAAATTACAAAGAGTAACAGCATACATTAAAAGGTTTATACAAAATATGAAGGTAAGCAAGGCGAACCGTACATCTGGGTACTTGACAATAAATGAAATCGAAGAAGCACTAGTACCACTAGTGAAGACTACCCAACAGCAAGTCTTTAAAGATGAAATAGCCTAGTTATCAATAGAACAACCACTAAATAAGAAGAGCAGATTACTTCCTCTATCGCCGTTTATAGACTCTAAGGGGATATTACGAGTAGGCGGGAGATTACATCAAGCAGAACTATCATACGATCGCAAGCATCCTATTATACTGCCCTACAAAAGCCGGCTGACAACACTAGTGATGGACAAAATGCATAAACTTACCTTACATGGTGGAAACACCTTGACTTTGGAAGTCATAAGACAGCGATTCTGGATATTAAATGGCCTGAAAGCAGTTAAAGGGTTCATACATCAATGTATAAGCTGTCATAGAAACAAAACTCAAATGACCGAACAAATGATGGGAATGTTACCTAAGGCAAGAGTGATCTCTACTCGACCCTTCAGCCAGTCGGGGGTAGATTATGCTGGACCATTCGAACTTTTACTGGCCAGAGGAAGAGGAAACAAATCGCACAAGGGCTATGTAGCAATATTCGTCTGTTTAACGACAAAAGCGATTCACTTGGAGGTAGTAACCGACCTCACATCTCAGGCATTTATAGCTGCCTTCAAACGATTTGTCGCGAGAAGAGGACACATCGCTCATATTTACAGCGATAATGCAACTAATTTCGTTGGCGCTAATAACATACTTAGCAAAATACACACACAAAAATCGTATAAAGATGACGTGCAGAATGCACTACAAGAAATCGGCACACAATGGCACTTCATTCCTCCAGCCTCCCCTCATTTTGGTGGCTTATGGGAAGCGGGCGTCAAAGCCATGAAACATCATATGCGCCGTGTAGTAGGTGATAACAGGCTGACATATGAGGAAATGTGTACACTCATGACTCAAATTGAGGCATGCTTAAATTCGCGACCGCTGTGCCCAATATCCGAAGATCCTGAAAGCTTGGAAGTACTTACTCCAGGTCACTTTTTGACTGGCTCTTCATTACTTGCCGTACCTGAAAGAAATCATCTTGAAAATAATCCAAATGCTCTTGATAAATGGCAACGGGTAGGACGGATGCATCAGGATTTCTGGAGAAAGTGGTCATCCGAATACCTCTCAAGGCTACAGCAACGTCCTAAATGGACTCAACGACAACCGAATCTACGAATTGGAAATCTGGTACTTATTAAAGACGAACAGCTTCCGCCAACAAAATGGGCACTTGGCCGAGTGATAGAAACGCACCCTGGACTCGATGAGCTAACTAGAGTAGTAACACTACAAACAAGGGGATCAAGGATCAAACGACCAGTCACTAAATTGTCGCTGCTTCCTATAATCGACAATCACATGAATGAATCGGTTGATCCAAAGAGACTCCTGCATCAAACAAATGAAGAAACTACTACGATAGAGACGGTTCCCAATCCTGTGTCCGATAGCAAAATAATTAATTCGCATTGCATTCAAAGCTCGAACAAAAGGCGGAGGTGCTCAGATTCACTACATGAAAATAGAAATGTTAAACGCATCCGACAGCCAAATACAATTCCACCTCATAACTCAAGCTCACTGAGTAAATCATGGCTAACCTTCATGATATTGGCATTGCTCACTATATTAGTTATAGGCCAGCAACCTGATAAACCATATAGTATAACCAGGTTTAAAGAACAAGAAGGAATACATTTTGAAGACGTATCAGAGATCCAGCTATATTCAAGCGAATGGAATCTTATCATTTACTATGACTTGTCATCATATTGGAAGGAGTTCACAGGGATTAGAAAATCAGTGCAAAGGCTTACAGAAATCTGCCAACAAAACACCCATCTAACAATAACAAAAGAACTATGTAACGCTACAATTTTACAGTTACAACATCAGTATGGTGAATCCTATCAAATTAATGATATGTTACAACAACAAAATGAAAATGAAAGATTTAGAACCAAACGAGCTCCTCTTGAAATAGTGGGCTCAATCGCAAACAGTTTATTTGGTATCCTTGATCAAGGGTTTGCGGAGAGATACGAAGAGCAAATTCAGAACATCAAGGAAAATGAAGCTCTATTGAAAGAACTGCTAATGAATCAAACATCCATTGCTGAACACACAATTAATGTCATAAAGAAGAATAGTGAGACGTTAAATCATCAAATCACTATCTTGGAACATTATATAGAGACAATTACAAATGGACTTAATAAAGCTGACGAAGTCTTAAAAACTACGCAAGCCTTTACGTCGGCAGTATTACTAGTAACCCTAAATCTGATAAACTTTCAACATATGCAAAAGAGCTTACTAGCTGTAGTGACCGACACAAAACACGGAAGGCTCAACACACTTCTGCTCACACCCAATCAGCTTCGTCAACAACTAAGCATAATTAAAGAGCACCTGCCAAAACATCTTAGAGTACCAGGAGATGAAACTTCGAAATCATTACTGCCAATATACAATTCAATGCATGTTAAGATGCGCATCACGCAAAGAATGTATTATTTGACGTTCGAATTCCATTGCTCAATGCAGAAATGTATCGGCTATTCAAACTTACGCCTATACCTGTGAAACATGCAGATCAGTTCATCCTCATCCAACCCTCAACGCAATACCTGGCTGTAAACCTCCATAAGGACCGCTTTACACCATTAAAAGAGGAAGATATCAAGGAATGCATACAATTATTAGAGGCCCAATTAATTTGTAATCTAAAACAGCCTATATATAGTGCGCAATCGAATCAAAGCAGATGTGAGATAGAACTGCTTAATCACCAGGGAAAATTGTCATCCTTCTGTCAATTACGAAATATACCATTGAAGAAAATGTGGTATAAGCTACATACACCAAGTACTTGGATCTTTATAATGGATGAAATAACTCATTTCGACATCATATGTGGAACAACGATCCACCCTATAATCCTTGAAGAGAGTGGGATTATACAAATACAGCCCACCTGTATGATAAAGCATCCAACATTATTCATAAGTGCAAACAATCAACAACCAGGAGCATTAAACTCGTCATTCATACCGGAGCAAGAAATTATTTCTACGCACATTGGTGAATATTTAGCAAGTCCAAATACTAGCAATAATTCCATTTCCTTGCTAATTAAAGAGATCAAGGCTGATGATATTGAAGAGCTCCATAAGGCAATTAAAACTCAACAACAACATATCGCGAGAATTCCTCACCTGCATCGTCACCACATACATCATTATGTTGGATTCTATACATTGGCAGCTATCTTAATCATCAGTGTGGGGTCCTATTTCTTGTGGAAAAAGCGACGAAACAACATGATGCCACAACTAAGCCTACCTCAACCAACCCCAAGACGAGCAGGGTCCAGGTCACAAGAGAAACTCGGTATTATCTTGGAGGTACCCCGACTTGATAATGTGAGGCGGGAGAATGTAGAGATACAAAATGCATAGTCAAGCTTAATAAGTCAACGACCGTAATTTCATTCTAATATGCAATTTCTACCTTCACTTAGTTATTGAATTCTTACGTTCATCAAATTTCTATGTCAGCAATTGCATGGAAGTGCAAGTGAAATTACGGTCGGTGACATTACCTACAAATTAAATTTATGCTGATCTTGTTATTTTATTCATTAATATAAATTTTTGTTTTGTTTGGTTTGGTTTATTGTATTTATATGTATATATGTATATGATTAATTGTATAAATAAGCGAATTGAACTAATAAAATGATTAATTGATTATCCGACAGCACTTGATCGAGTTTTATTAATTCAGTCAGTTCTCAATACAATCAAGTGCATTCTGTGTACGAGAGCTATTATATAATTGTAGGCTGAAGCTCTCCGACGCTCCTCATAGATTATTTGGTAGAGCCTCTACTACCCACGTGATCATATTTAGAATATATTCCGGAACCAACCCATTTTTAATTTTGAATATAAAAAGCAATACATTTAGCTCAATTTCTTGTTTAACATCAAGCCATAATAAAGAATTAAACATACTACTAATACGAGTGAAATGATTACAACATAGAATTACACGTGTTGCCTTATTTTGTAATTCTTGTAACCTGCTCAAATCTCCTTGATTACATATAAACAATATTGCAGAATATAGTTTTATAATACTCTTATAAATATTTATCGCGGCAGCCATCGTAACTTTCTTTCTAAATCTCTTCAAAAATCCAATTTTTTTACCAATTTTTTTAGCAATATAGTTTATATGTAATTTAAAATTTAACTTTTTATCAAAAAATCACTTCTAAGTATTTATATTCATTCACACATTCCATTAGTTCACCATATATTATTATTTATCGTCATAGCTGTTGTTTTATTTATATTAAGTTTCAATTTATTCATCTGTAACCAGTCACACAATAATTCTAAATGCAGTTCTATTTTTATTTTCAATTCATATAGAACAATGCATAATCAGCAAAAAATACTATTTTTGAAAATTTGAACACTGATTTAATGTCGTTCACATATGTAATAAACAAAATAGTTCTAAGTACTGATCCTTGTGGAACGCCCATCGATATTTCTATTTTACTGGAAACTGTATAATTTATTTTGGTGTTTTGCCTTCTTCTATACAAGTAGCTATGAAACCATTGAAATTCCTTCTGGTGAATTCCATATTTTGCTAATTTATTTAATAAAATGTCCCTGTCTGCAGTTTCAAATGCTTTTCTTAGGTCTAAAAATACAGCAACAACCTATTTGAGGCATATATTTCTTCCTTCCATTGGCACACTAGCCAATTAATCGCCTTTTCGCAGGAATGTTTTCTCCTAAATGCAGACTGTTTTAATATAATCAATTTATTTCTTTCCAAGTAACTTTCTAACTGTTTTAGAACCACTTTTTCTAAAAGTTTTTCAGAAGGAATGCTGGTCTGAATTTTTCTGCTTTTTTTGTGTTTTTAACTTTCTGAACAGGGATAACAATTGATTCTTTTCATAAACTAGGGAATTCTCCACTCACCAACGATTTATTTATTATGTCAACCAACACCCCAATTATTCCAGTTATTTAATATTATGCCTATACTAATTGAATTATGGTCCCGTTTTTATTCATGTTATTACAGATATCTTTCATTTCATTATACTCCACCCTTCTAAAAATAAAGTCATAGTCTGCTTCTGTAATCATGTCCGAATGTACTCTATTAGGTATGGATTCTTTTATGATCTGTACGCTTTGAATAAAATAATTTATTTAGTCTCTCTACCATTTCATCGGGTTGCTGGCATTTATAGTCACCAAATTCGATTTTCTCTATTTCAGGCTTCACTTCAGGGGCAACCCTAAAACACAGTTGCATCGACTGTGAAAAGCCGATTCTCCAGTCTAGCTGGTGCCGGTCTACCATAAAAATGTTTATTTAAGTATGCGCCTCTTACTCCACCATTGTGTGTAGTATATTGACTGAATATTTTATTTTGGGTGGACTAACTGGGCTTGTTTCTGGACTGGTTTCCGTTAAGGCCTCTTCCAGCCAGTCAATCACCAGGTCTTCGGGGGTTGGTTCAGTCACTTTAGTAGTATAGCTATGCCGGTTCTGCGCCAATTTCCTGTGTATTTTTAAAGGTTCCTATAATTTACAAAATGGTACCAAAAGCTCTTCGTTGACGTGGACGGTCATAGTTGTGGGTGATGACGTCATGAAAGCTCTAGGGTTGGGTTGTTAGGCTAATGTCCTCGGTCCCCTCAACCGTTTCCCTTAGGCTAATGTCGCCGGCCACCTCAGCCATTTCCACTAGGCTAATGTCCACGGGCCCCTCAGCCATTGTAAAATAAATAACGCATACTGCGCACAAAGCAAGCTCTAATTTGTTTTCCACAACGTTTTGTAGAATAACTATCGAGAATTTTATCCGGCACGGTTAAGAAAGTTTATGGCGAGCTACCCAGGGGACAATTTACTATGCCTTTAAAGAATGGTTAAGGTAAAGACATTATTAGCAATACTCGTTCTTTTTTCATTTCTCATACATCAATAAAACTTGCATAATATTATTTTCCATATTTGTAAAGCAGATACTGCAGGACCAAGGCATAAAGCATTTTACTTGATATGAATGGTAATTTAATTTTTTGTCCTCGCTATTTTTTCCTTTTTCATATATTGGTAAATATATGTGATGAGCAGAACCTGTAGCTGAAATAAATGGTTTTCCAATAAGAGCTGTTATTTTAATTAGCCCGCTATTTTGGTAGATGTCACTTTGGAGCTGTCATTTTTCGACATTTGCCAAGTAGAAACTACGCCATTAATAAAAATGAACGATAGACGATTCAACAAGGCACTGAAATTATTAAAATTCACTATAAATATGGTGAAAATGCGGCAGAGACGGTTCGTAAAACTCGAACATTTTTGGGTCGTCGTGAAGCACCTTGTCGGACCGCAATACAGAAATTGGTAGAAAAATTCGAGCTGTCGGGACAAGTTAGTGATATGAAGAATAAAACCCGTGCACGTCGCTCAAGAACAGCCGAGAATATTGCTGCTGTAGCCGAAAGTGTTGAAGTGTTAAAGTGTTGAAACTCATCTTGAGTGATGAGGCCCATTTCCACCTCGATGGCTTCATCAACAAGCAAAATTGTCGCATCTAGGGCTCGGAAAACCCAAGAGTTATTGTTGAAAAGCCTCTCTATCCTCAACGTGTGACTGTTTGGTGCGGTTTATGGTTCCGCGGGGTCATTGGACCTTACTTTTTCGAAAATGAGGCTGGAGCAACAGCTACGGTGAATGGATTGCGCTATCGACAGATGATTAATGATTTTTTATGGCCCGAGTTGGATGGTATTGATCTGGACAACGTTTACTTTCAACAGGACGGCGCTACGTGCCATAAAAGCAACGAAACCATTGATCTTTTACGGGAAAAGTTTCCGGACCGTGTTATCTCTCGAAGTGGTGATCACAATTGGCCACCGAGATCTTGTGACTTAACACCTTGCGACTTCTTCCTTTGGGGCCACGTGAAAGAGAAGGTCTACGCCAACGGCCCAGCTTCGATTCAAGAGCTCAAAGATGGAATTCGTGAGGCTATCGAGGACATAGGGCAGCCACTTTGCGATTTGGGAATGGAAAATTTCATGAAAAGATTATGGTCCTGTAGGCGTGGTCGTGGTGGTCATTTGGCTGATGTTATTTGCCATTATTAACAGCATACCTTCCTCTTTATAATGAAATAAAGATCCGATCATTTGTCTCAAAAAATTGCATTTTTCTTTCAATATCAAAATAACACCTCTTATTGGAAAACCCTTTACTCAGGTTGTGGCAACCGTCGGCTCCGTTTAATTTTAAAAGTTTAAAGGCGTTTATATTAGCAGGTATGTGTATACATACTGTAGAATTTTTCGCATTGTTAATGTCGTGTGTTTAAAACTTAAAAAAATAAGTCCTGGTGTTAAATCACGTGAAAAACAGTTAGAAAAGGATATATCCTGCAGATTAAAAAATTGGAATTGATGATATTCATAAAAGCCCCACATAAAATATTTCCCGACATACTTCACACATAGCCTTGTAAATCTACATATACCGAATATATAATTAATTTCTCCACTAGCTCAGTGCCCATGATACAGTGCAGTTCATTTTAAGAAGTATCGAACGATATATTGAGGCGAATTATTACGTTATTGATATTAATATATTACCATTGGAACATAAAAATGGTGCGGGTAAGTGTGCTCATTCAAAAGGCTAAGATTGTCTTCATAAGTGCTGAAAATAATCGTGAACTAATTGAGCAAGGTGTAAAAGACTGCTCCAAATATTTAATTGTATTTTAGCTAAACTTAAAAAGACCAAAGGCTGTAGATGAAAAACAAACCCAGATAATGTTATTAGTCATGTGCAATGTTATCTTGTGCAACTAAGAAGTTACGAATGTCTGGCTGCGGTTATACGAATGTACACCCAAATAGAGTCAATTATGCTAGCACCAAAGTAAAATAGGAAGGCGTGCAGTACGCCTTTAATGATCGCATCAGGACAGCGGCCATTATAAACATAGTACACAAGGAGCCACTAAAATTTTTACAAGATTGCTCAGATCTCTTTCGCAGACGCATCAATAATGCTCTAGGTTAATGCGGTGTTTTGTGGTAAATTTAAAATAATAAAAGGGAGTGAAGAAATCCTCGAATTTAAATATATGAACACCAAGAATGCTCCAATATATAGAGATATAGATATTAATGCTTGGTTTAAAGAAAACATCCAAGCTAAAATCCTGAAACAGCTGGAGGAATTTCAAGAAAAAGATAGTGGTTGGGCGTTATCAGAAATTATGCACTTGAGTATTAATATGGACAAATATACGCCACAACTAGGATCCTCATACATTGAATTACCCAGGGAAATTGAATATAAAAAATCTTGCGTTAACGTAAAGAAAAATGATGACGCCTGTTTTGCCTGGGCGGTGGTTTCAGCTTTGCATACAGTTGATCGGCTACATCATCCTGACAGAATATCATCATACTCCCACTATTCTAATGTTCTGGACCTCAAAAACATTACAATCCCGATTACGACTAAACGGACACCACGATTTGAAAAACAAAATAATCTTTTAATCAATATATATATTTTGAAAATGTCTTTAGATGCTGCGAAAACATATTATAACGCTTTACCAAATTACTTGGCAAAAGATAAAAAAGATAAGCACATAAATCTACTCATGATGCAAACTGTATATTACAATAATGCAAAAGAACACAAATATATTTACAACAAAGATGACGAACCAATTAAATACCACTTCGTTTGGATTAAGAATTTCTCTAGACTGTTGTCATCCCAATTATCAAAAAATAATCATCCAGAATTCTACTGTGACCGATGCCTTCACTACTTCTACAAAACTACAAAACTGGAGGAGCATACAAAGAATTGTAAAAAAGTTAAGAATGAGAGAATTCGACTACCATCAGAAAACGAATCAACTGTAGTATTTAAAAACTTAAAGAATAAGATAAAATCATCTTTTATTATATATGCAGACTTGGAGTGTTTATTAATAGATTGTAGTGATAACAAATTATATAAAGTTCTCATATGATCCAACGTTATCGCTTTACAAGTACTACCGTGATGAGGATTGTATTAATTGGTTTGTGTGCGAGTTAAATCAAAATACAAAAAATTTAGAGAATATTTTCAATGACTCACTACCAATTGATCAGCTTACTGAAGAGCAGCTCAACAACTTTTCAGTAGCGCCACTCTGTCATATTTGCGAGAAACCATTTCCTGGAGGTGATAAAAAGGTACACGACCACTGTCACTTAACAGGTATGTACCGAGGACCAGCACATGAGGGGTGTAATATAAATTTTAAAGATAGTCACATATTCAGATTCAGATTTAGAAGGGAAGGTTGATCTTCTTCCTATAAATAAAGAGCGATACATATCGTTCACAAAACATTTAGATAACCTTCCAATTAAATTCCGATTTATTGATTCTTTTCGTTTTTGTGGCTAATAGCCTTGATACTCTTTCATCAATTTTAACTTTTTTTCCTATTTTGAAATCTCAATTTCAAATTTTTTCCCATAATGAATTTAATCTATTAACATGAAATGGTGTATACCCTTTCGCTTACTTTAATAATAAAGACAGATTTTTAGAGACTCTTTTACCTACCATTTCTAAATTTTACAATAAGTTGAATGATTGTGATATTAGTAACGAAGATTACACACATGCCCGTAAAGTTTGGAATCAATTATATTTAAATAATTTGGGTGAATATTCAGACTTATATCTAAAAACAGATGTTGTTTTATTAGCAGACGTGTTTGAGAAATTCCGTACAAGTTGTTATAAGACATATGGATTAGATCCTGCACATTATTTTACATTACCTTGTTATACTTGGGATGCAATGCTAAAATATATAGATATATCGTTAAAATTCCTCTCTGATATTGATATGTTTATGTGCGTAGAGCGAGGTATTCGAGGTGGGCTTAGCCAATGTTCTAAACGTTACTCCAAGGCAAATAATAAATATCATATGGCTAGCTATGATCCAAATCAATCAAAAAAATTCTTACAATATTATGATATCAACAATCAATATGGTTGGGCAATGTCGCAATCTCTACTTTACAATGGCTTCAAGTGGGTAGAAAACAAAAACAACTTTAAAGTTGAAGATGTGCCTAATGATTCACCTATTGGTTACATTTTATAAGTGGATCTAGAATATCCACAAGAAATTCATGACACCCATAAAGATTACCATTTCCATTTACCATTTCCCCGGAACGCGATTATGCTTTTGGATCTAAGCAAATGAAACTTTTAGCTATAGTTAATAATAAAACAAAATATATTTTACAAAAGCAAGCTTTCGGTTTAATATTAAAGAAAATTCATAAAATTCTTCAAATTAATCAATCCACATGGCTCAAATCATATTTACATTGATCTAAACACTAGCCTTAGAGCATTAGCTAAAAATGATTTTGAGAAAAATCTCTTTAAACTTATGAATAATGTAGTCTTTGGTAAAACTATGGAAAACGTTCATAAATATAGTAATGTGAAATTGGAAACTAAATGGTCGGGCCGATATGGAGCTGAAACCCTTATTTCTAGTCCCGAATTTAAAACTTCCAGTATATTCAAAGAAAATTTAATAGCAATTGAACTAAATAGATCTGAGATTTTCGCTAACGAACCACTTTATGTAGGTATGTACATTCTCGACTTGGCTAAAACTACCTTAAAAATTTTCATTATGAGTATATACTTCCTCAATTTGTATCTAACTGTATAGATTGTTATACAGACACAGAGTCTCTCATTTATGAGGTAATCTGTCCTTAATTGTATCAAGTTATTAAACGTGACTGCTACTAGTGACTATCCGCCAGAAAATATTGGAATATCCCACTGGTGAACAAAAAAGTGTTGGGCCTCATGAAAGATGAAAATATTGGTAGAATTACAATTTTTTGGCTTAAGATCAAAGATGTACGCGATCCGTGTAGGGAGTAATGATAAAATAAAAAATCTAAAGGTACAAAAACAAATACTGTTAAAAATGATATAAATTTCGATGATTATGTTGAATGTTTAAATAGTAATACTGAAAAATCAATTACACAAAATTTAATTCAATCTCGGAGATATCAAGTTTCTTCCATTACTCAATCTAAAATTGCTCTCAGTCCTAACGACGATAAAAGATATATAACGCTAAGTAATTATGAAATGTTACCGTGGGGACATTGTAGTATAATGGAAATAGATTAATTAATAAGGAAATATTGTAATTATGCAAAATAAGAACTCGTATATTTTAAAAAAATCCGTTATTATAAACATGTTTTCAGAGCACATCGGCCTCGATGTATGATACAATTTGTCTCGTTTGTTTCCAGAGTTGTTAGTTTGAACATCCAGCATTTTTCACATTTTATTCAGATAAATTTAGAGCCCCCCTTTAAACATACACAGGAAATTGGGGTAGGGCCGCGGCATAGCATAACATTATTTATTTATATATCTTCTTACATTTTAGCCAGGCAGGAACTATGAATAGCTGTTTGGCGCAGCAGAATATAGTCGTCGAACGTGGTTAATAGGTGCACTTAAAATTAGGATGTATAATAAAAAGTTTTGTAATTTTTTAAACTTTTATAAACTAGTTAGCTAAATTTTAATAAAAATTTCAAATAAAAATTATTTGATTTCATATATTTTATTGCGAATATCCCACCAGTTTTAATTTCAAAGTAGTCTCAGCTTTTATTTCAAATTATTTCACGGTTTTAACGAGCAATAGCCTCATCACATACACTATATGATGCCGGTCGTATAGATGAGCACAAGATGCTAATTATTTTCATTTTTTATCAGCATGATCGACATGTATAAGCAAAATTGTGATACGTGAAGAACAAGTTTGAATCAAAGAATAGTTTGTTTATCAACAAAATTTTATTGATAGCATTGCACCCAACACAAGTCATCACAAAAGCCTTAAATCTCATCCGTTCACCGGTTTTAGCTTTGTTTTAGCCAGATTGATGGTTTTTAACCCCAAAGAATCTTTATAAAACGTGAGCAGTATGCGTTTATTTTTAATTTTTACAATTAATACCATTTTTAATCTGCCCCTTGTTTACATGCCGGCAATGTGATACAGCTTTTTTTTTTCATACAAACTGATTTCGTTTGCATTCACACCTTCCTACCATTCTACTCATATAATTAAATATCATTGATCTCCCATTCCTACACATGCTCACAATACCAAAACGGTCATAATTCTGCAATGTTCTGTAAATTTAATTGGGTGAACGAAGTGGTTCTAAATGTGGAGTAACAGGAGCATATAATTTAAACGTGATTATCAGAGGATCGGCAAACTCAATAAAATTAATATGGCCCACCTTTCGCTTTCAGCTCACAGTTCAATTTTACTAAATTGTCAAACTGTTTACATACCGGCAAATTTTGTTTTTAGTTTTTTCATACAAACCGCTTTTCTTTTCAATCACACCTTCGTACAATTCTGCTCATATAATTAAAATATCATTGATCTCCCAGTCCTATACACGCTCGCAATACCAAAGCGGTCGCAATTTTGCTATTTTATGCAAATTTAATTGTTTGAAGCAGCAGTGGCAACGAACGATGTGACGTGCTGTTCTTGTTATACGCTAAATCAGGTTTAATAAAATCTGCAACTACTTACTGAAGTAGCGAGAGTGAATGACGTATTGTTTTGATAGATTTTGCATATTGTGCAATGTTATCAACCTTTTAAGAGGAGTCATAAGCAAAGCCTAGTGGAAACGGTTGAGGGTGCTTTCATGACGTTATCACCCACAACTATACTCGTCCAGTTCTACGAAGACCTTTTGATACCATTTTGTAAATATAGAGTCCCCTTTAAAAGTATACAGGAAATTGGCGCAGAATCGGCATATCTAAACTACTCACTTCACCGTATCTATCACTATTGGCACTTTCCCTTAACCTAACACTCTTGTTCTTCTCTAATTTTAAATTAAATGATCGTGTGGGTTCGGACAGCTGTTCGCATTCCTTTCTGAACTGAACTGTATCTTCCTTAAATTTTTTAATTTGAGTGCGTCTAGTCTCGCGTTCTTTATTAAATTTGTGCTCCAATTCGTCACAGCGAGACATAGTGATCTTGTCCGCATCCCGCGCTCTTTCATATAATTTGTTAATAAACTTACATAAACTTACTTGACTATTGAGACCTGATAATACCGCTCCACTACGGAGTCGAGGTACTGTCGGAGTTGGCTATGCTGATTTGTGTTCTGCAGCAAATGATGGCACCTAGGGCTGATCCCGCGTTGCCTAAAGGTGGAGGATTTGTCCTCTTTGCTGCTTCTGTTTCCTGCTGAGCTGGAGCCGGATGGTCGGCTGGCATATGGTGAACTTTGTTGTAAGGGGAAGGGGGCTCCTTGCCGGCTTGGGTCCCGTTGCTGTGATTGAGAGGGGGCTTTCTTTAACCGCCTTCGTGTTCCCTCTCAATCCTAGGTTTGATGTATTCGATCTGTTTTTGGAGCTGGGGGAGGCGCCTGATCCATCTTAACTTACACTGCGCCGTCTTCGATTTCCTCTTCAACTCAGGAACGTTGTACTTGAAATTGTAGATGATCTACTTGTGGAAACTTCGAGCTGGTTGTCAGGTAACTTCCGGCTGGCTTATTGCTCGTCCTTCTGGTGGAGTTTTGGATGTTGTCCACTTCCTTCTTGTGATTTTTCATTTTTCTCTCCGGTGGTGCTTTTACAAATTGGGGTGAACTCTTGCCCGCTGGAGCAGAGGCGCCTAGAGATGCTATCTATCCGAGTGTTGGGGGTGACTTGGTCTGAGTGGCTTTGTCAACGGGACCCTTAGGTTCGAAGGATCAAGGACCTTTTAAACTTCTATGATCTTTTGGCTTGACAAAGCTTCCTTGATCCTACCGGCTGCGCCAATTTTGTTATGTATATTTATATATACTTATAACACATTAAATGGAGTTGTTGCGACTCACCACTATGGTTGCGTCAATTTTTGGTTGTATACCACAACCAATTTTCTGTTATTCGTTCGGGGTTAGATTACAGAAACAACACCTAATCCACTATGCTCTTTAATTAATGTGGTTCAATCACCTTTTCTTTTTCTTTTAATGACAACTATTTCACTAACTTAATATTCCTCACAAGAAACTTCTATATTCAGTTTACTGTGTAATACATTTCCTTAATCTTATGTTCATTTTTTTTTGTGGTACAATATTTCCTTCACTCTGTTAATTGCTCGCAAACCAAAATTTGTTGACCGATGTGCCAACTGCGATGTTATTGATCTCAGAAAATCTCAAAACTGACTCTGTCGAGACTTGATTTTTAGATTACCAAATGTCCTCGTTCAGGATAGGAAAATGCATAATTAGGATTCCTATCCTGAGAAAACTGTTTGCCGCTGGATATGTTTAAATATGCCCAGAATTATCGCGACGGACGATATTTGAAATGAAATTTGATGTTTTCATAAATATCAAACCATTGTCATGCTATCGTGCTTACATTGTTGCGCCCACAATGTATGCAGCTCGCGACAATTTGCTGACAAGAGCTTTTTCGGTTAAGATTGATCGTCTCAGTCTTTATCGACGTAAAATTTCTGAAGGTGAGATTTGTCGTGGAGCTTTTTTTCTATCGAAACGACTTGGGATGAAACTTAAAACTTTTATTTTTTCACAAGTCGTTTTGTGGGAAAATATTTTAATTATTTTACACGTCCGAATGAAGTGTAATTCGTTCGGGTGTAGAAACTGCTGATGTGGCTTTTCCCCTCGACCAAAAGATAAGGTGGGCATGATTGTAAGCGGACTTATGAAACTTTGAATTATGAATTTAAAATACATTGCCCTTTTCCAAATTCCTTTTAAGAATTTTTGTACACAGCACCATCCTCAAGGTACAGTATATTAATTTTATTCACGAATACATCAGGCTAGGGCAAGTGGACCAAGTCGATCTGCTTGACATAAGCAAGCCTCACTACTTCCTGCCGCAGCATTGCGTCAAAAAGCCGGATAGCAGTACCACTAGACTCCGAGTAGTAAACGATGCATCCGCGAAAATGTCATCAAACATTTCATTTAAAGATATATTGTACAAGGGGCCTACTATTCAGCACGAATTGTTCTCCATTCTGTTACGATTCATGCTACGGAGGTTCTTTTTGACTGCCGATATAGAGAAAAGTTTACTTAGATGATAACGATCAAATGTACCAGCTCATTTTATGGAGATAAAATCCAAAGAAACCCATAAATTATTACAAACTTCGAACTTTGACATCAGCCCCATTCCTAGCAACAAAGTGCTCAGAATCCCTTACAGAAGCAGAAAAGGCAAGATTCCCACTGGGGTCAGAAACTCCCAAAAGAGGTTTTATGTTGATGACGTGATGATTGGTTCCAATAGTTGATCTGAAGCAAAGAAAATTCAAAGGTAGCTAAAAGAACTTTTACAATCAGGAGGTTTCAATCTGCGGAAGTGGTGGGCGAACCACCCGCAATTACTGCAAGAAATTCCGGAAGAATATATCGAGCTTCAACTGTACTTGACTGAAGCAACTGAAGGTCATATATAGACTCTTCGTTTAACTTGGCTCCCAAATCTGATGTATTTTCAATAAACACAACATGGAGTGACATTTAAAGGGTTACAAAACAATCGGTATTATCGTACACTTCGCACATTTTCGTTCCCCTCGGATTGGTAAATCCTGTTACAGTGATTGCAAAATTATTCATACAAGAGCTGTGGACACTTAAGCTGGACTAGGACGCAGCCTTATTAATAGAAATCCACATTAACAGGCTCATTTTTCATGAAGGACTCAAGGCGCTTAATGATATCAAAGCTCCACGGCATGCATTTACAAGTTAACAGTCGCGGCCTAAACAGGTCCATTCCTTTTCCGATTCATCCTAAAAGGCATATGGTTCGGCGATCTACATCAGGTCGATATCTCAAGATGGTGTTGTAAATGTACGACTATTATGTGCAAGGTCCAAAGTAGCACCCAGTAAAACTCTAACACTTCCTCGGCTGGAATTATGTCCCGGAAAATTATCTGCTCAGTTAGTTCAACGGGTTACAAGAGACTTAGAAATGCACAACATTCCAACATACTTCTGGACAGACTCAGAAATTGTGCTTGCTTGGATCTATTCTGAGTCTCCATCTTACAACACTTTTGTGGCTAACAGGGTTTCCAGCATTCAAATACGCCAACGTGAGTGTTGACTTAGAGAGAAAAATGGTCGGAAGTAGTACTCAGTATAATCAACATATGGTCACCGCTCATCAGTACCATCAATCATGGTAATTCATTCATAAGGCTCCAAAGAGAGATCGGATATACTATCAGTATCGCTCCTACTGCAAGACAACGTGAGCGAAAAAGTAGACACCTTTGCTCTTTAAAAACCGAAGAATTGGACAAAGCACTCGTCATTATCCTAAAGAAAATACTACATCAAGGCTTCACAGAATACCTGAGTTAATTGAGGCAAACTGGAACCATTAATAATGGAAGCTACTTAAATAGATTAGCCCAATTTCTTGATGAGACCGGAATCATCAAAGTAGGGGGCAGATTAGGGCACTCCAACTTGTCGTATGATGCATAACATCATATGCTACAGCCTTATTACCATCATTTAACGAAGTTATTAATGACCGATATCCACATCAACAATTTACATGCTGGTCCAGAAATATTACTTGCAATCACCCGACAAAGACTGGCCAGTCAAGGGAAAGACGAGTGCTAAATAAATTGTACAGAACTACATTCTCTGCAACAGAGTGAAACCTAAGCTACTGACCCAGTTCATGGGAAAACTTCCTTCAGCCCGAGTCCAACCCCGTTGATAATATCTGGAGTAGACTTCTGTGGTCCAATTTGGACACATTATAAGTTACGAAAACGTCCGTAAAAGACTTATTTGGGACTGCTCTTCCGCTTTGCCACAAAGTGATTTAACCACGGATGGATATCTTGGAGCACTTAAACATTTCATCGCCAGACGAGAATCTGTATTGTGATAACGCCACCAATTTTGTGGGAGCAAGAAACCGAATCGAGGATCTTCAAGACATATTATATCATAGTGAAGTTCAAGAAAACATTTCGTCATTATGCCACAAAAAGTGAATAGAATTTTATTTAATTCCACCACGCGCCCTACATTTTGGTGGTCTTTGGGAGGCCGCAATAAAGTCAGCAAAGACACTGCTACAAAAATCTCTAGCATCAGCCTCTTTTACTTACGAGGAGCTGTCCTGTCAACAGCAGCAACTAAAATCGGGGCAAGTTTAAATTCGATACTCCATTATCATCAGATACTTACAACTTTACCGCATTAACACCAGGAAATTTTCTTATCGGAGAGCCTCTAATAGCAATTGTCGACCCACATTCAAACGAGCATAAAATGACTTTAGTGCAAAGATGGAAGCTGGTCTCACTCGTCAAACAGGAGGTTTGGCGTTGATGGTCAAATAAGCACCTATGTGACTTGTAATACAGATATAAGTGGAAGCATCCATCCCGAATGCTCATCCCGGAATGATTATTCTAGTAAAAGAAGACAATTTACCCCCTCTCAAATGGCAGATCGGAAGAACTACTCAACCGTCAAGGGAAATGACGGCTTTGTGCGAGTTGCTGATGTTAAAACTAATTCTGGAATCATGAGAAAGCCTATAAATAAACTAGCACCACTACCAATAGACACTAAGGATAATCAACAATCAAACCCGAACACGGAAGGACAATCAAGACCGTCAACAGGAAATGAGAGAGAGCAGGATCTTGAGCCTACTCCTGCCAAAAAAAGACGATCATCTGAGAGCTCAGCACTGAGCGCATTTTTACTAACATGCCTTATTATGTCCATACTTGTAAGTCCACCAGTAGAAATATTACCCTTCGATTCGCAGCCAGGAATCTACTTCGAGAGTCTAGGATCAACCCATCTAATCTACAGTGAGTGGGACCTAGTCGTATATTATGACATGAAAGGCTATTGGAAGGAGTACCAAACCATTAAAAGCGGCATTCAAAAGCTACATACGACATACGACTTTTTAGTAAATAAAACCTGCTGCTCGGTGATCACAAGACACACGACATTACTACAGGAGGAACTTAGCAACAGCAATGAGTTATTAGTCGCAACAACTCGGAAAAGAATTGCACCGAGCTCCGTTAAATATTGTGTGTAATTTGGCCAGCTATTTATTCGGGGTACTTCGGAAACAATGGCTCTTACTATTGACAAAATTAGAATTAATGAAGAACATCTGTTAAACTTAGTCAAAAATCAGACTTCCATAATTGAATCAGCTACAAACATACTGAAAAGGGATGAGGACAATTTCCAAGATTAATGTAAAGAAGTAGGAGCTCATCTTGATCAAATAAAAAACTAGGTCCGTAATATCACAGAAGCGCAATTAACGGAAGCTTTGGCTACGGTAAAAGATTACTTGCCATCCAGTCTCAGATTACCCGGATAACGTGGCAGTCTGATTAAACTATATAGCCTGATGACAGTAGAAGGGCGGATGATTTCAAGATATGCTATATTTATAATAAAATTACCATTATTCGCTTGTGAAGAATTCGAACTATTAAACACTATTCCCGTTCCCGTAGCAGTAAACAACACCATTGTGGCTATCAAGCCTTCAACTGATTTCATAGTAGTTAACTTGCACCGCGATCAATACTACCCACTCAGCGAACAAGAGCTGAACACATGCGTAAGTTTTGGAGGAGCTTCCCACATATGCAAACAGAAACATCCAAACTACCGAAAGGGGGCAAATATCACTTCCTGCTAAATGAGATACATGAATCAGCGACCACCATCTCCTAGCTGTCGAACAATGAATGCTGAAAATATCCTCAAGTGGATTCAACTGTAAAATCCTAAGGCTAGAGCCACCATAAACGTAGTCTGTGGAAGAGATGTGATTCAACAAATCCTGGAAGGCTCCGGAATTTTGAAAATTCAAGCCAACTTCGAGGTGAAGCAAGAACTTGTTACCCTCCAATCGCACAATGTTTACCCTAGCACACTTCGATCCTCATTCATACCAACTGTAAATCTCACGGATTTCGTGTCATCCGATCAACTGGCAGACCTATCTTCGTCAAGCCGAACTTACCCAACTACCACAATGGATCACCGAACTAAAGCAGATCCAATGGCTATCAAAGGACCTCACACCGATTGACATACATCAATTCGCCTTAGGATACGTAGCCTAAAATCTGGGAACCATTATTTGTGTCAGCACACTATACAGATATGCGAAGAAAAGACTCAACCGCCATAAAGTAAATAGACCATAGAAAACGGTCTAAGTGAGGTTAATGGCGCGGTGTTCCAGCTGGTTTCAAAGAAAACTCATGCGGTTTTTGGTGCATATTTTATTTCTTCAAAAAACGAATTTTTCGGTCTCGGGTGTAGAACATTATTAAGGCTAAAACCAAAGGGAAGAGCCATAAATCAAAATTAATCTTGCACACGACAGAAAACCAATATGACCAATGTGATTTTTTATCTGAGAATTTGGTAGGTCAAAAATACGGAGAACATCAATGGATTGTTGAAAATCCTCGTCAAAACAATTAGAATATTAAAAAAATTTTTAAGACATTTGAAAACAGTGCTCTATGAATAGATAAAAACTGACTAGAAAAGTTCGAGATAACAAGAACAAAAGACACATTCCGAGAAAAAGGAAACTTTCACAATAAATAAAAATAATCACATTAAAAGATTAAATAAATAAACAATGATGCTAAATAAATAATTAGATAATTATCGAAATGAAACTTGAAATACGGAGCTTAAGCGATTAAGAGATATGTGGAGAAATATCTTAGGGTATCCCGCTAATGGAGCCAAAATTCAGATTGCGCATGCGTTAATTAATTTTTTATAATGTGCGTGAATATACTGCGTATCAGCCTTAAAATTTTTTGTGTTAGGCTTCTTTGGTTGTATGTAAAGAGCTTCTATGTTTTCCCTCTTCCTCCAATTCAGCTTCTTATGTAGGATTGTGCGGTAATGTGTGCGTTTTTTATTGCATGCGATAGACAGCCTGTACTGTAATTACGTTCACTTTTCGTTGGTGACTGTGTGAGTTTAGATATTTATTGTAATCATTCATCTGTTCATGCATGCATATCCTTATGTCGCTTCCTGTTTCTCCAATGTAGATCTTGCTGCAGTTATTCGTCTGGCATTTCACTTCATATATAGCACCCTTTATTGGTTTTGCAATTTTCGTTTTTGTGTTTGTGTAAAGAGATGGTCTTAATTTGTTTAGGGGCTGGAGCCCCAGTCAAATGTGGGTGTTTGTCGTGACCCAGGTGCCTCTGATCCGAATAACAATCATATTAAAAGCACATCGATATATCGCCCTATGGAACATATCGACGTGTTACCAATTTGACCCTGTAAAGTAAAATTTATTTAACTTCAAAGTTCATTGAAATTTCATTTGCATTTAAAAACTCATTTGGGTACTGCAACAAAATGCAATTTAGCATATATTGCATTTTGTTATCCGTCATAGATTCCGTTCACACGGCATGTATACTTACAATACAGTACCAAAGTATGTACATACATACATACTATTATTCCTGTCGGTCGACTTAAAATAATTACTTCAACCATCTACAAGTGCATATCAGATTTCATTTTTTGTACTTTCCCACGTACCAAAAGGAATAAAAAAGCTATTTTTAAGCTTTTCACAGGTACCTGTGTGCGATATTGCCGATCCTCGCGGAGTTCGCTTTTTAAGCCTGTCGAGTGTAAAACGTCTTTAAAAGATCCATACTAAAAATTACTAATGATTGTGTTAAAGAAAATATAATAAATTTTTTTGTATTACGTGATTGGAATCAAATTATTATTATAGTTTTAAAGAAAATATAATAAAATTTTCGATATTAAGTGATTGGAATCAAACTATTACTGTAGTTAGTGTAACGGAAATTTGAATTATAAAATTATAAAGAAAAGAATAATAAAAATTATAACATAACTAATAGAAGAAAAAAATAATAAAGTGGTTCTATTAAATTTTTTCCTTTTCTCAATATCGGCGACTGCTCTCTCCTTCGGAACACAGGGTAGAGTCTCAGATAACAACTGGTGGCAGCGGTTTACCAACCCAATAATCTAAATCAGTGCATATACATAAATAACTGGAATTTACTAGGTAATAAAAATTAACAGTACACTCCTACAAAAATAAAAAATAAAAAACCAAATATGATCAGTGCCTGAAAATAATAATAATAACAATACACTACAAAGGAAACATAATAATAAGACAATTATATCACAAGAAAAGTAAAAAATTCTGATAACCAAAACAAAAACCCGAGTGCTCTCAATAGAGGGTGCTTAGAGGAAACATTGTGTAAAAGTTTAGAGTGCCATAGTACTCCAACGGGGGACCCTTGCGAGGCTTCATCCCTTCCTCACCAAGACGTTCAACAACCAATTATCTCCAACAAAAACAACATCTTCAAGAAAGAAGGAAGACATATCTCAAACAAAATCAACACTCTCAACTACGAGCTTGTTGGTCAGAGGACTTCGACAAAAATCAAATATCAATCCTCTGCAGTCCTACCGCGAGCCTATTGGTCAGGAGAAAGATATTGATTGGAAAAGCCACAAATTAACAATTTAAAAACATCAACATGTTTTTTTTTTGTAAATCAGATAAAGCACTTCTTCCTCTATATTACATACATATGTGGTAATACCTAAATTTTTATTTTTTTTAGCCGAAATACGCACTTCATCCAAAAAGATCGGATGACATCATAATTGCTTTTTTTGTCTTGTCATATTAAATTTTATTCCCTTTTGTACATCCCTGGTCGATCAACTAATAATAAATTAAAATCCCATTTCTGTTAGCAAACCCAACAAATTATTTTTTCTACATCTTAGAGTTACTAACCTTTTTTTTACTTCAATAAACATACTGTCACACATAGCAAACCGGTTCGCAACTTATTACTGTTTGGAAATTTAACGATTAGTTTTCTACTCGGCTGTGTTTCTTTTTTTAAATACAATTTTGTCATATCTTCTATAGCCCCCCCCCCCCCCCCCCCAAATCAAAACGGACATTCCGAATATTTAAAAAAAAAACTATACCATATCTGTACCAATTTTTCCATCTGTTGCTTTACAAATCTGTCATGACTGAAAAAACCAATTCTCTCGATGAGCTCTGCTCATCTCAAATGGAAAATACTAGGGGCTTATCACCATGCCAGTAAAGCGAAGCGCGCCCTAACCCTTGCAAACAATAAATTATAACAACTCGAAGAAATATGGAATGCCTTCGTGGTAACATAAGAAGAAATAATTAAACATGAAGACTTCACGGAGGACCACAATTACTTCAAAGAATCGTGCTCAGACAAAACTGAGGACTGATACAAACTAACAAAAGTAACACTTTCCGAAAGGATGACACCAATCTCAGAAAGTGTTACAGCTCATCAAAAACCTTTTCATATTCCATCCACCAGAGCTTCGTGGAAAAATCAAATCAACACACAAGATACGGGGACCAACAAAGAAAAAGGAGAACGAGAAAATGAAGGTACCTTCAGAAGTCTAAATATCAAACCCAGATATCCTACCTATGGCAAGCAGAACATATTTAGAACAAAAACTAAATATTCTGAATAAACACTGGGCAGAATTCGAGGAGCTCAATAACGCATTCCAAACACAATCTACGTCACAAGATTTAGAAGACAAATATTTCTCCAAAGATGTCTTCTGTAAAACAGAAGCAGAATATGGAGAAGCTGTAATTGCTATCCAAGCACAGCTAGATACCCGCTTCCCTAATTACCAACATGACACACGAAATAGCTCACAACACTTTCGCAATGAAAGCACAGAACTTAAAAGTTCATATATTTCCCTATCAGAAATTAAATTGTTAATACCAAATTTTAACGGCGATCCAAAAGACCTCCACAAATTCTTGTCATGTTGCGATGACATCAATCGGCTTTATCCCAATACTGACCCTACAACCCTCTTTTCAATAATTAAAAGTAAGCTATTTGGAGAAGCCTGCCTACAATATACTTAAGTACACTAATATAAGCAGGTGGTCAGATTTGAAGCAAATACTACTCCAAACATTGGAAGAAAAATTACAAAAATCAGGCTAGCGAACACAAGACAAAGAAAAGAGGAACCTGTCAAAGCGAATAAATAAGAGATATACTCAATTAAACGAAGCCACTCACTCGTAAACAACAGACAAACTTCTACTAAATTTGCTCATAAAGGACAACGAAAAACAAGCTATTAGAGCAATAGAGGATGAACTGATAAGCGAACAACTCCAAATATTAGCAAAGCTCCACGTGAACAGATCATTAAAACCAATAATGTCATATATTGCTGACTAGATATTACATCTGGAATCGAGGGCTACAAAATTGGCAACAAACTTTTTACGCACAGCTCAATCAGTACAAGTGCAGAACCCTTTTTGTTATAAATGCAAAAGACAAGGTCATATAGCTCCAAATTGTCCACAAAACATTCATGCAAAGCCAATACCAAATGACAATTACTTGAATAATCTGAACAAAGCCAATCCCACTAACAGCTCCACCCCTACATGCAGGTATTGTCATAAACTATGACATGCCCTATCAGTATGCAGGGCAAGAATAGCAAACCATGGGAATTTGTACAGACAAAATACAAATCTGGTTGCCCAAAACTACAGCATTCGAACAGAAATTCCCAATACAAATGCACCACCTCAAAAACAGATCAACTTCAACCAGTTCCTAAATTTTAATTATAGAAAAAATTCCCCTTCCTCGACTATACAACCTCAAAATGAAACAAGGTCAAATAAAGAGCAAATACATAATCCGAGAAAATTCTTATACACACTCGGAAAACAAATCAAGGCGAGAGGAATTGATCGGCAGCCCTCGCAAATCCAACCAAAAGCCGACATCCACACAAATTTAAATTGAATACACCAAAACTATTAAATGATTCCATTAAGCTCAAAATACAACTCCATTACTATCTCTCTATATGCCAATGTGTGCTCCAATAAAGACACAAAATTCCTTGTAGACACAGGTGCGGAAATCAGTCTTCAGGGATTATCAGCAAGTCTCCCATTTGTAAATGACAGTGTTCTCCGATCGTCAGTACACCCGTTACGTAAGTTCTCCTATCGCGGTTGGCGAGTTCCGGCAGTTAACTTCTAATTTGCTTTGCTGGACATCACAAAAAGCCAATGATTTCTTGTCACCATTTTGACTAAGCTGTCCCATTTGGCCACGACCTTCTCCTTGCATGCTCCTACGTTGACGTTGAAGCTGCGAAATTAGTTGAGGACGCAGTTATCACCAATAGCTGTGATTACGGGACCTAGCTGAGGGCACAGAATCTGTTTATGATCTGCTAAAGTAATAAGCTGCTGGCATTCATGTTATTGCTGGTAGTTTAGCAAGGTATACTGTCGCTCGTGGTTGTTTGCTGCAACGAATTCGGCGTCCAGATCATATATATGGTAGCCCTTCTGGTCCATTGCTGTCGGAATGGTATAGACTTTGTACAAGTCGAATAAAACTCTTTGTGTTTGGGGATTTCTACCCTGACCAAAATTTTTTGATCTGTCTGAATAGCTTGTACCTTTGCAATCTGGATCAATAACTGGAAATCTTGGAATTTTTCGTCTAAATCCAATTCTCTAGTAACGTTTGCCATTATCTCAGACACTTCTCGAGCGTGAATTATAGCGGGGTGTAATTTTCCTGAATTCAACGACACCACAATATTGGACAGTATCTCCTGTATATCGCTAATTTCTTGCAACTGAATAGTCATTAGCGTAATAATTTCATTGATCTCCATTCCTTGCTGCAAATTTGACAACTTATCGCTCTTATTTTGCTGAGCAGCGATGATGAATGAAATTTTACTCCAGAGCTCCTCGCGTTTTGCATCATCCTGCGCTCGTAATGCATTAAATACGACGAATGTTGATTTGATTAAAGTCGTCTGCTCCTTTAGAAGGTGAAAGGTCCGATTCTCCCTCACATCAAGATCTTCAAGTTTGCTATTAATGTCATCCGAGTCGGCCTGATCCATTGTTCCAAAAAGTGTCTTAAAAAGGGACCCCACTCCATCAAAAAATGAGCGCTTCGTACGATGGGATGCTTCCCCATGCATATAATTGCTAAGCTCTTCATTCTGTCGTTCAATTCTGGACACGCAGGTTCTTATTTCCTTAGTTGAAACTTCGCATCTGGTACCTACTCCGATGTGCCTGATCCTGGTACATTCTCTGCTTAGGCTGCTGCAATTTTTTGCAAACTCCAACTCTTTTATTAAATCCGGCATTTCCAGTTTAGTTAGAATCGTCCAATGCTTGCTGTGGAAGTCCACCTTTCCCACATTCTCGAATAGTACCCCATTTTGTGTTATGTGTGTGATGTCACACTAACTAATATTATTACCATAAGCATTTTCATTTTGGCTCTCCTACTTCTTATCTTTATTACTTAATCTACTGGCAACCTTCCTAATATCTAAAATAACAGCTTCTCCTCGTTATTTTTTTTTATTTTACTTAATTTTACTTGTCTTAATTAATTATTTATTCTTTACCTCTTTTGTTCTTTAGTACAAATCTAGAGATTTCTTTATGCTTTATTTCTTTAAAAACTTCCAATTCTTTATTTATAACTCTCTTATTTATTTCAGCAATTATATTTAAAAACAACAATACAAATTCTTCTCTATTAGCTTTTCTTTTTACTTCAACATCTTTTCTCTTATTACTTCTTTACAAAATCTTTTTTTTTTTTATTAGATACTATATTATTCGATCTTTTTAAGTTTTGAACATTTAACTATCTTGAAACATTAAATATTCTTCTTCTTCTTTTTTTTATTTCTATTACATATATTACGTATTTCTTGTTCCTTCAATTTTTTCTTTCTGCTTGTCCAATAATATTTTTTTTTTAATCTTTTTTTTTTTTTAAATGTATTGTACCTTTTTGTGTCTTTTGTGAAATTTCTCTATACTTTTAATGTCTTATTCCTTTTTTTCGTTATTTAAATAATTAAATAACTATTCCGTTTACCTGAGTTGTCGCGCTGCTTCAGCCCCCAATAAAGCAGGTACTAAAGTATCCTTATATCTTCTTGCGTTTTCTTTCTTGACCTGTAAATCTATAAAGCTATGTCATATCATTTAAACTTAGGAAAAGTCGCCACTCAAATCACATACAAAATTCGAAGGCCCCTGTTGAGAATAATATGTATCTATATGGTCGCTAACAAAACGAAACCCCAAATAATTAAAAACCGATGAAATATCTACTCATACTTTAAATCTTTCACCAAACACACGAGAAAACTTCCAAGCGCCCCTAACTATTACAGCTTAACCCAGCAACGCACACTAGCATTACAATAGCATCAATATTAAATTGAGCAAAATCACCTCAAACGAAAATGTTGAGTTAACAACTCAGCTATACTCGTAATTTAAATTATGAGTCTAAACCACACGGAGATGAGAGAAAAGTTTTCAAATTACCTTATCTAACACAGATAAATTTATCAAAATCTAATTACACTCAACACTTAATATTATTGTATAATCACTCAATCAATCACCTTAGTCTGAAAACTTTTACTACTTGTTCTACCTGAAAAGTTAGTGGAGTAGCTAAATTTTTATTCTTCCTTACTCAGATACAACAACCCGTACTTGAATCCTAGATTATTTCCATAAAAACTATTCTATAAAACAACTATTAATAACGCGATAAATTATCATCAACGCTTAAACCGAACGCGACGTTGAAAAAATTGCTAATTCTCATTTAGCTAACACACATCTATTAAAAATTTCTTAAAAATATTGTCCCTTACAAAATTATTTTATTTTAACTTTAACACTTCACTTTTTATCTGAAAGAAAGAAGCATTATCCTAAGCTCAATCAATTACTTTTATCCTAATAACTTTAGGCTGAAAAGCATAACTACCCAAAACTATAAAAAAATGGAGTAGCTAAAAAGCATAACTCCCAAAAATATTAAAAATGGAGTAGCTAAAAAGCATAACTCCCAAAAATAATAAAAATGGAGTAGCTAAAAAGCATAACTCCCAAAAATAATAAAAATGGAGTAGCTAAAAAGCATAACTTCCAAAAATAATAAAAATGGAGTAGTTAAAAGCATAACTCCCAAAAATAATAATAAAAAAAAATTCAATTTAAAAATTCACCAAACCTTTTTTACCGGCTGCGCCTAATATGTCGTGTCCCAAAAGCAATCGAGTTTATAGAAAGTATTAATTAAAACAGAAATGATTGAAAACGCTTAAATTACTTTAAAATATACAAATTTTTATTCACTTTTAATAACTGACCTATCTCACAATATTTATACATACATACCGATAGTTATGACACCGCACTCTTAACTTGTAAGCTAACTTGGAAAGAAAACGGGACTCTGAACTGAACGGCTAGAATACTGCAGGCACTCGACAGACCAGTCTTTGGTCTTTTAAGAACCTATACTCGGAAGTAAGCTTTCTTTGCTCACAACGCGGATGTAAACAAACGACAACAACCTTGTCGTTTGTTCTACCGGTTGCAGCACCTGAGTCGCTTAGTAGTAAACAATCGTCTTACATAATAATTACCATGCGAGGTTAATTATTATTGTAATCGTCGATTGCTCCACTAAGCGCTCATCGCAGCCATCTGTTGGGCTAATCAGCAAAGCAACCGGAAATCGCAGAACAATACCATGCGAGGTTATTGTTTAGCAATTGCTGATTATTTCGCTTGAATGGCTGCTGGAAGAAGAATCTTCCTTGTATTGGGCAACAACATAGCGGTAAATGAAAGAATCATCCGGTTATTCATTCATTTTGATTTATTTAGCAAAAATTCTTTCTATTATTAAAATTAGACTAGAAAAAAAATAACTTCATAAAAAAAACTAACCTAATTGCAATTCGATTTAACTATTATAAATTTTTCTAACTCTACTGAAATTTCTTAACTAGACTTATATTAAACTATTTAAAATTCCTTTCTATGTTTTGTAATTTATTTAATGCTGAAAATAAAAATTATTGTTAAATGTCAATCGTGAATCAATTCTCATGTGGTGTAAAGGTGACCCGTGTGGGCACAGTTTTATACCTTGGTGAATTGATTAATTGACGAAAATTTATGAACAAACAACTGCAATCTGAAGAAAATTATATTCAATAAATTTTTAGTATTTGGTGATGTTATTTTGTGTAATATGACCAATACACAATTGGCATGCAATGTTACACCTTAATACCCTTCACCTATCCAAAGATTTATCTGAAATAAATATCTTGAATTTATTGTAAAATGTCAAAGAAAACCACGTCAAGATTGACTAACTCCCGAATTACACTGGAAACAAATTCTTTCCAAGAAAAAAAGAAAAGGAAAGTGAACTAAAAAATGACAGAACTACTTTAATTTTGAAGACCGAAAAACAAAAGCTGACTTTAGATGAAATAGAAAATAAATGATGAAACCAAAAAAAAAACTCTATGTGAAATTACGAATAAAAGATAAAAAAAAAAAACGAAGAAAAACTACAAGTCCAAAATATATTATTAGGCACTGATGATAAATTGCAAATTTGAGGATACTATGACTTGCTAGCATATGTACACTGCTTGACAATTTGTTGAAAATAGAAGACAGAATGAACAAATGGCCTCCTTTTTATAGAAAAATTCGTTCCATTTTCGCTATCTATAAAGTGAAATATTCGAAATTTTCACTGAAAATGACAAAATAGTGAGATTTTCTTATTGTCAATCCATAGCCAATTTACTGATGCACATTTTGATAATTTTCTTGTAGAAATTAATTGTAAATTCGATGATTTTATCCATTTCTTACAATTTTTGGAACATTTGCTATAAAATCTCGATTCGCCATGTTTCATCTCGACGTAGTAGATTTTCTTGTCAATTTGTAATGTGTTTTTGTCTTCTTCTCACTGTGAATCTCTTTCGCACTCATTGTGGGAAATACATTTGCAAAAAATCGCGAAAATCGCGTTTTCCGCGCAAAATAGCGCCAAACGAACGTCGCCATCGAGATCGCGTTTCGATTTTACCCGTTCTAAATATGTCGAATGTCGCGGTGACATAAAGTTTGAGCTGTTTTGACACTTTCGCGCGCTAGTGTCAAGTTTATTTTCAATGTATTTTTTAGTGGTTTTTGTTTTGTGAATTTCAGGTATTTTCATCACTACGGATACTCTTTTTATATCAGGTAACCGTATTATGTTTTTATTATATTGATTTAGCGTGTAGTTAAGATTTTTGTAAATTTGTGGCAAATGTCAGGTGAGTGCTTTCGTGGCATTTTTCACCTTTTTTGTCCACATAATCATAATCGTAATAATTATGTAGTTAAATGTGTAATCGAATGTTTTATGGTGACTTAAATACATAAAACATGAAGTTACATATGTTTTTACACAATTCCTCAACTACATGGAATTGTTGCTGTACACGGCATACATACCTACAGACATGCTCTTTACTGTGTTTATGTTGTGTGTTAATAGATGTTTAGAAAAAACACTAGCTATTTCGAACTATTAATATATTTTGTAATTAATTCATTTTCTTTTTATTTCGTTATAGATCTTCGTGGGATTTCCTTTCACTTGTGGAAACTCCAAGTGGTGGTAATTTGTTATGTATCTTGTTATTCATTTCTGGAATTAATTTGCTCCTTCTTTTTCAGGTTCGCGACCTGTAGTATTAATGGCACCCTCCTGACTGGCATGCTATTGTCTTTAATATCTATATGAAAACTTTTACAAAAGCACCCTAATCCTTCGAACACTTCTTTGTGTTTAAACACAATGTCATCTTGATTTAAATTTGTAATGCCTTCTACTCGTTTAGCTCTACACAACTTGTTAAACCTAATATGGCTGTAGTTTAATCTTTAACTATGAAAAACTGTTGCACCGCAGTAATATCTCTAGCAGTAAACTGTAAACAAATTTTCCCGATTGTTTTGATTTTAGTACCATTGTAGGCTTCTAATTTGATTTCATTATTTTTAATGCTTTTTTGTTGATAATCACTTAAATTTGCAAATGCCAAGATATTCACTTGGGCCCCTGTGTCTAATTTAAATTTTATCTTGTTATCACCGATTTTAATTATTTTGAATCATGAATCGTTATCAATTAACTGCTTTTCAATTATATCAATACAAAATGTGTTATCGGCATTGTATTTCTCATTAGTTATTGCATGCAAAGATTTTTTCTTACATACCAAGGCATAATGATTATTTCCATTGCAATTGGCACATTTTTTGTCATACGCTTCGCACAAAATTTGCAATTAATGTTGCTCACTCCGTTCGTTACAGTTTGTTTTGTTTTATTTTATTATCATTCCTGAAATTAGAAGTATTAAAATATGCATTCTTTGCTTAGGTTTATTAAAATTTTTGGAACTACTTAAATTGCTTTGATTAGATTTGTTTTTCTTTATTACATCCACTAAGGCGTCGGGTCGTCTTAATGTTGTCATTTGTTGGTTTGATGCTTCTGTTGATCTCGCCAGGTCTATAGCCTTCTGTAATGTCAGGTTCTATGCTTCCAGCATCTTCTTTTGTAGTGTTTTATCGTATAATCCCAGCACAATTCTGTCCTGTAGCATCCGATCTTCATCCGGGAAATTACATCTCATCACAATTTTTTTATTTCCAGCAGAAAATTATCGAAAGGCTCATTGTGATCTTGATTTCTGGTGTGGAACAAAAAACTGTCATATACTTCATTTCTTTTTGGTTTGCAGAAATCCTCAAATGCTTTTACCACGCTAGCATATTTCTTTTTGTCTGCCTCTGATGAGCTCAACGAGTTATATACTTCAATGGCATCGGGTCCAAGAGAGTTTAAAAAAATTCCGATTTGTACGGACTCATCTTTTTTGTTAACTCCATGGCTGCTGCAAAGATCTGATAATTTTGATAAAATACCCTCCAGTTTTCTGCAATATTTCCTTCCAATTTTAATTCATCGATTTTTTTTTATGTAGTCCATTCTTTTATTGATGTATGTATATGAAACGTGTTTTTGGGGGTCTACCACGTGATTTTTTTTTGATCCCTTACTAGATTTTTTGTACGGCCCATTCTCTAATCTCTTAATATCACTTTAATCATCATGAATTGTTTTTTTTTCACTCTTGATTTTTTGCTCTTTTTGTTCCACACTTTATCACATTATATACGAGCCACTAAATTTTAAACTTTTCGCCTATTTCGACTGCGCCATGTACAAATGCAAGAAGAAAAGCAACCCAGACGAGGCGGTTGTTTTTTCTTCTTGCATTTGTAACTCTGATTTAGAATCATTATAAATAAAAGTTATTAAAGTTCCTCTTTCTCCATCATTGATCGATTCTAACAAGTGTAGGTTCGGTTCCCGTCCGCGGGAAAAAATAAATAAAATTGAATTTACAATTTATTTGTGCGCTTTCATCGTCACTGGTTAATGCCAACTGAAAGTAAAACGTGGCATAGTAGGCTAGTGACAAAAGTAACAAATTGATAAATGCAAGAGGGAAAATCATCTGTCTCAGTGGTAAGAGCAGTCGCCTGGCAAGCGGAAGGTCCAGGTTTCAAACCCCGGACGAGGCGGTTGTTTTTTCTTCTTGCAATTGTAAATTTGATTTAGAATCATTAAAATAAAAGTTCTTCAAGTTCTTCTTTCTCCATCATTGACCGATTCTAACAAGTGTAGGTTCGATTCCCGTCCGCGGGAAAATATAAATAATATATAATCATTTACAGTGGTAAGTACTGAATGTTATAAAAGTTCAATCACTACATTTACACCCAATGACTATCCATGTACACTTAAACTAACATTTGCTTTACAACGACTGGAACACTTACCCTAACACAAATTACAAAAATATTTTCTTCGACGTGTTTATAAGATGTGGATGTGTAAAGCGTGAAACGCAATACGATGCTGAGCGGTGCAATGCACTTCATTGAAATTTAGAGGTCATGTAATACCATGTGGCAATTCACACACCACTGCATCATTTAGGCTAATTTCTAAAACACTGCAGACTGCATCAGTTTGCAGTGTTTAATACCACAGAATAGAGGAAGTGTTCAATTTCAAATTGATTAATTAATTTTAAAATGACATTAAAAGAAAAATTGTTAGAGTTTTCTCGAAATAATAAATCCGAAATATTTAAAATTATATATCAAATCTTCAAAGATTGGTCGTCAAAACACTACACTGCTTTCAAGGTTCTTTACTGTGCAGTGCGCTGCACTGCATCTTATTGGGTTTCAGTCTTTAGATTGAAATTAACCTATATAGCTATGAATACTTTCAGGGACTTTGTTTTATATCTAAAATTTGAGAACGCAAAAATAAACCTTTTCTTTTAACCTTCCTTAAAAAATGTCTGAAAACAACTAGAAATTTTGCAGGATCCCTCTGAATCTAGGCCCACGTTGAGAGGAACTATCGTTAATTGAATTTTAAAAGAAATTACATTAAAATGTTTTTACAATAACTTTAAGGGGATCCCAAAATCATGTTCACTAGAGTATACATCGGTAGTGAAATGGTTAAAATTATTATCTGCCCTATTCTAAGTGTAGATTAGCTACCATTTTAGCACTCATTAAGAACATAAAAATAAGTCCCAACTAAACTTTTTAATTTTCAAAAATGTTACCACTAAAATTTAAACCAAAAGAAACCTTTCAAAAGCATTACTGCTACTAAAAAAGATAGGATTTTTAAGTATTCCCAAATGATGCCAAGAGTCAAGCATTCTTAAGGATTAAATCGCAGAATTGTGTCATTCTCTTTATTATATATAAAGCAAAGCCATGCACTTAAATCAAAACATACATACTTTGCGCGCACATCTGGCACTTAATCTTCCTAACAGCAATTAGCTGAACATACAAATGAGAAGAATAAGTGAGCCAGTACCATAAACATCCCCACCCTGCTGAGAGTCTGTTTGATGCTAGCACCAAAAAATGGCCGGAGTAGTGTGCAGAGGGGGAATAGCAGGCAACAATTTTTCAGCGCACTACTATCGCGATACCGAATAACAAAGCTTCAAAAAAGGTGCGAGAAAACAAGCCTCAACCAAGCCCTCAAGGAAAACTGTTTCCCTCTAAAAGGCAAAGTCGAAGGAATTTCATTTTTCTTTTCAAAAATAATTATGGGTCATGAATTTTCCGTTATGCAAAACATCGGTACCGCGTTGGGGATGCAATGGAGGAAATCGAAAGAAGAATTCGGGGAAGAAAATAGACGTGTTGCCACAGTTGTTGCAACTGTAACAATGTAAAGGCATCGGAAAATGTGAAATTGCAGGCAACAACATAAATTCGTGCAGCACATAATAGCTTAAGGGGTGCTTTGATTCAATCCAATGGCAGTAGCTCTGCTGTGTAGTCTTGCTGTGTAGTATGGTGGCGTGAGTGCATTGCAGAAGTCGGAAAAGGACTAGAATCATTGGTTGAAGTGGCAAACCCGTTGTCTTTCTGCCTTTTTCCAGGATGATAGGGGGAAAGAGGGCCTCTGTTGGATCACCTGATTGACTATATTGATTCGCTTTGGGTCGGTATTTGCAGTCCAAAGGTGGGTGTGGGTACGAGTGGATTACGGAAACCCAACCAGAAATTTGTATTCCGCAGAGAGAGCCAAACTAATGGAATTAGCCAGTTGATATTTTATCGGAACATTGGGGAATTTGATTTCAATAAACGTTGCTTTCCGCCCCGATAACAACCTATTCACATCCCTAAGGCTTTGCGTTTTCTGAGTCGTCGACGTGTCCATCGCAAATTACCAATCCGTCGTCTGCAATCCAGTGTAATTTTTCTATTCTACCAGTTGCTGTTCATAACAGTGCTTATGGAAAAACTAATATTCTACATAAAAGGTAGACGACTTTTTGAATAAATTAAGATGGGCAAAAGTTGCATTTTGAACTATTTATGAATAAGAAACGGTAAATAATTTATCTAGAGTAGATTATATTTTTTCAGCTACTATCAGCTAGTATTATAAAGGATGTTTCCGATTCAGAGGACGGAAGGAGGAGGGAGACGAAAGTACCGTAGAAATAAGAAAGACAAGAAAAATCATGTAGAAGTAGAACGCTTTTGCATTCAGCTATTGATTATACCTTTGTGTATATATTATATAATATACAGGGACGGATCTATGGGGGCCACATGGGCCATTTGCCCCGGACGCTAGTTTTAAAGGGGCGGAAGCACGACGGACTTTTGAACTCATAACTAAATGAGAAAAAATCTAATTACAAGAATTAAAAATTTATTTCCGACCATACTTCACACTTCAGTCTTCTTTCCGGAATCTAAAAGCTCTTTTTCGAACATCATACTTTGAATTGTGAAAATTCTAAAGCGAATAACTCAATTTGTTCCACTTTGAAACAAGATTTTTGCTCCAATGATTAATAAAATCATGTAAAATAGGGTAAACTAATTATTTTAAAACTATTAGTTTACCCTATTTTCCATAATTTTATTAATCATTGGAGTTTACCCTATTTTACATGATTTTATTAATCATTGGAGCAAAAATTTTGTTTTAAAGTAGAACAGATTGAGTTTTTCGCTTTACAATTTTCGGTTCTTGTTTTTGATATGAAAGTGTATTTACACAGCCAAAACCCTCGAGAATACTTCCCAAGCAATGAAACAGAAATCTATATGTGTGCGTTCGGAGTCCGTTTTCTAAAATGTTCTATATTGATACTTATGGAAAAGTGCTAAACATTGGCTTTATGTATGCCACAGAGCCTAAACTACTATCCATATAGGAAAATAATCTTCTAGTAATTTACAGCTGGATTCCTTATCTTGCCAAGGGCTACACTTCCTATATACCTTACTTAACAAAATAATAAAATAGTTTTGATTACAAAGTAATCTTACCATTTTACGCTCAATACCTCTCAGCTGAGTGATAATTGCATGTGTGTATGTGCATCCGGAGTCCGAATCTGTAGGCACCTACATTCGATATCATCAGGCCACGGCATCCCATGACGGCACAGCGGCATTACAATGATTACTCAGCTGAGAATTTTTGTTTGAGAAATCGTAGTCATTTGGTTAAGATTAATTTTTTTAAATAATTTTGTTAGGAAAGGTATGAAAATTTTATTACGGTTCGGAAGATAAGAAAGCAAACTTAAAATTATCACAACACCATTTTTCTGTATGAATAGCAGTTTAAGGCAGAGGAGCTATTCAAATCAAACTTCTGTGGGATTTACATAAGAACACTGCAAATATTTTAGAATGTAAGGACTCCGTTGGACCTCGCATGTGGTAGGGAGGGAGTCTGTTTCATGGCTTGTGAAGTATTCTCGAGGGTTTTGACACAGCCAATCAATTCATTGTCTATTAAATTTAAGTATGTAAGCCTCTGTTAGCTAATTAAACTAAAAATTCCGCTAAATTCTTAAATTGTTTCTTTGTATCATATATAATATGAATTCAAAATTTGTACAAATGTACTAAGGTGGCTGGCAAACCCTATGTTCCCCATCATCCACCAATCTTATCTGGAATGTAGACAGAATATAAGACAGTAGGCACAAACACAGAGTTGCCACAAAAACATTTTTATGCCAACTAAATTTAGGAGTACCATCATTAAGCATGAGCCGATTACCGCGGACCAAGGTCGCCCCGATCCATGGGTCCCTAATGATGACCAATTATTCAATCAATAATATAACCTGTTTTAAGTTAGTTTAGCTGTTAGAGTTTATCTACAGAAAGTGTGATTTATTCTTAGTAGTTCAGTACGTACACAGTTAGGAGCTGTCACCCCAAAAATTCATGTTTTATATCGCCATCCAACAATATAAATTTCGAGGAGGCAGCTATGATATGCGTATTTGTCATAAGGATATAGAAAATATAAACGAAAGAAAAGCTATTCAATTTGGAGCGAAAGGGTGCTTAAAGGAAAAATTCACTTGATATTGTATGAACTGCGATTCTATCCTGAAAAACTCCTTTGATATTTCCGTATGAGTGTTGAAAAATTTGATGAGTTTCTTCTACAGATTTTGAGACTTGCTATAACTTATCAAAGTACCAATATGCGATCATCAACTAAACCCGAAGAGAGACTTACTGTAATTCTAAGGTCTATAAACACATTCATGGATATTTACTATCAGAGTATTCCCTAAAAATTTTGGTTGTATAGAATTGGTATCATTTGTACTTCTTGTATTAATGCTTTATAATTTATATCTTCCTCTTGCAGCACCCATTTTTCAAAAAAGGATGTGTAAGTTTCTTCCGTGTGTCTGCCAAATAATGGCTGTCAAATGTCGACAACAATGTTACCAATGCACATGTATACATGCAGGCGCGGTGGTATCTTAGTCATCCAAAAGTTGCTAGATGGAGGAATCAAAAAATTATCTTGCTGTCACGTCACTTCATGCGTGCATTTATATTAGAGTCCATGGGATTGATGGTGGTAACCACTGACTTATAACAATGGACTGAGCGATTTGCTATTTCATGTGGCACAAAAAATATTGTGTTCCTGTATATCACCGATAGAGCACTCTTTAAAACGTTAACTACATAAAAATATGTAAAACTCAACCAATCAGATGACATTTTACACCCGTAAATCGAATTAAATTAAAAAAAAAAATATTTTCTTTTGTCCAAGTGATATTTTAATCGCTAATAAGCACTCTTATAAGAAATTAAACTAATTCTGACTTTAATTTTCAAAAGTTATTCTTAACTGAATCCTGCGTATGGGCAAGAGAGACGGCGTATGGTAAACACTATCTTTACCTAATTCTTTCTCCAACATAAAAACATCAAAGAGCATAAGTAAACGTTCAGTAAGTAATATTGTGTTGGTAGCTCCAACTCTGCCATAAGGCGAAAGAGAGAACTGTAAAACTTGTGCCATTCTTTCCTATAGGAAAATGGCAATACGCTCAGTCCATTTTTATAAGTCAGTGGTGGTAACTAAACAATTACGTGACAAAAAGACTCCAGTGCACGATAGGCCTTAACGTACCTTACGTTTTTATTCCTGTTGATAATCCAAAGTATTTTAGAAAATAATTTCTGTTAGGGAGCCCCCATATCTTGAAGGGCCCAAGTCCCCACTTGGCTAAAGACGGAGATAAACCTGAACGGCATGGAAAGTGGGACTTAGTTAGTAATTATAGACCAATTGCTAAATTGTCTGTTATACCCATCTTTTTGAAAGCATGGTTTGTGACCTGCTGACATTCGATTGTACATCATTAATTAGCTCTAAGCAACATGGCTTCACTAAGGGGAGATCAACATTAATCAACTTGACACTTTTAGCATCCTTTATTGCTGATACCTTCGAAAAGCGGCTGCAGGTTGACTGTGTGTATACCGGCATCTCCAAAGCCTTTGATAAGCTTTCCCATAGACTGCTGCTGTTTAAGCTGTTAAAAATAAGTTTTTCTCCTTTGTTGGTTGATTGGATGTCATCTTATATAAGTGTAAGTGTATACTGTTACAGAATGATGTACATATGTAGTTTAAAATTGTGGTGTAAGCATAATAATTTATTTCTAAATATTCTCAAATATCATTTTATTTTCTTTAGCCGTAAGTTTTCCTCTTTTGCGTACCAGTATCATATAGACAATATTTCTATAAATGTAGTAAATCAGATTAAGGATCTGGCAGTATTTTTGATTTAAAGCTTACTTTTTCTCGCCATATTGATTATATTTTTGGGAGAGTCTATTCAACGCTTGGCTTTGTTCGGCACTGGGCTAAAGAATTTAATGATCTATACGCATTGCGTACCTTGTAGAATTCATTTGTGAGGTCTATACTGGAATACGGCTGTCAAGTGTAGAGTCCTTATTACATTGTAAATATTAATAGGATTGAATCTGTACAGAAAAAGTTTTTACGTTTTTCTCTACGTCACTTTCCATGGAATAATAGATTTGAGCTTCCACCTTATTTTGCTCGTCTAGGAGTAGATAAGCTATGCGGGTCCGAGCCCAATTTCCTGTGTATTTCTAAAGGGGCCTCTGAATTGACAAAATTGGTTCAAAAGCTTAGAGGGCGAGCCCAATTTCCTGTGTATTTTTAAAGCGGGGCCTGTGAATTTACAAAACTGTTTCAAAAGCTTCGAGTTCGCGCCCATTTTCCTGTGTATTTTTAAGGGGGGGCCTGTGAATTGACAAAATTGTTTCAAAATCTCTTCGTTAACGTAGACAACTATAGGTCAGTGTCCCCGGCCCCCTCAGCCGTTTCCCATAGTCTTTAAAGATTAATAACACTGCATAATATGCAAAAGCTATCATTAAAAAGCAAACAAACGTTATTCACTCTTGCTGCTTCAGACTTCGTTGACAACGTAAACCTGAATTATCGAAAACAAGAATAAAAGAACAGCACGTCACATCTTTCTGCGAATATGTGTGCAATTACGCATTCACCTCCTGTTACTTAGCTGCTACTGTTGCTTCGAATAATTTTTTTATGAAATTCTGGATATTTGCACGATAACATTGATCTTGTCCAAATCACATTATCATATTTTCTTAACAAAATGACATCAATTTGCAGATTACAAATAAAAAGGTCAGCATTAATTGTAAAAAACTTAAAAAAATAATGCGTACTGCTCACATTTCAAAACGATTATCTTGGGATTAAAAGTCGGCTATCAAGATTTAATTTGCTTTCAGAAACGTTTTGTAGATTAAAAATAAAAAGCTCAGCTGTGACGAGGCTGCTGCTCTGTAAAAGCATGAAATAATCTGGAATAAGAGATAATTTACTTTTGTTTAAAAAAGTATTTGCAAATATTGTATGCATATATACATATGTGGAGAATTAAAAAATAAACTTATTAACTTTATACATATAAATTTTATTTAAATCTTTTCATAAACACATTTGCTTCTATGATTTATATTTAAAATGATATCACCTACTTGTGACAATTCTGGTTTTAAATCTAAAAGGTTAAAAGCCATCAATCTGGGTTTTAAATGCACTCTATTGCATTAATTATTTGTATTCGATATTCATTGCATCTAAAATTAGATTTGCAATGCAATGCAAAGGTATTTTATAAAAAAGTCTAGAATAATTTAAGTGTACATAAGAAGTTCGAGTTGATATAAAAAAAAATCTTCAGCTAGAACCACAGCCAGCTGCTCAAACTGTACAAATAAATGATTCAGATTACGAGTTAGATGAAAATTGCAACTTAAGATTTATCGGTGCAAAAGAAGAAGATATGCCTAGCTATAGACATATGTAAATTAATTATATACAGTTAACTCTAGGGAGCTTTAATGTATGTATTATGGCTTAAATAAAGATAAAAAATAATTAAATGAATATTTGTATTTTCTTGAAAGCTTATTTTATAAACAATGTCTTTTGAATCCATACTGAACTACCATCTTCTAAAGCCGATAAAAGTCGGATTTGGTGAACTTGAACCGTGAGCTGAAAACGCGTTAAATAAAAAAATGAAATGTAGTTTATTGATGAAGATTTACCTTTTGAGTGGAATGATTTTATGCTTCACCACAAATAATTTAACAGAAAACTGCAAAGATATCGTAAAAAGTGCAAAACTTTGTAAAACTGTAAAAAAATTCATATATGTATATATATATATATATTGCAAAAAGAAGTCGTAAGAATTGCGAAAAAACGTAAAAGCTAAAAAAAAATTATATAAATTGGAAAAGAAATTCATAATAAACCGTGTGAGTGCAAAGAGAAATTGTAAAAGCGTAAAAAAAATGTATAAATTACAAACAATCCGTATAAATTGCAAAAAATAATAATAATAAATCGTAAAAGTGCAAAGAAAAAAATCGTAAAAATTGCAATAAAATTCGTATAAATCTCTAAAAAACGCAAATATTTCAAAAAATCATAAAAATTCTAACAAATTGTTAAAATTGCAAAAAATCGTCGAAAAAATTGCCTACAAATAGCAAAAAAGTAAAAATTGCAAGCATAATTGGAAAAAACCATAAAAATTGCATAAGCAATCTTAAAAATGTAAAAATTCGTAACCTCATCTCTGGGAATAATGAGATAATGGAGAAGTGAACTAGGTCGAGTGTGTTTTATCAGCAATCAGAAAAAAGTTCATAAAAGCGACAGTATACGTACTTTTATCAATAATTAAATGTGATTTAAAAGGGGGTTTATTATTACAATTTGAAATAAAACACAGATTTCAGTAGTATAGCTACATATGTCGGTTCTAGAGCACTTTTGATCGAAATTTTTCTAAGTCCAGAAATGACATTTGGACTTAGAAAAATTTCGATAAAAAGTTAGCCTAGAATCGACATAGCTATCTGTTGATATTTAAGTAAATACTCCGACTTTACACACACACACACACACACAATCCATTTTATCCTGAGAGATGTATCAGATAATACTTTATTATACAAAATTCAAAGCCTTACTAATGTCCAAACAATTATTATCGAAAGGTTTAATAGAGCAAATATAAAAAAGAAAAAAAAAAAAATCTATAAAATATTGTACAGGAAGTTGTGCTTTTGGAATATTTTTAATTTTTAATACATAACCCGTGCTCAGGATGTTGCGGAATAAAATATTGTACAGGAAGTTGTGGTTTTGCAATATTTTAAATTTTTAAAAATATAACACGTGTTCAGGATGTTGCGGTTTCATATATGAGGTACATTTTTGATTTGTTAACCACAATAAATTTTTCTATAAAATATTGTACAGGAAGTTGTGGTTTTGCAATATTTAAAATTTTTAAATATATAACACGTGTTCAGGATGTTGTGGTTTCATATATTAGGTAAATTTTTGTGTGTGGAAAGAGTCCCCACCATTTTTTCTTTTTTATATTTGCTCTATAAAACCTTTCGATAATAATTGTTTGGACGTTAGTAAGGCTTTGAATTTTGTATAATAAAGTACTATCTGATACATCACTCAGGATAAAATGGATTGTGATAATTCAAAAAAGTTGCATATTAAAAGAACCCGGGGGATGAGAGATGATAATTCCGTAACTCGAACGTCAAAACCTGATACTAAATATCTAGCTATTTTAAATGGATTTAACTTCAAGCCGACACTCTCTGTTACAAAAATGGATGTAAACAAAACATATAAAATTCTCAACGTTACTAGGAAAAGTACTAGTTTTGGTGAAAACCTATTGCTGGAATTGGATGATAACTACCTATATTTACCAGCCCGATTCAATAACCTCTCGGAAGATGTTATCAATGACATCAATAACAAGCAAACCTATAAAATTATTAACGAATTTCATCCTAATAAAACTTATAATTTAAAATTCATTATTAGTGACAATGATGATGGTGATGATGATGATGACAATGATGATGTAGAAGAAAATGAAATTAATTATCCTCATAAAATACCAAATATGTACAACTATTTAAAATAAACAAATAAATATTTATATATTTGAATAACATTTATTTAGTTTCATTTAATTTTATACAGTCAAAGGGTGGAAAAAGTAAGGTGGTGCAATTTTAGAGTTATTGGTATCAATGTATATGGAATCATTATTAGTACGTTCTTGAGTCCTGAAAAGGGTGAAAGAAAATGAATAAATACATTTTCATTTTTAACACCTGATCATTGGTAATCTGACAATAGAAAGGTTAACATAGTTTAAACGGGAGGGCATAAAAACAAAAAAAAAATGTTTTGGGTTGATTCTATATGGGATGAAACGCATTTTTGTACCTGTCTGAATGGTTGGATGTATATGAAGATTGTGCATTCGGTTGTAAGATGTGACTTAATGAAAGTATATATGACTGCTGAAAATGGTAAAAGATGCAAGGTATTAACTTTGAGTAGAGGTCAACCTCAAATTTTGGGGAGATGCGCATCAATCCATTTGAACATGTTAAGATTCAAGTCAAGGGAGGAGAAATAACTGTAATAGGCTGGGTACAAGATGGGACGATCAGACGTCCAAGTACTAATTTCTTCCTACATAACTGCCCGTTTGCAGGTGAGAAGGAGTGGTATCGAAAACCAATAAAGCAACAAGAAGCATACAAATCAGAAAAAATAAAAGATTTAAAAGAGTGTGAAAGCAGTAATACCCAAACAAATTCTGATATGAAAATTGAGTGATAAGGGTGGAATTGTATATAATCAATTAAATTACCGTAATAATGCATAGTCTTTGTCAACGTTTTGAGCAATCAACAGCTAAACAAATAAAGAGATATTGTGTCATTGAAAGCAGTAATACCCAAACAAATTCTGATATGAAAATTGAGTGATAAGATATACCTAGCTATAGACATATGTAAATTAATTATATACAGTTAACTCTAGGGAGCTTTAATGTATGTATTATGGCTTAAATAAAGATAAAAAATAATTAAATGAATATTTGTATTTTCTTGAAAGCTTATTTTATAAACAATGTCTTTTGAATCCATACTGAACTACCATCTTCTAAAGCCGATAAAAGTCGGATTTGGTGAACTTGAACCGTGAGCTGAAAACGCGTTAAATAAAAAAATGAAATGTAGTTTATTGATGAAGATTTACCTTTTGAGTGGAATGATTTTATGCTTCACCACAAATAATTTAACAGAAAACTGCAAAGATATCGTAAAAAGTGCAAAACTTTGTAAAACTATAAAAAAATTCATATATGTATATATGTATATATATATATATATTGCAAAAAGAAATCGTAAGAATTGCGAAAAAACGTAAAAGCTAAAAAAAAATTATATAAATTGGAAAAGAAATTCATAATAAACCGTGTGAGTGCAAAGAGAAATTGTAAAAGCGTAAAAAAAATGTATAAATTACAAACAATCCGTATAAATTGCAAAAAATAATAATAATAAATCGTAAAAGTGCAAAAAAAAAAAATCGTAAAAATTGCAATAAAATTCGTATAAATCTCTAAAAAACGCAAATATTTCAAAAAATCATAAAAATTCTAACAAATTGTTAAAATTGCAAAAAATCGTCGAAAAAATTGCCTACAAATAGCAAAAAAGTAAAAATTGCAAGCATAATTGGAAAAAACCATAAAAATTGCATAAGCAATCTTAAAAATGTAAAAATTCGTAACCTCATCTCTGGGAATAATGAGATAATGGAGAAGTGAACTAGGTCGAGTGTGTTTTATCAGCAATCAGAAAAAAGTTCATAAAAGCGACAGTATACGTACTTTTATCAATAATTAAATGTGATTTAAAAGGGGGTTTATTATTACAATTTGAAATAAAACACAGATTTCAGTAGTATAGCTACATATGTCGGTTCTAGAGCACTTTTGATCGAAATTTTTCTAAGTCCAGAAATGACATTTGGACTTAGAAAAATTTCGATAAAAAGTTAGCCTAGAATCGACATAGCTATCTGTTGATATTTAAGTAAATACTCCGACTTTACACACACACACACACACACAATCCATTTTATCCTGAGAGATGTATCAGATAATACTTTATTATACAAAATTCAAAGCCTTACTAATGTCCAAACAATTATTATCGAAAGGTTTAATAGAGCAAATATAAAAAAGAAAAAAAAAAAATCTATAAAATATTGTACAGGAAGTTGTGGTTTTGGAATATTTTTAATTTTTAATACATAACCCGTGCTCAGGATGTTGCGGAATAAAATATTGTACAGGAAGTTGTGGTTTTGCAATATTTTAAATTTTTAAAAATATAACACGTGTTCAGGATGTTGCGGTTTCATATATGAGGTACATTTTTGATTTGTTAACCACAATAAATTTTTCTATAAAATATTGTACAGGAAGTTGTGGTTTTGCAATATTTTAAATTTTTAAATATATAACACGTGTTCAGGATGTTGTGGTTTCATATATTAGGTAAATTTTTGTGTGTGGAAAGAGTCCCCACCATTTTTTCTTTTTTATATTTGCTCTATAAAACCTTTCGATAATAATTGTTTGGACGTTAGTAAGGCTTTGAATTTTGTATAATAAAGTACTATCTGATACATCACTCAGGATAAAATGGATTGTGATAATTCAAAAAAGTTGCATATTAAAAGAACCCGGGGGATGAGAGATGATAATTCCGTAACTCGAACGTCAAAACCTGATACTAAATATCTAGCTATTTTAAATGGATTTAACTTCAAGCCGACACTCTCTGTTACAAAAATGGATGTAAACAAAACATATAAAATTCTCAATGTTACTAGGAAAAGTACTAGTTTTGGTGAAAAGCTATTGCTGGAATTGGATGATAACTACCTATATTTACCAGCCCGATTCAATAACCTCTCGGAAGATGTTATCAATGACATCAATAACAAGCAAACCTATAAAATTATTAACGAATTTCATCCTAATAAAACTTATAATTTAAAATTCATTATTAGTGACAATGATGATGGTGATGATGATGATGACAATGATGATGTAGAAGAAAATGAAATTAATTATCCTCATAAAATACCAAATATGTACAACTATTTAAAATAAACAAATAAATATTTATATATTTGAATAACATTTATTTAGTTTCATTTAATTTTATACAGTCAAAGGGTGGAAAAAGTAAGGTGGTGCAATTTTAGAGTTATTGGTATCAATGTATATGGAATCATTATTAGTACGTTCTTGAGTCCTGAAAAGGGTGAAAGAAAATGAATAAATACATTTTCATTTTTAACACCTGATCATTGGTAATCTGACAATAGAAAGGTTAACATAGTTTAAACGGGAGGGCATAAAAACAAAAAAAAAATGTTTTGGGTTGATTCTATATGGGATGAAACGCATTTTTGTACCTGTCTGAATGGTTGGATGTATATGAAGATTGTGCATTCGGTTGTAAGATGTGACTTAATGAAAGTATATATGACTGCTGAAAATGGTAAAAGATGCAAGGTATTAACTTTGAGTAGAGGTCAACCTCAAATTTTGGGGAGATGCGCATCAATCCATTTGAACATGTTAAGATTCAAGTCAAGGGAGGAGAAATAACTGTAATAGGCTGGGTACAAGATGGGACGATCAGACGTCCAAGTACTAATTTCTTCCTACATAACTGCCCGTTTGCAGGTGAGAAGGAGTGGTATCGAAAACCAATAAAGCAACAAGAAGCATACAAATCAGAAAAAATAAAAGATTTAAAAGAGTGTGAAAGCAGTAATACCCAAACAAATTCTGATATGAAAATTGAGTGATAAGGGTGGAATTGTATATAATCAATTAAATTACCGTAATAATGCATAGTCTTTGTCAACGTTTTGAGCAATCAACAGCTAAACAAATAAAGAGATATTGTGTCATTGAAAGCAGTAATACCCAAACAAATTCTGATATGAAAATTGAGTGATAAGGGTGGAATTGTATATAATCAATTAAATTACCGTAATAATGCATAGTCTTCGTCAACGTTTTGAGCAATCAACAGCTAAACAAATAAAGAGATATTATGTCATTCAAAATTTTTATTGCATTTGCATTAGTATGCTCTTTATATGCAAATTGCTTAGCACTCCCAATCAATTTAAACTTAGGGCATAAATCAAGTGATAATATCGATTTTAATATACAGTTGCCAAATAATGATTCCGTTCAAATTTTTTTATCATTTCTGTTACTTACACTAAGTAATGCTACTTATGATGCATTACCTACAACAACAACAACAACTAATACGCCCTTAAATGATGATTCTTCTGTTATCTCTTCAGAAAATGGAACTGAATCACCTAAGGAAACTGATGTGGAATTAATACCAGAAAATAGTATAGTGAGTGTTGAGGAGGCAATTGAAGGATTTAGGCAAGACTTAATAAACAAAGAACAAGATATAGGTGGAATTATAGAGAGTGATCGTGTGTTTTACAGACATTTTAAATTAAACTTTGAGGAGGATAAATCAATGAGAGTTCGATGTACATATGATAGCAACTATGAGCATAGAACTCTAAAAATATCTTGTTATGAATATCATGAACTTGAAGGAGAACGGATTTTGAGTAATGGTGAAATTGAATACTTCATAAACTGTAGAGTTCCAGCTAAAGTGAATAGTTTGATACCTAACAAAGAAAAGTTTATATATTATAAAATTGTGTGAATAAAACAATTGATTTTTTTTTTTTTTTTTAAAATGTATTTTATTAAAAATTATCCATAAATTTCTTATACAGACAAACATTTTGTAATGCACATACACCACTATGTATTACGCATCGTGGTACATCAACATAAGTTTTTCGTAATTCTTCTGATATAGGACACCCCTTTTCATCTAAATTGTAAATTGGTACATTATTTTCCAACTTTAATATATCGGTAATCCACTTGATTTTTTCATATCCTTTCACATATATGATTTTGTCTTGGAGAATGTCTTTAAAAAGGGTAGTGACACTATCCAGTGAAGTAAATCCTCCATTCCAAACAAATCCATGGTGATATTGATTTAACCATTTCGCTTGATTCTGTAGTTCCGGCGGTAGATTTTCAAAGTTGTATATTGGTTTCAAAATAAAGTGCTGTAGTTGATTATCCTGAGTTATAATGGCAATTTCCTTTAAGATGAACGTATTTCTAGGACCTTTGAACCCTTGAATATCAATGATGCAATTCATTTTACAGTTTATGAACTTCACTAGTTAGCGGATTGTACTGAACTATTCTATCATGTATAAGTAGACAGTATGCTGCAGTATTTTTCGGTATATTCACAGATGTTTGAAATTCTATGCTTACATCTACAGGACCAGTTTTGAGATATTCATTTTGACGTGAGCAATCAATAACAACTAAAGGAGCCAAGTTTTTGAACTGCTCTTTAGTGAGTAATGGTTCAGACCGACGGTTGTAGTATGACTGTTGGAATTTACAATACATTTCATATAATATAGCGTATTGATCTATATTATATTTTATATTCAAATCATTGTATGGATATTTTTCAGAATTTAGATAAACTTTTAGGTCTGTTAGGTTGCAGTGATCAAATTTGGATCATATTTTTCACTCGAATCTTTACGGTCAGTTTGTAAAGCAAAAATCACATATCTTGGTTTTTCTAGTTGATTAACTGTTTTAACAGCCCATGTATGGCGGGTGGACTGTGGTGGTGATGGATATTCATACAAACCCCAACTTCGAAATACCATTTCAATTGGTGGATTGCTTTCAGTAATTTTCAATAGAGACAACTTTTCCATATCAGCTACAGTAACATGTGGCAGATGCCATTGTAATTTAAGTATATTTACTGAGCCATCACAGTCTTTGGCATAAATTGCATTTAGGTCCGTTCTGGAACGAACCAAAACTAGTTCATGTTTGGCATTAATAACTATTTTCTTATAATCTTCAGCAAATCCAAGAAGATATTTTAGTGGTATGCAAAAATTAAAGTTTCTTTCTGAGTTAAGAGTTATATTGGTGAGAGACCATCCTGAATTTAGAAGCATTTTACTTTCACTTTCGTTTAATGAAAGCTTATTCTTCATCGTTGAAGTAATACCAACATTTTTATTGCGATCAATTTGTACTCCATTTATTTCATACCGGATCTCCTCAAATAAAAATGCCATCGCATTATTAGTTAACTTTACATCAGGAATTTTGTCAGTCGCCCTAGGAGTACATTCCAATTTCCCTTCAATGTAAATAAAACTTTCACTTGGAAGTACATAGATGTCTTGATGTTGAATAGCTATACGTATTTCATCATTGTTTTTGAAAGAGTTCGTAAAGGGTGAGTAACTATGATATTCAATTTTTGCGACACTATTATCATAGCTTGCAGCATCCTTGATACTCAAAACTTCACTCATTGCTCGTCTTTTATGATAAATCCTAAAGATCTCAAGTAATTCTTATTTTGTGTGGTAAGTTTGACCCTTTTTTCTCTTTGTGGTCTAATTTCGGTGAGAGTTGCAGGAGAACTGTTGTTGAGGGTAGCTAATGTACGTAATTTATCCTTATTATATATTATCATGTTGCGGTTTTAGATGTAACCGAGCTGTTATTGTCTCTCCCCTAAAATTTATTAAATCACCGTCCTGATCAATGAGCTTTAAGCTAATGGAAGTAATTCTTCGAGTGGTTAGCGGTAAATAAATGACGTTCTTTGGTACCTCAACTATCTTATAACCAGGCCCCACCTTTGGGGAGAATTCGTGTATTGTATGTACTCGGGTATCGTTCATGAATGATCCACTTATTATATTACATTCCACTCTTATTGTATTAACTTTAATTATATTAACTGGTAAATCTGATACATGCAATTTATTAGGTTCCAGTTGTCGCTTACTAAACCCTAAAAGTGATCCAACTGAACCCTCTTTGTTAAAGTAAATGGGCGCACTAGATTTGATTTCACTTTTCAAAGTGTTATTGTTCGCACGCAATTTTATATGGTAACTCTCTTCACTTAATTTACTTAATTGATTCTCCAGATATTCAGCTATGTCATCTATCTCATATGATCCTGTAGGTATTTCTATAACCGCACCCCCAATGTGAAGTAGATTATTTTTGTTATTCTCAATATTTGGTATTGAATTGTAAGTTTGGAAATCAATTAACCCACATACATAATCCCCCGACAAATCTATGGGTGGGAAATACTCGGTTGTTAATATAGATGAATTTCCGCTTAATGTAAGTGTTAATGACATTGTGGTGTAATTTAAAATGATGCAATTATCTGATTTCCTCCTCATTTATATAGATTTGTTAGGGTATGAGAATCATTTCAGTTTGAACCACTGGGGAATTCAGTAGTACAAGGAAGAAATAAAAAAAAAATATGGAAAGACTAAATGATGAAGTGCAAATATTTCTTAAACTTTTCGTTATCAGCAGATTCTTGCAAGAGTATGACAAGTTGTTACTAGAAGAACATAAGGAGGTAATAGAAAAATCCTACCGCTTTTTGGATGAATATAGAGAAATGAACATTATGACTTCAAAATATGGGGAGCATTATGAATCCTGCAGTTGGGCTTACAATACTTCAACATCGGGTCCAGATACTTGTAATTGCCAGCATGTTAAAAGAGAATTTTTGCGAATAACCAAATTATTGAAGTTATATAATAGAATTAAGGGGCCTTGTTGTTCCTATTGTATAAAGGAAATATTTTAAATAAATAAAAATACATACATATAATCATATTCCTTTATTTATCGTAACAATTATACAAAAATTTCAAACATAAATGGCCACATATTACGGAGTTATATGTTTGATATGGGGAATAATTATACCTTACATTACTAGTTAAATATTTTCTAATTTCTAATGGTGGCTGTAAATTTCCAAAGCTATCAAAGTACTGAATATCTTCATCATTTTTATAGTACACTACCCAATGAGTTCCTGGACCTGATGATATATCCAAGTTGATAATACCGCATTCCTTCTTGTTTAGTTTCTTTGGAAGCTTATCTCGCATGAAAACTCCCCGAAAATATGGTAGATCTTTTGCATATTTATGCAAATCTACCTCAGTTAATGGCCTTTTAGGTAGCGTTTTCAATAGTTTTTTGGCTCTGGGTTTAAGTATAACCCCAATCCTTTTTTATGAGGTTTGAGATAAAGACCCTTCCCTATTAGACGGGATTCCATTTCTTCATTATGCCTCTTACTCTCTTTAAGCTGCTCCTTTGCATCCTTAACAGCATTAACAGCTTTTACAATAGCTGATGCACCTCCTCCTAGCGATCCTAAGGCAGAAAGGCCAGCAAATAAAGGAACGAGGAATGGTAAAATACCTCCAGTTTTTGGTATAGGTATGACTCGTGGAACTTTCACATTTTTCTTCCTATATTTAATTGTATCTCCTACTTCCTTTCGTGCCAACGCAATGGCTCTTTGCAAAGAATCAGGTTTTTGTCTTTGAATAGATTTTCGCGCCTTTGAAATAACCATTCTGAGTGTAATGTTTTTTGCTTTATTTCTCTTAGCTTTGCTCTTTTTCTTCTTATTCCCCATTTTCGTCATACCCATCCCAAATTTAGTCTTAGCATTCATGATATTGGTAACTAGCAGCGCGTTTGAACGCTCACCTAGGCTTGCGTCACTAGATTTAACTCGACTCCAAGCCTTTTCAGCCAAAATCCGATCTGCTATGTTGCGATCTGGTGTACTTTTGAATTTAGAATAAGCAATATCGTGTTCTTTACATGCGCTATCTAAAGGATTAATATCAGGATCACCCCGGGCTAATCTTTTCGCTAGTTTCGTACCAGGTCCGCAATATTGGTAGCCTGGTAAGTGTAATTCAAACGGCAACTTATTAATTAGTGTGTTAATTACCCCCGCTCCTTTCTTATTATGCTCAAGCATAAGTATAAATGTCTTTAGGATACAACACTCAGATACAAACTAAAAAGTATTTAAATTCAGTAAGCATTTATAGGTTGTAGTTAGTATTCAAAATGAAGTTCATTAAGCAAAATCTATCGCTGCCAATAAGAAATAATGATTTTCAGCGCAATGTTAAAGAAACTGGAAGACATAGTTCATTACTACCCAATAGTATACGTGCTCTAATAGTTGGTCCCTCCAATTGTGGAAAAACAAATGTTATGATTAGTTTGCTGGAACATCCTAATGGTTTGAGTTATGAAAACGTTTATGTATATTCAAAATCACTCTACCAATCAAAGTATTTATACTTAAGAAAACTTTTGTCACCCATACAAGGATTAGCTTATTATACATTTTCTAATAATGATGATGTTATACCATTTGATGAGGCAAAACAAAATTCAGTTTTTATTTTTGATGATGTAGCATGTGGGAAACAAGACAACATACGCTCTTATTTTTGTATGGGCCGACATAATAACATTGATAGTTTCTATCTCTGCCAGACTTATACTCATATACCAAAACACTTGGTACGAGATAATGCCAACTTTCTCATTTTATTTAAACAAGATGATACAAATCTTAGGCACGCTTATGATGATCATGTGAATACGGATATGAATTTTGATACTTTCCGAGATATGTGTGCTAAGTGTTGGGGGGATAAATATGGGTTTCTGGTAGTAGATAAAGACAGCCCCTTGAGCAAGGGACGTTATCGTCAGGGATTCGATACATATATTTCTGTATAAATATAACAGACCCGTTAAAGCAGTCAACAGATCAGTTAAAGCTGTTAACAGATCAGTTAAAGCGGTTACGACAGCAGTTAAAGCTGTTAACAGACCAGTTAATAAAGCCGTTAACAGATCGTTTTAAAAATAATTATCATTACAAATGGGTAAAAAGATGGAAATCGTTACGAATAAGAAGGAGTTAAACAAGGATATTATTAAAACTAGGAATGCTATCAAGAAAAAGTATCGAACTATAAAAACGGGGCGAATCGATGTTGAATCTCAACTTGAAGAAATATTTAAGCCCATAACAAGACCACTTAAAGAGCTTGTAAGTGATACAAAAGCAAAACAGAGGCCTCATGCTGATATCAAACCAGAACCAAAAAAAGGAAAATGAAATACATGATGAAGATGATGATGATTATGATGGCTTCGAGTTAAATCCAAAACAAATGTATATGAAAATGGAACCAACAAGCACACCACTAAAGTATAGAGACTCTTCTTTAATGTCATCACTAGACGAGTATGGAACACCTACTCATTCAAGAACCTTAGCTAATAAATCGGATTCCACCCTCAACTTATCAACTGGGTTAGTTAATAAATATTTAGAATTTTACCAAACCAAAAGTCCTAAAATTGACAACACTTATGGTGTTTATATGGATAATGGAGGGTGGAAAATTGGGAAATCTAGCATTGATATTGATTCACAACATTTTATTATTAATGGGAAGCAACATTACATAACAATGGGTTTATGCGAACTTCTTTTTATGAAAGAACCATCAAAGAGTTTATATGATGAAAAAGACTTGGCTAATTATCGAGAAATCTTGGAAAATTCTAATGCCCATAGACGTGATTATAGTGCAGATGGGCAAATAAGAGGTAGTAAAGGTCCTAAATATATGAGAATTATTAAGAAATTTAGCAGTCATGAAGGTAAGGGGCTCATGAAGCTTCCAAGAGACACTATTGACTATGTTTACTGGGACGATCCAAATGAATTGGTGGACAGATTACGACTTTTAATTGGCTCTCAAGTAGCTGGAAATAATAGTCATAACAATGAAATTGTTTCCATTATTGAGGAGTTAAGAGAGTCTGATGTAATTTTATAAAAAGCCTTCTTCCGCTTTTTATATATTTATTCATGAAATGAGTGTTGACAAGTTCGGACGATCGCTAAGAGATGGTAATATTGGACGTGGCCCCCCCGGACCTCGAGGAGAACGGGGTCCCTCTGGACCACCAGGCGAAAGAGGCCTAAGCGGATCTGCAGGAGTGGGTTTTCTGTTAACATCAGATAACAACTATGATATGCAATTCAAGAATATTAAGAATCTCAAAAATCCAGAAGAAGATAGTGATGCTGTAAACATGCTATATATAGATGAGACAATAGATACATATTTAGATTTATGCAAATCCCATAGTAGTTTAGAAACAAAAACAGCTAAGAGTGGATTAGAGGAAAAGCTTGCGAATGTACATAATATTATTAAAATAACTAGTGAAAAACTGGAAACATTGACACAATCACACATAAATAAGTCATTTGAAAAGTTAAAAGTTTATATTGATACAAAGTGCGAAGACATTGAAAAGAACTTACGAGGGTTAATAAATGTAGAATCTATTATAGTCAAAGCTAACAATGAGTAAAGAGGCCCTTGTGAGTGAGCTGCATAAAGCAGCTCGTCGAAATTTTCCCCGGCGTCGTGTCATTATGAAAGATTTGGATGATCTCTGGCAAGCAGATTTGGTTGAAATGGGTGCTTATGTTCGCGAAAATAATGGATACTACTATTTGCTAACAGTTATTGATACATTTTCAAAATATGCTTGGGTAGAGCCCATTAAAAATAAAACTGGAAAACAGGTAACGGCTACAATGGAAAAAGTTCTAAAAAGCGGTCGGATTCCTAAACATTTGCAGACAGATGATGGTAAAGAGTTTTATAATAAAATATTCCAGACACTAATGGTAAAATATGGAATCAAACAGTGTTCGAGTTTTAGTATAATGAAAGCCTCAATAGTTGAAAGATTTAATAGAACATTAAAAGGTATGATGTGGAAAGAATTCAGTAAGAATGGTTCCTATCGTTGGATTGATTTTGTACACAATCTTGTTCATGAATACAATAATAAAAAGCATAGGACCATTAAAATGCGCCCCTCCGATGTTAATCACATTAATAAAAATATTCTACTACAAACAGTATACAATCACATAAAAATAGTGGGGGCAGCAAAATATAAGGTTGATGACTATGTTCGCATCAGCAAGCATAAACATATATTTGAAAAGGGGTGCACACCGAACTGGACGACTGAGATCTTTAAAATTAAAACCATACAAAATACGAATCCGGTTACATATCTGCTAGAGGAATATGAGAGACACCCAATCAAAGGAGGATTTTATGAAAAAGAACTACTAAAGACTAAATATCCACATAATTACCTTGTTGAAAAAGTATTGAAGAAAAAACGGAATAAATTTTTTGTAAAATGGTTAGGGTTCTCTGCAAAACACAATTCATGGGTCAATAAAAATGGAATATTATAAATTTGCTGTATAAATAAATAAATGATTTATAAGACTAGTAATTAATCTTATGGGAATAATAAAAACAAAAATTCTTATAATATGAAGCCTTTTATTTTGCTAAAATTTCAAGTGTTCAATAAACTGTAATGACCCCAAGGTAAAGTATATGTGGAGCCATTTATAATAAAACGTTTATCATCAAAAGGGCTTAAGGCAATTTTCTTTTGAGTTATACTAAAAACATTATGATTGACAGATCGTATACAATTTTGTTGTCTATATATTTCAGTAAATTGATCTAAACATTTTTTATAATCTATAAAGCAAATTGATTTTTTAGGAACATAACTTTTAACTCCTTTAGCTTTATTTAAATAATCTTTACCATCAACTCGTAAACTATACATCTTGGCTCTCAAACCAATAAACTCAGTCATGACACGACCATTCAATTCATCCTTCATCAAGCCTGGAACTTTCTTATTGCGACGTGGCAGATCATAAATGTTGTTCACAGAATAATCACTTGTATCAAACATATGTATATCTCTTTTCATTATTTCATATGGATCTATATCATCCAGTTCATAGATTAATGAATCTGTATCTGTATAGATACATCTAGATAAATTTCCATAAGCACGCTTCATATATCCATAATGAAATTCATATAAACATGTTTTGGATATATCCAGTACAGCTTGGCCTATATAAATAGGTTTATTCATAAGCACTTGGGTTTTATTTAATTCAACTGCAATTAAATTCTCATCGAATATAGTTCTACTGTGAAAATTAGGTTTAGCTATCATTGCTTTAACTCCATATCGACCATGCCACTTAGTGAGATATTTTGATATTCACACGGTTCCGAACATTTTCCATCGTCTTGCCAAATACAGCATTATTCATAAGCTTAAAAAATTTTTTTTCAAACTCATTCGTTGCTATTGTTCTAAAAGCTGTGTTTAAATCAATGTACTCTTTTAACCATGGTGACTGATTGAACTGCAAAATTCGATGTATTTTTTTTAATATCAAACCATTTTTTAAGCATTGCTTGAGACTGCGGTAATGAATAACGTATCGATCTTTATTATATTCGGTTAGCAATAGTTTTGAATTCATCGATTCAGGAGGTTTCATTTGCGTTGGAGCAAATGGTAAGTCTTTATGATGATCATGTATTTCATGTGGATACTCTAAGTCAACCTCCAACAAGTATCCAACATCTGAATCGTCGGAAGTATTTTCAATATCAGCACTTTCAATCCACTTAAAATTTCCTGTAGGTAAAAACTGTGACATTGCCCATCCATATAAATTATTCGCATCAAAGTACATCAAATATTTTATTTTATCCTGCGGGTTATAATCTGCCATTTATCTATTATTTGCTTTGCTATATCGCCCACTACATTGGGTTACACCCCCTCTAATACTTCTTTCAATAAATAATAGCATGTCAATATCTGTAATGAGCTCTAATTTCACTTTGGTGTGCATCAGCATAGCGTCCCAACTTAGACCTGGAGTTGTAAAGTAATGAGCTGGATCTAGTCGATGGCTTTGAAGACAACTATTACGAAAATTTTCAAATATTTCAGCTAATAAAAGAATATCAGTTTTTAAATATAGATCAGAGTATTCACCCACTGTTTGAATATTGAATACTCGCCATATATTTTGCGCATGTGCATAATCATCATCACTGATATGGCTATCGTTAAGTTTATTGTAGAAATTTTCTTTTTATGGAAGATGAACCTCATTTAATTTTACCCAGCTGTCTACGTAATCGTAAGGAAATACCCCCTTTCTTGAAAGAAGGTGATGATTAATAGGAAATTCTCTCTTTATTAATCTGAAGTCATCACAGTAAGAAGCTAATTTTTCAAGAGATGATGGTAAAAATCGAAAGGAGTCTATAAATTTATATGTAGCTTGAAAACCTTCTACTTTTTTGGTGAAAGCAATGTATTTATCTTTATATAGTGGTAGTCAATTAACTTTACCATCAAAAGCTATAGCAATATCTTTAATAATAAAATGAGCATCGTATCCACTCAAATTGTGAAAGACCACTGGAATTACACGACTATCTTGAAAATTTATGTTGCAATTTTGATGAGCCATCCCCCGCACCTTCCCGGTCATATGGCTGTGATCTATTACACGTACATCTGAATTTAAAAATTCAGATTCACATATATGACAAACGGTCTGACTTCTTAATTTACTGGCAAGTTCCTCTGTGATTTCTTCCATAGAAATTTCGCAAAGAAATGTTGCCTCAATATCCTCAGCTAAATTTCTGAGTTCACAGGCAAACCATTTTCTACAATCTGATCCTCGATATGAATGATAGAAATTGAGAGTTGGATCATAAGAACACATAAAATAAAGTCCAATGCTATGTATCTCATGCTTTTGATAACGCCTAGTACTACTTCCAGCTGCAACATTAATAGGATGTAACAAACTCTCGGTATCAGCATATACTATATATGGACATCGTTGTTTATAATTAAAATTCTTAAATGACAGCCACTTCGCATTTTCTGTCTTTAAGATTATTTTACATGAGTTAATTTGCTCGCAGTCCATGGTGTGGTGCTTTGGCTTAACTTCAGTATGGAAATAATGAAGGCATCGGTCGCATATCCACTTTTTATGTCCTTGCCGTGGTAACTGTGATGATACTAATCGTGATAAATTCTTTATCCAACAAAAATGATAATTAACTTCAGCATCATCGTCATCATCATCACTATCATTGCTATCAAAGTCATCAGTATTATCTACGTATTTATCCTGAAGCATTAACAAGTTGATATGTTGCAGTAATTTTTGGTTGGTTAATCTTGTTGGTACAACAGTAAAATCACCTCTCTTTTTTTTCATTATATATATATTAACACTAATGTTATTTTTTTTTTCAAACCTGGAGATGTCTTTCATTTGTATCGGGAAAGTGATGCCATCTAAATTAAGTATATTAGCGTAATATGGATATGAGCTTGGACGATCTGCATGTAAAGTAGTTGAATGTATAGCACTTACAACACTCCAAGCAAAACATGCATTATCTGAATTTTTTACATTAACACAAGCTTTTTTCCGTTTTATTTGTGGAGGTAAATCTATATATGATGAGCCTGAAAGCGGTACATATTTGTTGATGTTCACCGCCAAGTTAATAATTTGACTTAAAGCCCATCCGCTGTCACGCTCTTGAAACTCATCTAAATTAGTTAACAATACACCTTGTATGTTCTTAACAAGTTCTTTTAAATTACTTCCACCATCAATTGTATTATTTCCTGTTCTTAGATACTTATATTCTCGAACTTCTGTACCATCAGTAGTTAATTTTTTAAATTCACAGCAAAAAGAAGTGTTCACTTTAATTGTATTAAACTTTCCCAATATTTTTTTCAATCGCGTCACTAACAGTGTTCCAACTCGTTTCAAAAACAGTTTAGGATCTTTAAACGTTTTATTAATAAAAACACCTGTTTGAATGCGATTTTTGAATGCTGAATTTATATCTTTCCACACTATAGACTCATTTCTTCTATCAAGTTTTACTCTACCACCACCACCACCACCACCACCACCACCACCACCACCACCACCACCAAAACCACCAGATTTTCAGTAAACGTCAATCTGGTGGGGGCTCTGTTATGGTTTGGGGAGCCATTGGATACCTGAAAAATACGCCACTGACGTTCATTGAAACCAGAATGAATGCAATTCAATATCAGGAGATGGTAGGCCCTCATTTCCCGGCATATGGTTACGAGTGCGCTGGCTTACGCTAGCAATTTCAGCAAGACAACGCTCCAGTACATGTGGCCAGGTCCACATTGGCTGATTTTGAGCAACGTGGAATCAAACTTTTACAAAATTGGCCGTCCAAATCACCAGACATGAACATAATTGAAAACGTTTGGTCGATTCTAGCCCGAGATGTTTATAAAGAAGGCCGACAATACAACAACAAATTCGAACTTAAGGAAGCCATCGAGGTAGCTTGGCGGAACATCCCCCAGGAAAAAATCCGGTCTTTGTATACCAACCTCCCGCGTCGAATTATCGCACGACATGATGCCAAGGGCAAATGGACAAAATATTAATAAAGATTTTTTAGGAAAATGTGATTTTTTATTTAAAAACTATAAGTGCGTCTAACCTTATTTCCCACTTTGAGCCTTAAAAGAAAAGAAAATTGATAAAAACTATCTAAGGAATTATTAAGGAAAAAAAATTTCTTTTGTGAGTTATTTGAAAATAGTCCTTACTAAAACCAGAAAAAACCGCATATCGAAATCCTTTCTTTCTACCGAGATATTCAGAAAAATGTTGGTGCGTCTAACCTTATTTCCAATTCATGGAGATTTTCAATCTCCTCAATAACATCGGTATCCACATCAGCTGCGTTCATTTCATATAACATTTTACTTATATGGATGAGTAATCCTTCAGTGTCTTGCAGTAATGGTATTTTTTCATCCATAAGCAGGAGGGATATTTCCATTAACTCCTCCTTTATACACTGCAGACTCCTGATGTATCTCATCTGTTCCTCTTTTAGTGCCACATTGCACAGCATCATCAAATTTTCCGCAGCACTCATTTAAAACCTTAATTACTTGATAAAATGTAGTCGACTTTTTTTTTTTATAAACGTGGCAGTTATTAATTTGTATCTACCTACCTTCTATTAATTTTCAAATTTCCCTTAGGTATTCCAAAAGCTTAAGAAATAAATAACTGATAATTGTATCATTTTTACAACTGTATCTATTTATACTTATTTCCATCATTTATTTTTGGTACGGTCACCATTTTCCTGTAAATTTATTCTAAAAAAAGAAAACAAAGCGTTTTGCGGCTTTATTTTATGTATAGAATCTTTGTTCATATATGAGAAATTTAATTACAGTTAAATTGCTTAATTTCTATTTCTCATGAAATTTTTATCAAAAGTTGCGGCTTCTAATTTTTGGCATAACAGGATATAGTGGTTTGAAAACGAATTGACTTGAATTTCTCATGAAATTTTTATTCAAAAGTTGTGGTTGCGGGTCGCTTACTAAAAATAGATGATGGGAATTTTACGCTCTAAATTTGTTAACCACAATTGATTAGATTTCATTGCATTTATAAAAATTTGGCAATTTATGATTGACGTCTAATTCATTAGTTTAAATCGAGTTGTGAATGAATCAAGATGGATTTGCGTGAAATTAGAGAAATTTTAAAGGGATGTTTACCATCCAATTTACAAAGTTTACCAATAATGGTAATGTGCGGCGAAGTTAATAAATCAGGCGAGAACTTACCGCCGCATTTTACGAAAGTGCACTCGAACACAGCGGATTGTACAAGAACGGAAATTGGTTTTTACGCGTGTGTGTGTGTGTGTGTGTGTGTGTGTGTGTGTGTGTGTGTGTGTGTGTGTGTGTGTGTGTGTGTGTGTGTGTGTGTGTGTGTGTGTGTGTGTGTGTGTGTGTGTGTGTGTGTGTGTGTGTGTGTGTGTGTGTGTGTGTGTGTGTGTGTGTGTGTGTGTGTGTGTGTGTGTGTGTGTGTGTGTGTGCGTGTGTGTGTGTGTGTGTGTGTGTGCGTGTGTGTGTGTGTGCGTGTGTGTGTGTGTGTGTGTGCGTGTGTGTGTGTGTGTGTGTATGTGTGTGTGTGTGTGTGTGTGTGTGTGTGTGTGTGTGCATGTATGTGTGTGTATGTGTGTATGTATGTGTGTGAGTGTGCTAGCTTTTTATCGAAATTTTTCTACATAATTTTTAATGTGTATTACTTATTCTAATAATTTCAGAATGAAAAATTTTAATAAAATTTTTCAGAAATACCCCCCCAAAAAGCTATGTCGGTTCTAAACCAATTTTTATCGAAATTTTTCTAAGTCCAAATGTCATTTCTGGACTTAGAAAAATTTCGATCAAAAGTGGTCTAGAACCGACATAGCTATACTACTGATTTCAACACGTCATAAACATTATTTTTTAATATATTAAGCTATTACACAATATGGAGAAGCTAATATGTTATATTTATTTAAAGCGCATTAATCCACACCTATTACGCTATAATGAACCCATGGTAACGTTTCATAACTGTTTTTAATAAATGGCGCTTATTATCACGCGAACTTAAAGCAATTTTCAGCTGACTGATGGTGCATACGGCATGTTTTTGACTTTGATTTAAATTTTAGGAAACTACTTGTTCGGAAATATTTGTAATAATAAAACTTGTCTTATCATTTATATGAAATAGTTGTTTGTTGTAGTAACTTGCTAAATATTTCATTGTATTAAATTGCTATTGTCATTAACATAATTTCAAGTTGCAATCTATTCTATTTGAAGTCATTGTTAACAATTCTCTCTGTATATGCTGTAAAACAAGGTCACTCGATCGACTATCCATTGTTCTTTGCTGAGCACAATCTGTTATCAGTGCAACGGATCTTCACATATTTTAGCTAAATCTGTAATCGCAAACTGACTGTGGTCGAGTGAGGTTGGGAGGAAAATTTATATTAGAAATCAAGTAAAATAAAGTGGTAATTATCTATCAGAAAAATTTAATTTGTATTTATTTTACAACATTTATTGGTCCTTCGTGAAGCCGGATATTAAAGGAAAATAGAGATTTTGTGATCATATGTGAAATTTTATGAGATTGCAGCGAAGTTCATTGTTTGTGGGATCATAATTGGGAGAAGAAGTAAATTAGAACAATAAAGCGGTATCTTATTATTCATTGAGGACAAACTGTAAGTAAAAATTTCAATTTACGTGCTGTCTAAATTTGGAAACTAAACAACAGTGAAATTTAATTGGATGCGAGAAACATAATCTTCCTGATTTAAATTGGAGAAACTTCGTAATTCGAGCAAAGCGCAAAGGGTGATTGATTAGACTGTGCATAACGGATGTGCAGTACCGTAATGTATTTAATTTGAGATGAACAAAGGAGCCAGTCATACTCGTGACATGCACTTAAACAATTATTCAGAATTATCATACAATCTGAAGAATAATTATTCCAGAAATTGAAAGTTTATTTGTTGCACTAACTTTATGTGTTATATGTTGAATATTGTGTTAATTATTGAAAATATACATACATTTTTTAAAGTTATTATACACATTTATATAATTAAACAACATTGTGAGTAACTTAAATTTCAAAGCTTCATCGATCAATATAAACATATTTCAGTTAATTAAGACTTTATACTATTATCGGGTTTAGATTTGCGTATCAAGTCTAGTTTTAACATTTCGTAAGACTCTATATTTCATAGCTATCTCGTGTAATACGTATAAAATGGAAATTATTAAAGCTAAGCGCGGTCGTGTTAAAGGTATGGTGACCAGAATCGCTTCGTATTGCGAGAGTATTGTCGATGATACGTCCCTTGAATCTTTGCAAGAAAGGTTAGATAAACTCAATGAAGCTTGGACAGAATTCAGACAAATTCAGATTCAAATGTACCAATTTTGTAATGAACCCGGGTATGTCGATCAAGAGGTTGAGAATGAACAATCCGAATCAAAATATTTTAGTGTAAGGGTGCAACTTTCTCAAGCCATTAAAGAGCGTCAGAACAGAGAACCTATCGATCCTAATGCAGTTAATCGCCTTGCTGATCAGCAAGCTAGTTTTCTCGAAAAATTCTCTAGAACTTGCGTAAATTCTGCGACTTCTGATACAAAACTACCCAAAATCACAATTCCATCATTTTCTGGGAATTATACTGAGTGGGTATCCTTTCGTGATTTATATATCGGGACAGTTCACGATAATTCCAACTTAACCTACACTCAGAAATTTCACTACCTTAAAGGCTTGCTGAAGGATGAAGCGGCTGGGTTGCTCCGGCACATTCTAATATCTCAGGACAATTATCAGCAAGCTTGGGAAAGGCTTAATAAGCGATATAACAAGACAAACCAAATTGTAAAATCATTTATCAAAAATTTTTTTAGTTTACCTTCTCTTTCAAATCCATCAGCGCATGCACTGAGAAAGCTTTCAGATGGATCTGATGAGCTTATTCGAGGTCTGAAGGCACTAGGTAGTAAAGTAGAAGAACGTGATCCTTGGATTATATATTTGCTTCTGAATAAAGTTGATTCTAACACAAGACAATATTGGGCAGAGGAAACCACAGACGTAGAGTTTCCAACCATACAACAGTTGTTAGACTTTCTCGACAAACGATGTCGTGCTCTTGAAGATTCACAGACCCCAGTTCGCAATCCTCACTCGACCTACAAACAAACAAATTCGTCTAACATAGTTAAAAGTTTGCATTCATCGTCAAATTCGTCCTGTCCCAAATGTAAAGGGGAACATTCTCTGTTTCATTGTCCTGTGTTCCAATCATCTGATGTTGTTTCTCGTCGAAATTTGGTCAGCGATAGCCGCTTATGTTTTAATTGCTTACGTCCAGGACATACTGCATCTTCATGCAAGTCCAAACAGTCTTGTCGACGTTGTCATCGCCGACATCATACATTAGTACACATGCAGCAAGATTATAATCAATCTCATCGCGATCCTTCACACAAGGTCTCTCATGCATCTAAAACTAATCTATCGGTTCCTGGGTCATCATCGGCTGCTATTAGCACTCCTGAAAATTCGGAGGTAACGTCCAAGCAACCATTGCTATATGAAAACAATCAAACATATCCTACAGTTTTGAGTACTCATTCCATGTCACATCAAATATCCTGTCCTATGTCGCTTCTTCCCACTGCATTAGTACATCTTCAGGATTCGCGAGGTCAGTTTCACACCTGTCGCATACTACTCGATTCGGGCTCTCAGGTTTCATTCGTGACAGACTCGTGTGTACGTAGATTAGGATTAAGACGTAGGCATGCTAAGGTTCACGTCACAGGCGTATCTTCTACAGTCGCTGGCACAACTAAAGGAGTCGTTGAACTTGAACTTTTTTCTCGTGTCAATTCGAAGAGCATCTTTATTAAAGCCTTCATTCTCAATAGGATTACATCTCTGCTACCAAGTACGAATTTGAATACCAACTCATTTGAAAGTTTTTCATCATTATCATTGGCGGATCCAACGTATAATGTAGCGTTTCAAATTGATATCCTCTTAGGTGCTGATAAGATATTTCATGTAATGGAAGAAGATTGTATCAAATCCGATGAATTCGGTCCCGTAGCACAGCTGACTATCTTCGGATGGGTGATAGCCGGGAATATTATCAATCATCTCAACAATCACGACAACATCTCTTCTTGTATTTGTACTTATCATTCAGAATTGGACATCGACGCAAGTATTCAGAGATTCTGGGAGATCGAAAATATTTCAAACGAAGCAACCTTCACTCCCGACGAACAAGCAGCTGAGACTCATTTCGTACAAACTCATACGCGTTCTGGTGATGGTAGATATGTAGTTGAACTGCCTTTCAAAGGCAGTCCGTTAATTCTTGGCGACAATTTCTCGGCAGCCATGGCTCGGTTGCAATCTATGGAACAACGCTTTCAAAAAAATGTTAAATTGAAACAAGAATATCATAAGTTTATGCAGGAGTATCTAACTATGGGTCACATGAAACTAATTCCAATTAACGAGATTAATACAGACACTCACGCTTACCTGCCTCATCATGCAGTGTTTAAACTGGACAGCTCGACGACAAAGCTTCGCGTCGTCTTTGATGGATCCTACAAGACGCTGTCTGGTATATCATTAAACGATATTCTACTCATTGGCCCACCAATTCAACGAGATTTGTTGTCTGTTTGTCTTCGTTTTCGTCGCCATAAATATGCGTTCACTGCCGACATTGAGAAAATGTTTAGGCAAATCTGGGTTTCTCAAAAACATTTGGACTTTCAACGCATCCTTTGGCGTTTTTCACCTGATGATCCTATTCAACATTATCGGCTAACAACGGTAACCTACGGTACAGCTTGTGCACCCTTTCTAGCTGTTCGAACCTTACAGCAATTGGCTTCCGACTATCAAGATATTCTACCTCGGGCTTCCAAAGCTATTCTTGAATCTTTCTATGTCGACGATGTTATGACGGGAGCTGATTCTACTGGAGATATAATTTCGCTGAAAGATGATTTGATTCGGTTACTTGAATATGCAGGGTTCAAACTTCGGAAATTTAGCAGCAACTGTTGGCCCTTATTGACCTCATTACCACAAGAACATTGCGAATTGTCTCCACTGGAAATCAAAGACGATTCAAAATCTGTGAAAGCTCTCGGGTTACAGTGGTTTCCAGCTGTTGACACTTTCTCGTTCAAAGTTTCATTACATTGTGAGATGCTTGCAACCAAATGCAAAATACTCTCGGATGCTTTCAGAATCTTCGATCCATTAGGATTTCTCACACCTGTTACTGTTACTATCAAGATCTTTCTTCATAGCTTTGGCTTCATAATTTAGATTGGGATGATTTAATACCGGATAGCCTAGCTGAAGGATGGATCATCTTAAGGAATGATCTAGCTAATGTGGAAAAACTTCACATACCAAGACACATATGGACGTCAGCTGAAGACATTGAACTACACGGATTTTCCGATGCCTCGGAAAATGCATTTGCTGCTGTTATTTATTGCCGCAGCCGTGATCAAAATGGAGTGTTCCATATTCGCCTAATTGCAGCTAAGAGCAAAGTTGCTCCATTAAAACAGATCTCTTTGCCTCGTTTAGAACTTTGTGCATCTGTGATGTTAAGTCGTCTCTTCATAAAAGTAAGAGACTCACTCGTAGTGCCATCTTGTAAAATATTTGCATGGACTGACTCACAAATAGTCCTACACTGGCTTTCATCTGTACCTCGCCGCTGGAAATCGTTTATTGCAAATAGAACATCGGAAATATTGGAAACATCACCCAGACAACATTGGAGACATGTAAAGTCATCTTCAAATCCAGCAGACTGTGCTTCGCGTGGTATCTTAGCATCCAACTTAATGAGTCATGAGCTTTGGTGGCAAGGTCCTCATTGGCTTCAAGTTACACCTGAAGACTGGATAACTTCGAACGCAATATCTCAAAACGAAGAAGTGGACGCAAAAACCGAGGAAAGAAGCAATTTTGTTCAGGCCTTTGTCGTTGAGCATAAGGAATCTTTATTGGATGAACTAATGGCAAAATTTTCAAATTGGATACGACTACTTAGAGTTTACGCTAGTTGTTTGCGATACGCGCACAATCTTAAAAAACGTGCATGCCCACATTTAAGAAGATCAGGTCCCCTTCAAGCTGATGAAATCAAATATGCAAGTCATTTGCTTACATTGCATGTACAGAGACAAGCATTCTCATTCGAGCTTCAAAAGCTGCGAAATAATCGACAACTATCATTGAAAAGCCAGCTTGTCAAACTATCACCATTTCTCGATGATCAAGGCATACTTCGTGTTGGAGGAAGAATCCAACACTCTGCTCTTTCATTTAAAACCAAGCACCCAATCATTCTTCCAAAATCACATGCCTTTACTCGTTTGATAATCAAATACTATCATAATCAGAACTGCCACGCGGGTGCAACAGAACTACTTGTTATTCTACGACAGGAATATTGGATTTTAGCCTGTCGAAACTTGGTGCGAAAGATCATTCACGAGTGTATTTCATGCTTTCGTCAGCGCCAAACTTCTGTTCACCAGATGATGGGTGACTTACCTGCTCAACGAATTAACTATGCTCGACCGTTCTCGCAGGTTGGCATTGATTATGCTGGTCCTTTATTACTCCGATTACATCGTGGGAGAAATTCAAGACATACCAAAGGATATATATGCCTATTTGTTTGTTTCACGACCAAGGCATTGCACTTAGAATTGGTAAGCGACCTAACTACGGATGCCTTCCTCGCCGCTTTAAAACGCTTCATTTCACGCAGAGGTAAATGTGTTCATATCTACTCCGATAATGGGACGAATTTTAAAGGCGCTCAACGAAAACTGTCTGAAATGCATGCTCTGCTACAGTCCGAGTCCCATAACAACATTGTACAGGATTATCTTTCCATGGATGGAATCATGTGGTGTTTCATTCCTCCTGCAGCTCCTCATTTCGGAGGACTGTGGGAAGCTTCTATCAAATCCGTTAAAACCCACATGAAGCGAGTCATTGGTAACAACGTTCTAACCTATGAAGAAATGTATACCGTTTTAACCCAGCACGAAGCTTTGCTTAACTCTAGGCCATTATGTCCAATTTCTGATCATGACTTAGATATTCTAACTCCTGCTCATTTTCTTATAGGTCAACCTTATACAGCACTTCCAGAACCTGATCTGTCAAACATACCGCAGTCACGACTAAAAAATTGGGAACTTCTGCAAAACATGATGCGAGGTTTCTGGAGAAGATGGCATCTGGAATATTTTACCTCTCTGCAGCAGCGAGCTAAGTGGTGCACACCCGTCAAGGAAATCAGTGTGGGTGATCTGGTTGTACTTAAGGAACCAAACTTGCCTCCATCAAAGTGGGCTCTAGCACGCGTTGAGGAAATCCATCCAGGTCCAGATGGTCTCTCTCGTGTTTTCACAATTCGCTCGGCTACTGGCAGGCACTTGCGCCCTATTACCAAAATTGTTCCTTTACCCATGAAGTAAACCTGGATTCTCCAGCGGACGCCGGGATGTTCGGAAATATTTGTAATAATAAAACTTGTCTTATCATTTATATGAAATAGTTGTTTGTTGTAGTAACTTGCTAAATATTTCATTGTATTAAATTACTATTGTCATTAACATAATTTCAAGTTGCAATCTATTCTATTTGAAGTCATTGTTAACAATTCTCTCTGTATATGCTGTAAAACAACGTCACTCGATCGATTATCCATTGTTCTTTGCTGAGTACAATCTGTTATCAGTGCAACGGATCTTCACATATTTTAGCCAAATCTGTAATCGCAAACTGACTGTGGTCGAGTGAGGTTGGGAGGAAAATTTATATTAGAAATCAAGTAAAATAAAGTGCTAATTATCTATCAGAAAAATTTAATTTGTATTTATTTTACAACATTTATTGGTCCTTCGTGAAGCCGGATATTAAAGGAAAATAGAGATTTTGTGATCATTTGTGAAATTTTATGAGATTGCAGCGAAGTTCATTGTTTGTGGGATCATAATTGGGAGAAGAAGTAAATTAGAACAATAAAGCGGTATCTTATTATTCATTGAGGACAAACTGTAAGTAAAAATTTCAATTTACGTGCTGTCTAAATTTGGAAACTAAACAACAGTGAAATTTAATTGGATGCGAGAAACATAATCTTCCTGATTTAAATTGGAGAAACTTCGTAATTCGAGCAAAGCGCAAAGGGTGATTGATTAGACTGTGCATAACGGATGTGCAGTACCGCAATGTATTTAATTTGAGATGAACAAAGGAGCCAGTCATACTCGTGACATGCACTTAAACAATTATTCAGAATTATCATACAATCTGAAGAATAATTATTCCAGAAATTGAAAGTTTATTTGTTGCACTAACTTTATGTGTTATATGTTGAATATTGTGTTAATTATTGAAAATATACATACATTTTTTAAAGTTATTATACACATTTATATAATTAAACAACATTGTGAGTAACTTAAATTTCAAAGCTTCATCGATCAATATAAACATATTTTAGTTAATTAAGACTGTGCGTGAAATATGTAGTACATATATCGGACTTTATACTATTATCGGGTTTAGATTTGCGTATCAAGTCTAGTTTTAACATTTCGTAAGACTCTATATTTCATAGCTATCTCGTGTAATACGTATAAAATGGAAATTATTAAAGCTAAGCGCGGTCGTGTTAAAGGTATGGTGACCAGAATCGCTTCGTATTGCGAGAGTATTGTCGATGATACGTCCCTTGAATCTTTGCAAGAAAGGTTAGATAAACTCAATGAAGCTTGGACAGAATTCGGACAAATTCAGAATCAAATGTACCAATTTTGTAATGAACCCGGGTATGTCGATCAAGAGGTTGAGAATGAACAATCCGAATCAAAATATTTTAGTGCAAAGGTGCAACTTTCTCAAGCCATTAAAGAGCGTCAGAACAGAGAACGTATCGATACTAATGCAGTTAATCGCCTTGCTAATCAGCAAGCTAGTTTTCTCGAAAAATTCTCTAGAACTTGCGTAAATTCTGCGACTTCTGATACAAAACTACCCAAAATCACAATTCCATCATTTTCTGGGAATTATGCTGAGTGGGTATCCTTTCGTGATTTATATATCGGGACAGTTCACGATAATTCCAACTTAACCGACACTCAGAAATTTCACTACCTTAAAGGCTTGCTGAAGGATGAAGCGGCTGGGTTGCTCCGGCACATTCCAATATCTCAGGACAATTATCAGCAAGCTTGGGAAAGGCTTAATAAGCGATATAACAAGACAAACCAAATTGTAAAATCATTTATCAAAAATTTTTTTAGTTTACCTTCTCTTTCAAATCCATCAGCGCATGCACTGAGAAAGCTTTCAGATGGATCTGATGAGCTTATTCGAGGTCTGAAGGCACTAGGTAGTAAAGTAGAAGAACGTGATCCTTGGATTATATATTTGCTTCTGAATATTGTTGATTCTAACACAAGACAATATTGGGCAGAGGAAACCACAGACGTAGAGTTTCCAACCATACAACAGTTGTTAGACTTTCTCGACAAACGATGTCGTGCTCTTGAAGATTCACAGACCCCAGTTCGCAATCCTCACTCGACCTACAAACAAACAAATTCGCCTAACATAGTTAAAAGTTTGCATTCATCGTCAAATTCGTCCTGTCCCAAATGTAAAGGGGAACAGTCTCTGTTTTATTGTCCTGTGGTCCAATCATCTGATGTTGTTTCTCGTCGAAATTTGGTCAGCGATAGCCGCTTATGTTTTAATTGCTTACGTCCAGGACATACTGCATCTTCATGCAAGTCCAAACAGTCTTGTCGACGTTGTCATCGCCGACATCATACATTAGTACACATGCAGCAAGATTATAATCACTCTCATCGCGATCCTTCTCACAAGGTCTCTCATGCATCTAAAACTAATCTATCGGTTCCTGGGTCATCATCGGCTGCTATTAGCACTCCTGAAAATTCGGAGGTAACGTCCAAGCAACCATTGCTATATGAAAACAATCAAACATATCCTACAATTTTGAGTACTCATTCCATGTCACATCAAATATCCTGTCCTATGTCGCTTCTTCCCACTGCATTAGTACATCTTCAGGATTCGCGAGGTCAGATTCACACCTGTCGCATACTACCCGATTCGGGCTCTCAGGTTTCATTCGTGACAGACTCGTGTGTACGTAGATTAGGATTAAGACGTAGGCATGCTAAGGTTCACGTCACAGGCGTATCTTCTACAGGCGCTGGCACAACTAAAGGAGTCGTTGAACTTGAACTTTTTTCTCGTGTCAATTCGAAGAGCATCTTTATTAAAGCCTTCATTCTCAATAGGATTACATCTCTGCTACCAAGTACGAATTTGAATACCAACTCATTTGAAAGTTTTTCATCATTATCATTGGCGGATCCAACGTATAATGTAGCGGGTCAAATTGATATCCTCTTAGGTGCTGATAAGATATTTCATGTAATGGAAGCAGGTTGTATCAAATCCGATGAATTCGGTCCCGTAGCACAGCTGACTATCTTCGGATGGGTGATAGCCGGGAATATTATCAATCATCTCAACAATCACGACAACATCTCTTCTTGTATTTGTACTTATCATTCAGAATTGGACATCGACGCAAGTATTCAGAGATTCTGGGAGATCGAAAATATTTCAAACGAAGCAACCTTCACTCCCGACGAACAAGCAGCTGAGACTCATTTCGTACAAACTCATACGCGTTCTGGTGATGGTAGATATGCCATGGCTCGGTTGCAATCTATGGAACAACGCTTTCAAAAAAATGTTAAATTGAAACAAGAATATCATAAGTTTATGCAGGAGTATCTAACTATGGGTCACATGAAACTAATTCCAATTAACGAGATTAATACAGACACTCACGCTTACCTGCCTCATCATGCAGTGTTTAAACTGGACAGCTCGACGACAAAGCTTCGCGTCGTCTTTGATGGATCCTACAAGACGCTGTCTGGTATATCATTAAACGATATTCTACTCATTGGCCCACCAATTCAACGAGATTTGTTGTCTGTTTGTCTTCGTTTTCGTCGCCATAAATATGCGTTCACTGCCGACATTGAGAAAATGTTTAGGCAAATCTGGGTTTCTCAAAAACATTTGGACTTTCAACGCATCCTTTGGCGTTTTTCACCTGATGATCCTATTCAACATTATCGGCTAACAACGGTAACCTACGGTACAGCTTGTGCACCCTTTCTAGCTGTTCGAACCTTACAGCAATTGGCTTCCGACTATCAAGATATTCTACCTCGGGCTTCCAAAGCTATTCTTGAATCTTTCTATGTCGACGATGTTATGACGGGAGCTGATTCTACTGGAGATATAATTTCGCTGAAAGATGATTTGATTCGGTTACTTGAATATGCAGCGTTCAAACTTCGGAAATTTAGCAGCAACTGTTGGCCCTTATTGACCTCATTACCACAAGAACATTGCGAATTGTCTCCACTGGAAATCAAAGACGATTCAAAATCTGTGAAAGCTCTCGGGTTACAGTGGTTTCCAGCTGTTGACACTTTCTCGTTCAAAGTTTCATTACATTGTGAGATGCTTGCAACCAAATGCAAAATACTCTCGGATGCTTTCAGAATCTTCGATCCATTAGGATTTCTCACACCTGTTACTGTTACTATCAAGATCTTTCTTCATAGCTTTGGCTTCATAATTTAGATTGGGATGATTTAATACCGGATAGCCTAGCTGAAGGATGGATCATCTTAAGGAATGATCTAGCTAATGTGGAAAAACTTCACATACCAAGACACATATGGACGTCAGCTGAAGACATTGAACTACACGGATTTTCCGATGCCTCGGAAAATGCATTTGCTGCTGTTATTTATTGCCGCAGCCGTGATCAAAATGGAGTGTTCCATATTCGCCTAATTGCAGCTAAGAGCAAAGTTGCTCCATTAAAACAGATCTCTTTGCCTCGTTTAGAACTTTGTGCATCTGTGATGTTAAGTCGTCTCTTCATAAAAGTAAGAGACTCACTCGTAGTGCCATCTTGTAAAATATTTGCATGGACTGACTCACAAATAGTCCTACACTGGCTTTCATCTGTACCTCGCCGCTGGAAATCGTTTATTGCAAATAGAACATCGGAAATATTGGAAACATCACCCAGACAACATTGGAGACATGTAAAGTCATCTTCAAATCCAGCAGACTGTGCTTCGCGTGGTATCTTAGCATCCAACTTAATGAGTCATGAGCTTTGGTGGCAAGGTCCTCATTGGCTTCAAGTTACACCTGAAGACTGGATAACTTCGAACGCAATATCTCAAAACGAAGAAGTGGACGCAAAAACCGAGGAAAGAAGCAATTTTGTTCAGGCCTTTGTCGTTGAGCATAAGGAATCTTTATTGGATGAACTAATGGCAAAATTTTCAAATTGGATACGACTACTTAGAGTTTACGCTAGTTGTTTGCGATACGCGCACAATCTTAAAAAACGTGCATGCCCACATTTAAGAAGATCAGGTCCCCTTCAAGCTGATGAAATCAAATATGCAAGTCATTTGCTTACATTGCATGTACAGAGACAAGCATTCTCATTCGAGCTTCAAAAGCTGCGAAATAATCGACAACTATCATTGAAAAGCCAGCTTGTCAAACTATCACCATTTCTCGATGATCAAGGCATACTTCGTGTTGGAGGAAGAATCCAACACTCTGCTCTTTCATTTAAAACCAAGCACCCAATCATTCTTCCAAAATCACATGCCTTTACTCGTTTGATAATCAAATACTATCATAATCAGAACTGCCACGCGGGTGCAACAGAACTACTTGTTATTCTACGACAGGAATATTGGATTTTAGCCTGTCGAAACTTGGTGCGAAAGATCATTCACGAGTGTATTTCATGCTTTCGTCAGCGCCAAACTTCTGTTCACCAGATGATGGGTGACTTACCTGCTCAACGAATTAACTATGCTCGACCGTTCTCGCAGGTTGGCATTGATTATGCTGGTCCTTTATTACTCCGATTACATCGTGGGAGAAATTCAAGACATACCAAAGGATATATATGCCTATTTGTTTGTTTCACGACCAAGGCATTGCACTTAGAATTGGTAAGCGACCTAACTACGGATGCCTTCCTCGCCGCTTTAAAACGCTTCATTTCACGCAGAGGTAAATGTGTTCATATCTACTCCGATAATGGGACGAATTTTAAAGGCGCTCAACGAAAACTGTCTGAAATGCATGCTCTGCTACAGTCCGAGTCCCATAACAACATTGTACAGGATTATCTTTCCATGGATGGAATCATGTGGTGTTTCATTCCTCCTGCAGCTCCTCATTTCGGAGGACTGTGGGAAGCTTCTATCAAATCCGTTAAAACCCACATGAAGCGAGTCATTGGTAACAACGTTCTAACCTATGAAGAAATGTATACCGTTTTAACCCAGCACGAAGCTTTGCTTAACTCTAGGCCATTATGTCCAATTTCTGATCATGACTTAGATATTCTAACTCCTGCTCATTTTCTTATAGGTCAACCTTATACAGCACTTCCAGAACCTGATCTGTCAAACATACCGCAGTCACGACTAAAAAATTGGGAACTTCTGCAAAACATGATGCGAGGTTTCTGGAGAAGATGGCATCTGGAATATTTTACCTCTCTGCAGCAGCGAGCTAAGTGGTGCACACCCGTCAAGGAAATCAGTGTGGGTGATCTGGTTGTACTTAAGGAACCAAACTTGCCTCCATCAAAGTGGGCTCTAGCACGCGTTGAGGAAATCCATCCAGGTCCAGATGGTCTCTCTCGTGTTTTCACAATTCGCTCGGCTACTGGCAGGCACTTGCGCCCTATTACCAAAATTGTTCCTTTACCCATGAAGTAAACCTGGATTCTCCAGCGGACGCCGGGATGTTCGGAAATATTTGTAATAATAAAACTTGTCTTATCATTTATATGAAATAGTTGTTTGTTGTAGTAACTTGCTAAATATATTAACTATTGTCATTAACATAATTTCAAGTTGCAATCTATTCTATTTGAAGTCATTGTTAACAATTCTCTCTGTATATGCTGTAAAACAACGTCACTCGATCGATTATCCATTGTTCTTTGCTGAGTACAATCTGTTATCAGTGCAACGGATCTTCACATATTTTAGCCAAATCTGTAATCGCAAACTGACTGTGGTCGAGTGAGGTTGGGAGGAAAATTTATATTAGAAATCAAGTAAAATAAAGTGCTAATTATCTATCAGAAAAATTTAATTTGTATTTATTTTACAACATTTATTGGTCCTTCGTGAAGCCGGATATTAAAGGAAAATAGAGATTTTGTGATCATTTGTGAAATTTTATGAGATTGCAGCGAAGTTCATTGTTTGTGGGATCATAATTGGGAGAAGAAGTAAATTAGAACAATAAAGCGGTATCTTATTATTCATTGAGGACAAACTGTAAGTAAAAATTTCAATTTACGTGCTGTCTAAATTTGGAAACTAAACAACAGTGAAATTTAATTGGATGCGAGAAACATAATCTTCCTGATTTAAATTGGAGAAACTTCGTAATTCGAGCAAAGCGCAAAGGGTGATTGATTAGACTGTGCATAACGGATGTGCAGTACCGCAATGTATTTAATTTGAGATGAACAAAGGAGCCAGTCATACTCGTGACATGCACTTAAACAATTATTCAGAATTATCATACAATCTGAAGAATAATTATTCCAGAAATTGAAAGTTTATTTGTTGCACTAACTTTATGTGTTATATGTTGAATATTGTGTTAATTATTGAAAATATACATACATTTTTTAAAGTTATTATACACATTTATATAATTAAACAACATTGTGAGTAACTTAAATTTCAAAGCTTCATCGATCAATATAAACATATTTTAGTTAATTAAGACTGTGCGTGAAATATCTGTGCCTGTGGTTCGTAGTACATATATCGGACTTTATACTATTATCGGGTTTAGATTTGCGTATCAAGTCTAGTTTTAACATTTCGTAAGACTCTATATTTCATAGCTATCTCGTGTAATACGTATAAAATGGAAATTATTAAAGCTAAGCGCGGTCGTGTTAAAGGTATGGTGACCAGAATCGCTTCGTATTGCGAGAGTATTGTCGATGATACGTCCCTTGAATCTTTGCAAGAAAGGTTAGATAAACTCAATGAAGCTTGGACAGAATTCGGACAAATTCAGAATCAAATGTACAAATTTTGTAATGAACCCGGGTATGTCGATCAAGAGGTTGAGAATGAACAATCCGAATCAAAATATTTTAGTGCAAAGGTGCAACTTTCTCAAGCCATTAAAGAGCGTCAGAACAGAGAACGTATCGATACTAATGCAGTTAATCGCCTTGCTAATCAGCAAGCTAGTTTTCTCGAAAAATTCTCTAGAACTTGCGTAAATTCTGCGACTTCTGATACAAAACTACCCAAAATCACAATTCCATCATTTTCTGGGAATTATGCTGAGTGGGTATCCTTTCGTGATTTATATATCGGGACAGTTCACGATAATTCCAACTTAACCGACACTCAGAAATTTCACTACCTTAAAGGCTTGCTGAAGGATGAAGCGGCTGGGTTGCTCCGGCACATTCCAATATCTCAGGACAATTATCAGCAAGCTTGGGAAAGGCTTAATAAGCGATATAACAAGACAAACCAAATTGTAAAATCATTTATCAAAAATTTTTTTAGTTTACCTTCTCTTTCAAATCCATCAGCGCATGCACTGAGAAAGCTTTCAGATGGATCTGATGAGCTTATTCGAGGTCTGAAGGCACTAGGTAGTAAAGTAGAAGAACGTGATCCTTGGATTATATATTTGCTTCTGAATAAAGTTGATTCTAACACAAGACAATATTGGGCAGAGGAAACCACAGACGTAGAGTTTCCAACCATACAACAGTTGTTAGACTTTCCCGACAAACGATGTCGTGCTCTTGAAGATTCACAGACCCCAGTTCGCAATCCTCACTCGACCTACAAACAAACAAATTCGCCTAACATAGTTAAAAGTTTGCATTCATCGTCAAATTCGTCCTGTCCCAAATGTAAAGGGGAACATTCTCTGTTTTATTGTCCTGTGGTCCAATCATCTGATGTTGTTTCTCGTCGAAATTTGGTCAGCGATAGCCGCTTATGTTTTAATTGCTTACGTCCAGGACATACTGCATCTTCATGCAAGTCCAAACAGTCTTGTCGACGTTGTCATCGCCGACATCATACATTAGTACACATGCAGCAAGATTATAATCACTCTCATCGCGATCCTTCACACAAGGTCTCTCATGCATCTAAAACTAATCTATCGGTTCCTGGGTCATCATCGGCTGCTATTAGCACTCCTGAAAATTCGGAGGTAACGTCCAAGCAACCATTGCTATATGAAAACAATCAAACATATCCTACAGTTTTGAGTACTCATTCCATGTCACATCAAATATCCTGTCCTATGTCGCTTCTTCCCACTGCATTAGTACATCTTCAGGATTCGCGAGGTCAGATTCACACCTGTCGCATACTACTCGATTCGGGCTCTCAGGTTTCATTCGTGACAGACTCGTGTGTACGTAGATTAGGATTAAGACGTAGGCATGCTAAGGTTCACGTCACAGGCGTATCTTCTACAGGCGCTGGCACAACTAAAGGAGTCGTTGAACTTGAACTTTTTTCTCGTGTCAATTCGAAGAGCATCTTTATTAAAGCCTTCATTCTCAATAGGATTACATCTCTGCTACCAAGTACGAATTTGAATACCAACTCATTTGAAAGTTTTTCATCATTATCATTGGCGGATCCAACGTATAATGTAGCGGGTCAAATTGATATCCTCTTAGGTGCTGATAAGATATTTCATGTAATGGAAGCAGGTTGTATCAAATCCGATGAATTCGGTCCCGTAGCACAGCTGACTATCTTCGGATGGGTGATAGCCGGGAATATTATCAATCATCTCAAAAATCACGACAACATCTCTTCTTGTATTTGTACTTATCATTCAGAATTGGACATCGACGCAAGTATTCAGAGATTCTGGGAGATCGAAAATATTTCAAACGAAGCAACCTTCACTCCCGACGAACAAGCAGCTGAGACTCATTTCGTACAAACTCATACGCGTTCTGGTGATGGTAGATATGTAGTTGAATTGCCTTTCAAAGGCAGTCCGTTAATTCTTGGCGACAATTTCTCGGCAGCCATGGCTCGGTTGCAATCTATGGAACAACGCTTTCAAAAAAATGTTAAATTGAAACAAGAATATCATAAGTTTATGCAGGAGTATCTAACTATGGGTCACATGAAACTAATTCCAATTAACGAGATTAATACAGACACTCACGCTTACCTGCCTCATCATGCAGTGTTTAAACTGGACAGCTCGACGACAAAGCTTCGCGTCGTCTTTGATGGATCCTACAAGACGCTGTCTGGTATATCATTAAACGATATTCTACTCATTGGCCCACCAATTCAACGAGATTTGTTGTCTGTTTGTCTTCGTTTTCGTCGCCATAAATATGCGTTCACTGCCGACATTGAGAAAATGTTTAGGCAAATCTGGGTTTCTCAAAAACATTTGGACTTTCAACGCATCCTTTGGCGTTTTTCACCTGATGATCCTATTCAACATTATCGGCTAACAACGGTAACCTACGGTACAGTTTGTGCACCCTTTCTAGCTGTTCGAACCTTACAGCAATTGGCTTCCGACTATCAAGATATTCTACCTCGGGCTTCCAAAGCTATTCTTGAATCTTTCTATGTCGACGATGTTATGACGGGAGCTGATTCTACTGGAGATATAATTTCACTGAAAGATGATTTGATTCGGTTACTTGAATATGCAGGGTTCAAACTTCGGAAATTTAGCAGCAACTGTTGGCCCTTATTGACCTCATTACCACAAGAACATTGCGAATTGTCTCCACTGGAAATCAAAGACGATTCAAAATCTGTGAAAGCTCTCGGGTTACAGTGGTTTCCAGCTGTTGACACTTTCTCGTTCAAAGTTTCATTACCTTGTGAGATGCTTGCAACCAAACGCAAAATACTCTCGGATGCTTCCAGAATCTTCGATCCATTATGATTTCTCACACCTGTTACTGTTACTATCAAGATCTTTCTTCAACAGCTTTGGCTTCATAATTTAGATTGGGATGATTTAATACCGGATAGCCTAGCTGAAAGATGGATCATCTTAAGGAATGATCTAGCTAATGTGGAAAAACTTCACATACCAAGACACATATGGACGTCAGCTGAAGACATTGAACTACACGGATTTTCCGATGCCTCGGAAAATGCATTTGCTGCTGTTATTTATTGCCGCAGCCGTGATCAAAATGGAGTGTTCCATATTCGCCTAATTGCAGCTAAGAGCAAAGTTGCTCCATTAAAACAGATCTCTTTGCCTCGTTTAGAACTTTGTGCATCTGTGATGTTAAGTCGTCTCTTCATAAAAGTAAGAGACTCACTCGTAGTGCCATCTTGTAAAAAATTTGCATGGACTGACTCACAAATAGTCCTACACTGGCTTTCATCTGTACCTCGCCGCTGGAAATCGTTTATTGCAAATAGAACATCGGAAATATTGGAAACATCACCCAGACAACATTGGAGACATGTAAAGTCATCTTCAAATCCAGCAGACTGTGCTTCGCGTGGTATCTTAGCATCCAACTTAATGAGTCATGAGCTTTGGTGGCAAGGTCCTCATTGGCTTCAAGTTACACCTGAAGACTGGATAACTTCGAACGCAATATCTCAAAACGAAGAAGTGGACGCAAAAACCGAGGAAAGAAGCAATTTTGTTCAGGCCTTTGTCGTTGAGCATAAGGAATCTTTATTGGATGAACTAATGGTAAAATTTTCAAATTGGATACGACTACTTAGAGTTTACGCTAGTTGTTTGCGATACGCGCACAATCTTAAAAAACGTGCATGCCCACATTTAAGAAGATCAGGTCCCCTTCAAGCTGATGAAATCAAATATGCAAGTCATTTGCTTACATTGCATGTACAGAGACAAGCATTCTCATTCGAGCTTCAAAAGCTGCGAAATAATCGACAACTATCATTGAAAAGCCAGCTTGTCAAACTATCACCATTTCTCGATGATGAAGGCATACTTCGTGTTGGAGGAAGAATCCAACACTCTGCTCTTTCATTTAAAACCAAGCACCCAATCATTCTTCCAAAATCACATGCATTTACTCGTTTGATAATCAAATACTATCATAATCAGAACTGCCACGCGGGTGCAACAGAACTACTTGTTATTCTACGACAGGAATATTGGATTTTAGCCTGTCGAAACTTGGTGCGAAAGATCATTCACGAGTGTATTTCATGCTTTCGTCAGCGCCAAACTTCTGTTCACCAGATGATGGGTGACTTACCTGCTCAACGAATTAACTATGCTCGACCGTTCTCGCAGGTTGGCATTGATTATGCTGGTCCTTTATTACTCCGATTACATCGTGGGAGAAATTCAAGACATACCAAAGGATATATATGCCTATTTGTTTGTTTCACGACCAAGGCATTGCACTTAGAATTGGTAAGCGACCTAACTACGGATGCCTTCCTCGCCGCTTTAAAACGCTTCATTTCACGCAGAGGTAAATGTGTTCATATCTACTCCGATAATGGGACGAATTTTAAAGGCGCTCAACGAAAACTGTCTGAAATGCATGCGCTGCTACAGTCCGAGTCCCATAATAACATTGTACAGGATTATCTTTCCATGGATGGAATCATGTGGTGTTTCATTCCTCCTGCAGCTCCTCATTTCGGAGGACTGTGGGAAGCTTCTATCAAATCCGTTAAAACCCACATGAAGCGAGTCATTGGTAACAACGTTCTAACCTATGAAGAAATGTATACCGTTTTAACCCAGCACGAAGCTTTGCTTAACTCTAGGCCATTATGTCCAATTTCTGATCATGACTTAGATATTCTAACTCCTGCTCATTTTCTTATAGGTCAACCTTATACAGCACTTCCAGAACCTGATCTGTCAAACATACCGCAGTCACGACTAAAAAATTGGGAACTTCTGCAAAACATGATGCGAGGTTTCTGGAGAAGATGGCATCTGGAATATTTGACCTCTCTGCAGCAGCGAGCTAAGTGGTGCACACCCGTCAAGGAAATCAGTGTGGGTGATCTGGTTGTACTTAAGGAACCAAACTTGCCTCCATCAAAGTGGGCTTTAGCACGCGTTGAGGAAATCCATCCAGGTCCAGATGGTCGCTCTCGTGTTTTCACAATTCGATCGGCTACTGGCAGGCACTTGCGCCCTATTACCAAAATTGTTCCTTTACCCATGAAGTAAACCTGGATTCTCCAGCGGACGCCGGGATGTTCGGAAATATTTGTAATAATAAAACTTGTCTTATCATTTATATGAAATAGTTGTTTGTTGTAGTAACTTGCTAAATATTTCATTGTATTAAATTGCTATTGTCATTAACATAATTTCAAGTTACAATCTATTCTATTTGAAGTCATTGTTAACAATTCTCTCTGTATATGCTGTAAAACATCGTCACTCGATCGATTATCCATTGTTCTTTGCTGAGTACAATCTGTTATCAGTGCAACGGATCTTCACATATTTTAGCCAAATCTGTAATCGCAAACTGACTGTGGTCGAGTGAGGTTGGGAGGAAAATTTATATTAGAAATCAAGTAAAATAAAGTGCTAATTATCTATCAGAAAAATTTAATTTGTATTTATTTTACAACATTTATTGGTCCTTCGTGAAGCCGGATATTAAAGGAAAATAGAGATTTTGTGATCATTTGTGAAATTTTATGAGATTGCAGCGAAGTTCATTGTTTGTGGGATCATAATTGGGAGAAGAAGTAAATTAGAACAATAAAGCGGTATCTTATTATTCATTGAGGACAAACTGTAAGTAAAAATTTCAATTTACGTGCTGTCTAAATTTGTAAACTAAACAACAGTGAAATTTAATTGGATGCGAGAAACATAATCTTCCTGATTTAAATTGGAGAAACTTCGTAATTCGAGCAAAGCGCAAAGGGTGATTGATTAGACTGTGCATAACGGATGTGCAGTACCGCAATGTATTTAATTTGAGATGAACAAAGGAGCCAGTCATACTCGTGACATGCACTTAAACAATTATTCAGAATTATCATACAATCTGAAGAATAATTATTCCAGAAATTGAAAGTTTATTTGTTGCACTAACTTTATGTGTTATATGTTGAATATTGTGTTAATTATTGGAAATATACATACATTTTTTAAAGTTATTATACACATTTATATAATTAAACAACATTGTGAGTAACTTAAATTTCAAAGCTTCATCGATCAATATAAACATATTTTAGTTAATTAAGACTGTGCGTGAAATATCTGTGCCTGTGGTTCGTAGTACATATATCGGACTTTATACTATTATCGGGTTTAGATTTGCGTATCAAGTCTAGTTTTAACATTTCGTAAGACTCTATATTTCATAGCTTTCTCGTGTAATACGTATAAAATGGAAATTATTAAAGCTAAGCGCGGTCGTGTTAAAGGTATGGTGACCAGAATCGCTTCGTATTGCGAGAGTATTGTCGATGATACGTCCCTTGAATCTTTGCAAGAAAGGTTAGATAAACTCAATGAAGCTTGGACAGAATTCGGACAAATTCAGAATCAAATGTACCAATTTTGTAATGAACCCGGGTATGTCGATCAAGAGGTTGAGAATGAACAATCCGAATCAAAATATTTTAGTGCAAAGGTGCAACTTTCTCAAGCCATTAAAGAGCGTCAGAACAGAGAACCTATCGATCCTAATGCAGTTAATCGCCTTGCTGATCAGCAAGCTAGTTTTCTCGAAAAATTCTCTAGAACTTGCGTAAATTCTGCGACTTCTGATACAAAACTACCCAAAATCACAATTCCATCATTTTCTGGGAATTATGCTGAGTGGGTATCCTTTCGTGATTTATATATCGGGACAGTTCACGATAATTCCAACTTAACCGACACTCAGAAATTTCACTACCTTAAAGGCTTGCTGAAGGATGAAGCGGCTGGGTTGCTCCGGCACATTCCAATATCTCAGGACAATTATCAGCAAGCTTGGGAAAGGCTTAATAAGCGATATAACAAGACAAACCAAATTATAAAATCATTTATCAAAATTTTTTTTAGTTTACCTTCTCTTTCAAATCCATCAGCGCATGCACTGAGAAAGCTTTCAGATGGATCTGATGAGCTTATTCGAGGTCTGAAGGCACTAGGTAGTAAAGTAGAAGAACGTGATCCTTGGATTATATATTTGCTTCTGAATAAAGTTGATTCTAACACAAGACAATATTGGGCAGAGGAAACCACAGACGTAGAGTTTCCAACCATACAACAGTTGTTAGACTTTCTCGACAAACGATGTCGTGCTCTTGAAGATTCACAGACCCCAGTTCGCAATCCTCACTCGACCTACAAACAAACAAATTCGCCTAACATAGTTAAAAGTTTGCATTCATCGTCAAATTCGTCCTGTCCCAAATGTAAAGGGGAACATTCTCTGTTTTATTGTCCTGTGGTCCAATCATCTGATGTTGTTTCTCGTCGAAATTTGGTCAGCGATAGCCGCTTATGTTTTAATTGCTTACGTCCAGGACATACTGCATCTTCATGCAAGTCCAAACAGTCTTGTCGACGTTGTCATCGCCGACATCATACATTAGTACACATGCAGCAAGATTATAATCACTCTCATCGCGATCCTTCACACAAGGTCTCTCATGCATCTAAAACTAATCTATCGGTTCCTGGGTCATCATCGGCTGCTATTAGCACTCCTGAAAATTCGGAGGTAACGTCCAAGCAACCATTGCTATATGAAAACAATCAAACATATCCTACAGTTTTGAGTACTCATTCCATGTCACATCAAATATCCTGTCCTATGTCGCTTCTTCCCACTGCATTAGTACATCTTCAGGATTCGCGAGGTCAGATTCACACCTGTCGCATACTACTCGATTCGGGCTCTCAGGTTTCATTCGTGACAGACTCGTGTGTACGTAGATTAGGATTAAGACGTAGGCATGCTAAGGTTCACGTCACAGGCGTATCTTCTACAGGCGCTGGCACAACTAAAGGAGTCGTTGAACTTGAACTTTTTTCTCGTGTCAATTCGAAGAGCATCTTTATTAAAGCCTTCATTCTCAATAGGATTACATCTCTGCTACCAAGTACGAATTTGAATACCAACTCATTTGAAAGTTTTTCATCATTATCATTGGCGGATCCAACGTATAATGTAGCGGGTCAAATTGATATCCTCTTAGGTGCTGATAAGATATTTCATGTAATGGAAGAAGGTTGTATCAAATCCGATGAATTCGGTCCCGTAGCACAGCTGACAATCTTCGGATGGGTGATAGCCGGGAATATTATCAATCATCTCAAAAATCACGACAACATCTCTTCTTGTATTTGTACTTATCATTCAGAATTGGACATCGACGCAAGTATTCAGAGATTCTGGGAGATCGAAAATATTTCAAACGAAGCAACCTTCACTCCCGACGAACAAGCAGCTGAGACTCATTTCGTACAAACTCATACGCGTTCTGGTGATGGTAGATATGTAGTTGAATTGCCTTTCAAAGGCAGTCCGTTAATTCTTGGCGACAATTTCTCGGCAGCCATGGCTCGGTTGCAATCTATGGAACAACGCTTTCAAAAAAATGTTAAATTGAAACAAGAATATCATAAGTTTATGCAGGAGTATCTAACTATGGGTCACATGAAACTAATTCCAATTAACGAGATTAATACAGACACTCACGCTTACCTGCCTCATCATGCAGTGTTTAAACTGGACAGCTCGACGACAAAGCTTCGCGTCGTCTTTGATGGATCCTACAAGACGTTGTCTGGTATATCATTAAACGATATTCTACTCATTGGCCCACCAATTCAACGAGATTTGTTGTCTGTTTGTCTTCGTTTTCGTCGCCATAAATATGCGTTCACTGCCGACATTGAGAAAATGTTTAGGCAAATCTGGGTTTCTCAAAAACATTTGGACTTTCAACGCATCCTTTGGCGTTTTTCACCTGATGATCCTATTCAACATTATCGGCTAACAACGGTAACCTACGGTACAGCTTGTGCACCCTTTCTAGCTGTTCGAACCTTACAGCAATTGGCTTCCGACTATCAAGATATTCTACCTCGGGCTTCCAAAGCTATTCTTGAATCTTTCTATGTCGACGATGTTATGACGGGAGCTGATTCTACTGGAGATATAATTTCGCTGAAAGATGATTTGATTCGGTTACTTGAATATGCAGGGTTCAAACTTCGGAAATTTAGCAGCAACTGTTGGCCCTTATTGACCTCATTACCACAAGAACATTGCGAATTGTCTCCACTGGAAATCAAAGACGATTCAAAATCTGTGAAAGCTCTCGGGTTACAGTGGTTTCCAGCTGTTGACACTTTCTCGTTCAAAGTTTCATTACCTTGTGAGATGCTTGCAACCAAACGCAAAATACTCTCGGATGCTTCCAGAATCTTCGATCCATTATGATTTCTCACACCTGTTACTGTTACTATCAAGATCTTTCTTCAACAGCTTTGGCTTCATAATTTAGATTGGGATGATTTAATACCGGATAGCCTAGCTGAAAGATGGATCATCTTAAGGAATGATCTAGCTAATGTGGAAAAACTTCACATACCAAGACACATATGGACGTCAGCTGAAGACATTGAACTACACGGATTTTCCGATGCCTCGGAAAATGCATTTGCTGCTGTTATTTATTGCCGCAGCCGTGATCAAAATGGAGTGTTCCATATTCGCCTAATTGCAGCTAAGAGCAAAGTTGCTCCATTAAAACAGATCTCTTTGCCTCGTTTAGAACTTTGTGCATCTGTGATGTTAAGTCGTCTCTTCATAAAAGTAAGAGACTCACTCGTAGTGCCATCTTGTAAAAAATTTGCATGGACTGACTCACAAATAGTCCTACACTGGCTTTCATCTGTACCTCGCCGCTGGAAATCGTTTATTGCAAATAGAACATCGGAAATATTGGAAACATCACCCAGACAACATTGGAGACATGTAAAGTCATCTTCAAATCCAGCAGACTGTGCTTCGCGTGGTATCTTAGCATCCAACTTAATGAGTCATGAGCTTTGGTGGCAAGGTCCTCATTGGCTTCAAGTTACACCTGAAGACTGGATAACTTCGAACGCAATATCTCAAAACGAAGAAGTGGACGCAAAAACCGAGGAAAGAAGCAATTTTGTTCAGGCCTTTGTCGTTGAGCATAAGGAATGTTTATTGGATGAACTAATGGTAAAATTTTCAAATTGGATACGACTACTTAGAGTTTACGCTAGTTGTTTGCGATACGCGCACAATCTTAAAAAACGTGCATGCCCACATTTAAGAAGATCAGGTCCCCTTCAAGCTGATGAAATCAAATATGCAAGTCATTTGCTTACATTGCATGTACAGAGACAAGCATTCTCATTCGAGCTTCAAAAGCTGCGAAATAATCGACAACTATCATTGAAAAGCCAGCTTGTCAAACTATCACCATTTCTCGATGATCAAGGCATACTTCGTGTTGGAGGAAGAATCCAACACTCTGCTCTTTCATTTAAAACCAAGCACCCAATCATTCTTCCAAAATCACATGCCTTTACTCGTTTGATAATCAAATACTATCATAATCAGAACTGCCACGCGGGTGCAACAGAACTACTTGTTATTCTACGACAGGAATATTGGATTTTAGCCTGTCGAAACTTGGTGCGAAAGATCATTCACGAGTGTATTTCATGCTTTCGTCAGCGCCAAACTTCTGTTCACCAGATGATGGGTGACTTACCTGCTCAACGAATTAACTATGCTCGACCGTTCTCGCAGGTTGGCATTGATTATGCTGGTCCTTTATTACTCCGATTACATCGTGGGAGAAATTCAAGACATACCAAAGGATATATATGCCTATTTGTTTGTTTCACGACCAAGGCATTGCACTTAGAATTGGTAAGCGACCTAACTACGGATGCCTTCCTCGCCGCTTTAAAACGCTTCATTTCACGCAGAGGTAAATGTGTTCATATCTACTCCGATAATGGGACGAATTTTAAAGGCGCTCAACGAAAACTGTCTGAAATGCATGCTCTGCTACAGTCCGAGTCCCATAACAACATTGTACAGGATTATCTTTCCATGGATGGAATCATGTGGTGTTTCATTCCTTCTGCAGCTCCTCATTTCGGAGGACTGTGGGAAGCTTCTATCAAATCCGTTAAAACCCACATGAAGCGAGTCATTGGTAACAACGTTCTAACCTATGAAGAAATGTATACCGTTTTAACCCAGCACGAAGCTTTGCTTAACTCTAGGCCATTATGTCCAATTTCTGATCATGACTTAGATATTCTAACTCCTGCTCATTTTCTTATAGGTCAACCTTATACAGCACTTCCAGAACCTGATCTGTCAAACATACCGCAGTCACGACTAAAAAATTGGGAACTTCTGCAAAACATGATGCGAGGTTTCTGGAGAAGATGGCATCTGGAATATTTGACCTCTCTGCAGCAGCGAGCTAAGTGGTGCACACCCGTCAAGGAAATCAGTGTGGGTGATCTGGTTGTACTTAAGGAACCAAACTTGCCTCCATCAAAGTGGGCTCTAGCACGCGTTGAGGAAATCCATCCAGGTCCAGATGGTCGCTCTCGTGTTTTCACAATTCGATCGGCTACTGGCAGGCACTTGCGCCCTATTACCAAAATTGTTCCTTTACCCATGAAGTAAACCTGGATTCTCCAGCGGACGCCGGGATGTTCGGAAATATTTGTAATAATAAAACTTGTCTTATCATTTATATGAAATAGTTGTTTGTTGTAGTAACTTGCTAAATATTTCATTGTATTAAATTGCTATTGTCATTAACATAATTTCAAGTTACAATCTATTCTATTTGAAGTCATTGTTAACAATTCTCTCTGTATATGCTGTAAAACATCGTCACTCGATCGATTATCCATTGTTCTTTGCTGAGTACAATCTGTTATCAGTGCAACGGATCTTCACATATTTTAGCCAAATCTGTAATCGCAAACTGACTGTGGTCGAGTGAGGTTGGGAGGAAAATTTATATTAGAAATCAAGTAAAATAAAGTGCTAATTATCTATCAGAAAAATTTAATTTGTATTTATTTTACAACATTTATTGGTCCTTCGTGAAGCCGGATATTAAAGGAAAATAGAGATTTTGTGATCATTTGTGAAATTTTATGAGATTGCAGCGAAGTTCATTGTTTGTGGGATCATAATTGGGAGAAGAAGTAAATTAGAACAATAAAGCGGTATCTTATTATTCATTGAGGACAAACTGTAAGTAAAAATTTCAATTTACGTGCTGTCTAAATTTGTAAACTAAACAACAGTGAAATTTAATTGGATGCGAGAAACATAATCTTCCTGATTTAAATTGGAGAAACTTCGTAATTCGAGCAAAGCGCAAAGGGTGATTGATTAGACTGTGCATAACGGATGTGCAGTACCGCAATGTATTTAATTTGAGATGAACAAAGGAGCCAGTCATACTCGTGACATGCACTTAAACAATTATTCAGAATTATCATACAATCTGAAGAATAATTATTCCAGAAATTGAAAGTTTATTTGTTGCACTAACTTTATGTGTTATATGTTGAATATTGTGTTAATTATTGGAAATATACATACATTTTTTAAAGTTATTATACACATTTATATAATTAAACAACATTGTGAGTAACTTAAATTTCAAAGCTTCATCGATCAATATAAACATATTTTAGTTAATTAAGACTGTGCGTGAAATATCTGTGCCTGTGGTTCGTAGTACATATATCGGACTTTATACTATTATCGGGTTTAGATTTGCGTATCAAGTCTAGTTTTAACATTTCGTAAGACTCTATATTTCATAGCTTTCTCGTGTAATACGTATAAAATGGAAATTATTAAAGCTAAGCGCGGTCGTGTTAAAGGTATGGTGACCAGAATCGCTTCGTATTGCGAGAGTATTGTCGATGATACGTCCCTTGAATCTTTGCAAGAAAGGTTAGATAAACTCAATGAAGCTTGGACAGAATTCGGACAAATTCAGAATCAAATGTACCAATTTTGTAATGAACCCGGGTATGTCGATCAAGAGGTTGAGAATGAACAATCCGAATCAAAATATTTTAGTGCAAAGGTGCAACTTTCTCAAGCCATTAAAGAGCGTCAGAACAGAGAACCTATCGATCCTAATGCAGTTAATCGCCTTGCTGATCAGCAAGCTAGTTTTCTCGAAAAATTCTCTAGAACTTGCGTAAATTCTGCGACTTCTGATACAAAACTACCCAAAATCACAATTCCATCATTTTCTGGGAATTATGCTGAGTGGGTATCCTTTCGTGATTTATATATCGGGACAGTTCACGATAATTCCAACTTAACCGACACTCAGAAATTTCACTACCTTAAAGGCTTGCTGAAGGATGAAGCGGCTGGGTTGCTCCGGCACATTCCAATATCTCAGGACAATTATCAGCAAGCTTGGGAAAGGCTTAATAAGCGATATAACAAGACAAACCAAACTGTAAAATCATTTATCAAAAATTTTTTTAGTTTACCTTCTCTTTCAAATCCATCAGCGCATGCACTGAGAAAGCTTTCAGATGGATCTGATGAGCTTATTCGAGGTCTGAAGGCACTAGGTAGTAAAGTAGAAGAACGTGATCCTTGGATTATATATTTGCTTCTGAATAAAGTTGATTCTAACACAAGACAATATTGGGCAGAGGAAACCACAGACGTAGAGTTTCCAACCATACAACAGTTGTTAGACTTTCTCGACAAACGATGTCGTGCTCTTGAAGATTCACAGACCCCAGTTCGCAATCCTCACTCGACCTACAAACAAACAAATTCGCCTAACATAGTTAAAAGTTTGCATTCATCGTCAAATTCGTCCTGTCCCAAATGTAAAGAGGAACATTCTCTGTTTTATTGTCCTGTGGTCCAATCATCTGATGTTGTTTCTCGTCGAAATTTGGTCAGCGATAGCCGCTTATGTTTTAATTGCTTACGTCCAGGACATACTGCATCTTCATGCAAGTCCAAACAGTCTTGTCGACGTTGTCATCGCCGACATCATACATTAGTACACATGCAGCAAGATTATAATCACTCTCATCGCGATCCTTCACACAAGGTCTCTCATGCATCTAAAACTAATCTATCGGTTCCTGGGTCATCATCGGCTGCTATTAGCACTCCTGAAAATTCGGAGGTAACGTCCAAGCAACCATTGCTATATGAAAACAATCAAACATATCCTACAGTTTTGAGTACTCATTCCATGTCACATCAAATATCCTGTCCTATGTCGCTTCTTCCCACTGCATTAGTACATCTTCAGGATTCGCGAGGTCAGATTCACACCTGTCGCATACTACTCGATTCGGGCTCTCAGGTTTCATTCGTGACAGACTCGTGTGTACGTAGATTAGGATTAAGACGTAGGCATGCTAAGGTTCACGTCACAGGCGTATCTTCTACAGGCGCTGGCACAACTAAAGGAGTCGTTGAACTTGAACTTTTTTCTCGTGTCAATTCGAAGAGCATCTTTATTAAAGCCTTCATTCTCAATAGGATTACATCTCTGCTACCAAGTACGAATTTGAATACCAACTCATTTGAAAGTTTTTCATCATTATCATTGGCGGATCCAACGTATAATGTAGCGGGTCAAATTGATATCCTCTTAGGTGCTGATAAGATATTTCATGTAATGGAAGAAGGTTGTATCAAATCCGATGAATTCGGTCCCGTAGCACAGCTGACAATCTTCGGATGGGTGATAGCCGGGAATATTATCAATCATCTCAAAAATCACGACAACATCTCTTCTTGTATTTGTACTTATCATTCAGAATTGGACATCGACGCAAGTATTCAGAGATTCTGGGAGATCGAAAATATTTCAAACGAAGCAACCTTCACTCCCGACGAACAAGCAGCTGAGACTCATTTCGTACAAACTCATACGCGTTCTGGTGATGGTAGATATGTAGTTGAATTGCCTTTCAAAGGCAGTCCGTTAATTCTTGGCGACAATTTCTCGGCAGCCATGGCTCGGTTGCAATCTATGGAACAACGCTTTCAAAAAAATGTTAAATTGAAACAAGAATATCATAAGTTTATGCAGGAGTATCTAACTATGGGTCACATGAAACTAATTCCAATTAACGAGATTAATACAGACACTCACGCTTACCTGCCTCATCATGCAGTGTTTAAACTGGACAGCTCGACGACAAAGCTTCGCGTCGTCTTTGATGGATCCTACAAGACGCTGTCTGGTATATCATTAAACGATATTCTACTCATTGGCCCACCAATTCAACGAGATTTGTTGTCTGTTTGTCTTCGTTTTCGTCGCCATAAATATGCGTTCACTGCCGACATTGAGAAAATGTTTAGGCAAATCTGGGTTTCTCAAAAACATTTGGACTTTCAACGCATCCTTTGGCGTTTTTCACCTGATGATCCTATTCAACATTATCGGCTAACAACGGTAACCTACGGTACAGCTTGTGCACCCTTTCTAGCTGTTCGAACCTTACAGCAATTGGCTTCCGACTATCAAGATATTCTACCTCGGGCTTCCAAAGCTATTCTTGAATCTTTCTATGTCGACGATGTTATGACGGGAGCTGATTCTACTGGAGATATAATTTCGCTGAAAGATGATTTGATTCGGTTACTTGAATATGCAGGGTTCAAACTTCGGAAATTTAGCAGCAACTGTTGGCCCTTATTGACCTCATTACCACAAGAACATTGCGAATTGTCTCCACTGGAAATCAAAGACGATTCAAAATCTGTGAAAGCTCTCGGGTTACAGTGGTTTCCAGCTGTTGACACTTTCTCGTTCAAAGTTTCATTACCTTGTGAGATGCTTGCAACCAAACGCAAAATACTCTCGGATGCTTCCAGAATCTTCGATCCATTAGGATTTCTCACACCTGTTACTGTTACTATCAAGATCTTTCTTCAACAGCATTGGTTTCATAATTTAGATTGGGATGATTTAATACCGGATAGCCTAGCTGAAAGATGGATCATCTTAAGGAATGATCTAGCTAATGTGGAAAAACTTCACATACCAAGACACATATGGACGTCAGCTGAAGACATTGAACTACACGGATTTTCCGATGCCTCGGAAAATGCATTTGCTGCTGTTATTTATTGCCGCAGCCGTGATCAAAATGGAGTGTTCCATATTCGCCTAATTGCAGCTAAGAGCAAAGTTGCTCCATTAAAACAGATCTCTTTGCCTCGTTTAGAACTTTGTGCATCTGTGATGTTAAGTCGTCTCTTCATAAAAGTAAGAGACTCACTCGTAGTGCCATCTTGTAAAAAATTTGCATAGACTGACTCACAAATAGTCCTACACTGGCTTTCATCTGTACCTCGCCGCTGGAAATCGTTTATTGCAAATAGAACATCGGAAATATTGGAAACATCACCCAGACAACATTGGAGACATGTAAAGTCATCTTCAAATCCAGCAGACTGTGCTTCGCGTGGTATCTTAGCATCCAACTTAATGAGTCATGAGCTTTGGTGGCAAGGTCCTCATTGGCTTCAAGTTACACCTGAAGACTGGATAACTTCGAACGCAATATCTCAAAACGAAGAAGTGGACGCAAAAACCGAGGAAAGAAGCAATTTTGTTCAGGCCTTTGTCGTTGAGCATAAGGAATGTTTATTGGATGAACTAATGGTAAAATTTTCAAATTGGATACGACTACTTAGAGTTTACGCTAGTTGTTTGCGATACGCGCACAATCTTAAAAAACGTGCATGCCCACATTTAAGAAGATCAGGTCCCCTTCAAGCTGATGAAATCAAATATGCAAGTCATTTGCTTACATTGCATGTACAGAGACAAGCATTCTCATTCGAGCTTCAAAGCTGCGAAATAATCGACAACTATCATTGAAAAGCCAGCTTGTCAAACTATCACCATTTCTCGATGATCAAGGCATACTTCGTGTTGGAGGAAGAATCCAACACTCTGCTCTTTCATTTAAAACCAAGCACCCAATCATTCTTCCAAAATCACATGCCTTTACTCGTTTGATAATCAAATACTATCATAATCAGAACTGCCACGCGGGTGCAACAGAACTACTTGTTATTCTACGACAGGAATATTGGATTTTAGCCTGTCGAAACTTGGTGCGAAAGATCATTCACGAGTGTATTTCATGCTTTCGTCAGCGCCAAACTTCTGTTCACCAGATGATGGGTGACTTACCTGCTCAAAGAATTAACTATGCTCGACCGTTCTCGCAGGTTGGCATTGATTATGCTGGTCCTTTATTACTCCGATTACATCGTGGGAGAAATTCAAGACATACCAAAGGATATATATGCCTATTTGTTTGTTTCACGACCAAGGCATTGCACTTAGAATTGGTAAGCGACCTAACTACGGATGCCTTCCTCGCCGCTTTAAAACGCTTCATTTCACGCAGAGGTAAATGTGTTCATATCTACTCCGATAATGGGACGAATTTTAAAGGCGCTCAACGAAAACTGTCTGAAATGCATGCTCTGCTACAGTCCGAGTCCCATAACAACATTGTACAGGATTATCTTTCCATGGATGGAATCATGTGGTGTTTCATTCCTCCTGCAGCTCCTCATTTCGGAGGACTGTGGGAAGCTTCTATCAAATCCGTTAAAACCCACATGAAGCGAGTCATTGGTAACAACGTTCTAACCTATGAAGAAATGTATACCGTTTTAACCCAGCACGAAGCTTTGCTTAACTCTAGGCCATTATGTCCAATTTCTGATCATGACTTAGATATTCTAACTCCTGCTCATTTTCTTATAGGTCAACCTTATACAGCACTTCCAGAACCTGATCTGTCAAACATACCGCAGTCACGACTAAAAAATTGGGAACTTCTGCAAAACATGATGCGAGGTTTCTGGAGAAGATGGCATCTGGAATATTTGACCTCTCTGCAGCAGCGAGCTAAGTGGTGCACACCCGTCAAGGAAATCAGTGTGGGTGATCTGGTTGTACTTAAGGAACCAAACTTGCCTCCATCAAAGTGGGCTCTAGCACGCGTTGAGGAAATCCATCCAGGTCCAGATGGTCTCTCTCGTGTTTTCACAATTCGATCGGCTACTGGCAGGCACTTGCGCCCTATTACCAAAATTCTTCCTTTACCCATGAAGTAAACCTGGATTCTCCAGCGGACGCCGGGATGTTCGGAAATATTTGTAATAATAAAACTTGTCTTATCATTTATATGAAATAGTTGTTTGTTGTAGTAACTTGCTAAATATTTCATTGTATTAAATTACTATTGTCATTAACATAATTTCAAGTTGCAATCTATTCTATTTGAAGTCATTGTTAACAATTCTCTCTGTATATGCTGTAAAACAACGTCACTCGATCGATTATCCATTGTTCTTTGCTGAGTACAATCTGTTATCAGTGCAACGGATCTTCACATATTTTAGCCAAATCTGTAATCGCAAACTGACTGTGGTCGAGTGAGGTTGGGAGGAAAATTTATATTAGAAATCAAGTAAAATAAAGTGCTAATTATCTATCAGAAAAATTTAATTTGTATTTATTTTACAACATTTATTGGTCCTTCGTGAAGCCGGATATTAAAGGAAAATAGAGATTTTGTGATCATTTGTGAAATTTTATGAGATTGCAGCGAAGTTCATTGTTTGTGGGATCATAATTGGGAGAAGAAGTAAATTAGAACAATAAAGCGGTATCTTATTATTCATTGAGGACAAACTGTAAGTAAAAATTTCAATTTACGTGCTGTCTAAATTTGGAAACTAAACAACAGTGAAATTTAATTGGATGCGAGAAACATAATCTTCCTGATTTAAATTGGAGAAACTTCGTAATTCGAGCAAAGCGCAAAGGGTGATTGATTAGACTGTGCATAACGGATGTGCAGTACCGCAATGTATTTAATTTGAGATGAACAAAGGAGCCAGTCATACTCGTGACATGCACTTAAACAATTATTCAGAATTATCATACAATCTGAAGAATAATTATTCCAGAAATTGAAAGTTTATTTGTTGCACTAACTTTATGTGTTATATGTTGAATATTGTGTTAATTATTGAAAATATACATACATTTTTTAAAGTTATTATACACATTTATATAATTAAACAACATTGTGAGTAACTTAAATTTCAAAGCTTCATCGATCAATATAAACATATTTTAGTTAATTAAGACTGTGCGTGAAATATCTGTGCCTGTGGTTCGTAGTACATATATCGGACTTTATACTATTATCGGGTTTAGATTGGCGTATCAAGTCTAGTTTTAACATTTCGTAAGACTCTATATTTCATAGCTATCTCGTGTAATACGTATAAAATGGAAATTATTAAAGCTAAGCGCGGTCGTGTTAAAGGTATGGTGACCAGAATCGCTTCGTATTGCGAGAGTATTGTCGATGATACGTCCCTTGAATCTTTGCAAGAAAGGTTAGATAAACTCAATGAAGCTTGGACAGAATTCGGACAAATTCAGAATCAAATGTACCAATTTTGTAATGAACCCGGGTATGTCGATCAAGAGGTTGAGAATGAACAATCCGAATCAAAATATTTTAGTGCAAAGGTGCAACTTTCTCAAGCCATTAAAGAGCGTCAGAACAGAGAACCTATCGATCCTAATGCAGTTAATCGCCTTGCTGATCAGCAAGCTAGTTTTCTCGAAAAATTCTCTAGAACTTGCGTAAATTCTGCGACTTCTGATACAAAACTACCCAAAATCACAATTCCATCATTTTCTGGGAATTATGCTGAGTGGGTATCCTTTCGTGATTTATATATCGGGACAGTTCACGATAATTCCAACTTAACCGACACTCAGAAATTTCACTACCTTAAAGGCTTGCTGAAGGATGAAGCGGCTGGGTTGCTCCGGCACATTCCAATATCTCAGGACAATTATCAGCAAGCTTGGGAAAGGCTTAATAAGCCATATAACAAGACAAACCAAATTGTAAAATCATTTATCAAAAATTTTTTTAGTTTACCTTCTCTTTCAAATCCATCAGCGCATGCACTGAGAAAGCTTTCAGATGGATCTGATGAGCTTATTCGAGGTCTGAAGGCACTAGGTAGTAAAGTAGAAGAACGTGATCCTTGGATTATATATTTGCTTCTGAATAAAGTTGATTCTAACACAAGACAATATTGGGCAGAGGAAACCACAGACGTAGAGTTTCCAACCATACAACAGTTGTTAGACTTTCTCGACAAACGATGTCGTGCTCTTGAAGATTCACAGACCCCAGTTCGCAATCCTCACTCGACCTACAAACAAACAAATTCGCCTAACATAGTTAAAAGTTTGCATTCATCGTCAAATTCGTCCTGTCCCAAATGTAAAGGGGAACATTCTCTGTTTTATTGTCCTGTGGTCCAATCATCTGATGTTGTTTCTCGTCGAAATTTGGTCAGCGATAGCCGCTTATGTTTTAATTGCTTACGTCCAGGACATACTGCATCTTCATGCAAGTCCAAACAGTCTTGTCGACGTTGTCATCGCCGATATCATACATTAGTACACATGCAGCAAGATTATAATCACTCTCATCGCGATCCTTCACACAAGGTCTCTCATGCATCTAAAACTAATCTATCGGTTCCTGGGTCATCATCGGCTGCTATTAGCACTCCTGAAAATTCGGAGGTAACGTCCAAGCAACCATTGCTATATGAAAACAATCAAACATATCCTGCAGTTTTGAGTACTCATTCCATGTCACATCAAATATCCTGTCCTATGTCGCTTCTTCCCACTGCATTAGTACATCTTCAGGATTCGCGAGGTCAGATTCACACCTGTCGCATACTACTCGATTCGGGCTCTCAGGTTTCATTCGTGACAGACTCGTGTGTACGTAGATTAGGATTAAGACGTAGGCATGCTAAGGTTCACGTCACAGGCGTATCTTCTACAGGCGCTGGCACAACTAAAGGAGTCGTTGAACTTGATCTTTTTTCTCGTGTCAATTCGAAGAGCATCTTTATTAAAGCCTTCATTCTCAATAGGATTACATTTCTGCTACCAAGTACGAATTTGAATACCAACTCATTTGAAAGTTTTTCATCATTATCATTGGCGGATCCAACGTATAATGTAGCGGGTCAAATTGATATCCTCTTAGGTGCTGATAAGATATTTCATGTAATGGAAGAAGGTTGTATCAAATCCGATGAATTCGGTCCCGTAGCACAGCTGACAATCTTCGGATGGGTGATAGCCGGGAATATTATCAATCATCTCAAAAATCACGACAACATCTCTTCTTGTATTTGTACTTATCATTCAGAATTGGACATCGACGCAAGTATTCAGAGATTCTGGGAGATCGAAAATATTTCAAACGAAGCAACCTTCACTCCCGACGAACAAGCAGCTGAGACTCATTTCGTACAAACTCATACGCGTTCTGGTGATGGTAGATATGTAGTTGAATTGCCTTTCAAAGGCAGTCCGTTAATTCTTGGCGACAATTTCTCGGCAGCCATGGCTCGGTTGCAATCTATGGAACAACGCTTTCAAAAAAATGTTAAATTGAAACAAGAATATCATAAGTTTATGCAGGAGTATCTAACTATGGGTCACATGAAACTAATTCCAATTAACGAGATTAATACAGACACTCACGCTTACCTGCCTCATCATGCAGTGTTTAAACTGGACAGCTCGACGACAAAGCTTCGCGTCGTCTTTGATGGATCCTACAAGACGCTGTCTGGTATATCATTAAACGATATTCTACTCATTGGCCCACCAATTCAACGAGATTTGTTGTCTGTTTGTCTTCGTTTTCGTCGCCATAAATATGCGTTCACTGCCGACATTGAGAAAATGTTTAGGCAAATCTGGGTTTCTCAAAAACATTTGGACTTTCAACGCATCCTTTGGCGTTTTTCACCTGATGATCCTATTCAACATTATCGGCTAACAAGGGTAACCTACGGTACAGCTTGTGCACCCTTTCTAGCTGTTCGAACCTTACAGCAATTGGCTTCCGACTATCAAGATATTCTACCTCGGGCTTCCAAAGCTATTCTTGAATCTTTCTATGTCGACGATGTTATGACGGGAGCTGATTCTACTGGAGATATAATTTCGCTGAAAGATGATTTGATTCGGTTACTTGAATATGCAGGGTTCAAACTTCGGAAATTTAGCAGCAACTGTTGGCCCTTATTGACCTCATTACCACAAGAACATTGCGAATTGTCTCCACTGGTAATCAAAGACGATTCAAAATCTGTGAAAGCTCTCGGGTTACAGTGGTTTCCAGCTGTTGACACTTTCTCGTTCAAAGTTTCATTACCTTGTGAGATGCTTGCAACCAAACGCAAAATACTCTCGGATGCTTCCAGAATCTTCGATCCATTATGATTTCTCACACCTGTTACTGTTACTATCAAGATCTTTCTTCAACAGCTTTGGCTTCATAATTTAGATTGGGATGATTTAATACATACAAGACACATATTTAATACCGGATAGCCTAGCTGAAAGATGGATCATCTTAAGGAATGATCTAGCTAATGTGGAAAAACTTCACATACCAAGACACATATGGACGTCAGCTGAAGACATTGAACTACACGGATTTTCCGATGCCTCGGAAAATGCATTTGCAGTGTTCCATATTCGCCTAATTGCAGCTAAGAGCAAAGTTGCTCCATTAAAGCAGATCTCTTTGCCTCGTTTAGAACTTTGTGCATCTGTGATGTTAAGTCGTCTCTTCATAAAAGTAAGAGACTCACTCGTAGTGCCATCTTGTAAAAAATTTGCATGGACTGACTCACAAATAGACCTACACTGGCTTTCATCTGTACCTCGCCGCTGGAAATCGTTTATTGCAAATAGAACATCGGAAATATTGGAAACATCACCCAGACAACATTGAAGACATGTAAAGTCATCTTCAAATCCAGCAGACTGTGCTTCGCGTGGTATCTTAGCATCCAACTTAATGAGTCATGAGCTTTGGTGGCAAGGTCCTCATTGGCTTCAAGTTACACCTGAAGACTGGATAACTTCGAACGCAATATCTCAAAACGAAGAAGTTGACGCAAAAACCGAGGAAAGAAGCAATTTTGTTCAGGCCTTTGTCGTTGACCATAATTAATCTTTATTGGATGAACTAATGGCAAAATTTTCAAATTGGATACGACTACTTAGAGTTTACGCTAGTTGTTTGCGATACGCGCACAATCTTAAAAAACGTGCATGCCCACATTTAAGAAGATCAGGTCCCCTTCAAGCTGATGAAATCAAATATGCAAGTCATTTGCTTACATTGCATGTACAGAGACTAGCATTCTCATTCGAGCTTCAAAAGCTGCGAAATAATCGACAACTATCATTGAAAAGCCAGCTTGTCAAGCTATCATCATTTCTCGATGATCAAGGCATACTTCGTGTTGGAGGAAGAATCCAACACTCTGCTCTTTCATTTAAAACCAAGCACCCAATCATTCTTCCAAAATCACATGCCTTTACTCGTTTGATAATCAAATACTATCATAATAAGAACTGCCACGCGGGTGCAACAGAACTACTTGTTATTCTACGACAGGAATATTGGATTTTAGCCTGTCGAAACTTGGTGCGAAAGATCATTCACGAGTGTATTTCATGCTTTCGTCAGCGCCAAACTTCTGTTCACCAGATGATGGGTGGCTTACCTGCTCAACGAATTAACTATGCTCGACCGTTCTCGCAGGTTGGCATTGATTATGCTGGTCCTTTATTACTCCGATTACATCGTGGGAGAAATTCAAGACATACCAAAGGATATATATGCCTATTTGTTTGTTTCACGACCAAGGCATTGCACTTAGAATTGGTAAGCGACCTAACTACGCATGCCTTCCTCGCCGCTTTAAAACGCTTCATTTCACGCAGAGGTAAATGTGTTCATATCTACTCCGATAATGGGACGAATTTTAAAGGCGCTCAACGAAAACTGTCTGAAATGCATGCTCTGCTACAGTCCGAGTCCCATAACAACATTGTACAGGATTATCTTTCCATGGATGGAATCATGTGGTGTTTCATTCCTCCTGCAGCTCCTCATTTCGGAGGACTGTGGGAAGCTTCTATCAAATCCGTTAAAACCCACATGAAGCGAGTCATTGGTAACAACGTTCTAACCTATGAAGAAATGTATACCGTTTTAACCCAGCACGAAGCTTTGCTTAACTCTAGGCCATTATGTCCAATTTCTGATCATGACTTAGATATTCTAACTCCTGCTCATTTTCTTATAGGTCAACCTTATACAGCACTTCCAGAACCTGATCTGTCAAACATACCGCAGTCACGACTAAAAAATTGGGAACTTCTGCAAAACATGATGCGAGGTTTCTGGAGAAGATGGCATCTGGAATATTTGACCTCTCTGCAGCAGCGAGCTAAGTGGTGCACACCCGTCAAGGAAATCAGTGTGGGTGATCTGGTTGTACTTAAGGAACCAAACTTGCCTCCATCAAAGTGGGCTCTAGCACGCGTTGAGGAAATCCATCCAGGTCCAGATGGTCTCTCTCATGTTTTCACAATTCGATCGGCTACTGGCAGGCACTTGCGCCCTATTACCAAAATTGTTCCTTTACCCATGAAGTAAACCTGGATTCTCCAGCGGACGCCGGGATGTTCGGAAATATTTGTAATAATAAAACTTGTCTTATCATTTATATGAAATAGTTGTTTGTTGTAGTAACTTGCTAAATATTTCATTGTATTAAATTACTATTGTCATTAACATAATTTCAAGTTGCAATCTATTCTATTTGAAGTCATTGTTAACAATTCTCTCTGTATATGCTGTAAAACAACGTCACTCGATCGATTATCCATTGTTCTTTGCTGAGTACAATCTGTTATCAGTGCAACGGATCTTCACATATTTTAGCCAAATCTGTAATCGCAAACTGACTGTGGTCGAGTGAGGTTGGGAGGAAAATTTATATTAGAAATCAAGTAAAATAAAGTGCTAATTATCTATCAGAAAAATTTAATTTGTATTTATTTTACAACATTTATTGGTCCTTCGTGAAGCCGGATATTAAAGGAAAATAGAGATTTTGTGATCATTTGTGAAATTTTATGAGATTGCAGCGAAGTTCATTGTTTGTGGGATCATAATTGGGAGAAGAAGTAAATTAGAACAATAAAGCGGTATCTTATTATTCATTGAGGACAAACTGTAAGTAAAAATTTCAATTTACGTGCTGTCTAAATTTGGAAACTAAACAACAGTGAAATTTAATTGGATGCGAGAAACATAATCTTCCTGATTTAAATTGGAGAAACTTCGTAATTCGAGCAAAGCGCAAAGGGTGATTGATTAGACTGTGCATAACGGATGTGCAGTACCGCAATGTATTTAATTTGAGATGAACAAAGGAGCCAGTCATACTCGTGACATGCACTTAAACAATTATTCAGAATTATCATACAATCTGAAGAATAATTATTCCAGAAATTGAAAGTTTATTTGTTGCACTAACTTTATGTGTTATATGTTGAATATTGTGTTAATTATTGAAAATATACATACATTTTTTAAAGTTATTATACACATTTATATAATTAAACAACATTGTGAGTAACTTAAATTTCAAAGCTTCATCGATCAATATAAACATATTTTAGTTAATTAAGACTGTGCGTGAAATATCTGTGCCTGTGGTTCGTAGTACATATATCGGACTTTATACTATTATCGGGTTTAGATTGGCGTATCAAGTCTAGTTTTAACATTTCGTAAGACTCTATATTTCATAGCTATCTCGTGTAATACGTATAAAATGGAAATTATTAAAGCTAAGCGCGGTCGTGTTAAAGGTATGGTGACCAGAATCGCTTCGTATTGCGAGAGTATTGTCGATGATACGTCCCTTGAATCTTTGCAAGAAAGGTTAGATAAACTCAATGAAGCTTGGACAGAATTCGGACAAATTCAGAATCAAATGTACCAATTTTGTAATGAACCCGGGTATGTCGATCAAGAGGTTGAGAATGAACAATCCGAATCAAAATATTTTAGTGCAAAGGTGCAACTTTCTCAAGCCATTAAAGAGCGTCAGAACAGAGAACCTATCGATCCTAATGCAGTTAATCGCCTTGCTGATCAGCAAGCTAGTTTTCTCGAAAAATTCTCTAGAACTTGCGTAAATTCTGCGACTTCTGATACAAAACTACCCAAAATCACAATTCCATCATTTTCTGGGAATTATGCTGAGTGGGTATCCTTTCGTGATTTATATATCGGGACAGTTCACGATAATTCCAACTTAACCGACACTCAGAAATTTCACTACCTTAAAGGCTTGCTGAAGGATGAAGCGGCTGGGTTGCTCCGGCACATTCCAATATCTCAGGACAATTATCAGCAAGCTTGGGAAAGGCTTAATAAGCCATATAACAAGACAAACCAAATTGTAAAATCATTTATCAAAAATTTTTTTAGTTTACCTTCTCTTTCAAATCCATCAGCGCATGCACTGAGAAAGCTTTCAGATGGATCTGATGAGCTTATTCGAGGTCTGAAGGCACTAGGTAGTAAAGTAGAAGAACGTGATCCTTGGATTATATATTTGCTTCTGAATAAAGTTGATTCTAACACAAGACAATATTGGGCAGAGGAAACCACAGACGTAGAGTTTCCAACCATACAACAGTTGTTAGACTTTCTCGACAAACGATGTCGTGCTCTTGAAGATTCACAGACCCCAGTTCGCAATCCTCACTCGACCTACAAATAAACAAATTCGCCTAACATAGTTAAAAGTTTGCATTCATCGTCAAATTCGTCCTGTCCCAAATGTAAAGGGGAACATTCTCTGTTTTATTGTCCTGTGGTCCAATCATCTGATGTTGTTTCTCGTCGAAATTTGGTCAGCGATAGCCGCTTATGTTTTAATTGCTTACGTCCAGGACATACTGCATCTTCATGCAAGTCCAAACAGTCTTGTCGACGTTGTCATCGCCGACATCATACATTAGTACACATGCAGCAAGATTATAATCACTCTCATCGCGATCCTTCACACAAGGTCTCTCATGCATCTAAAACTAATCTATCGGTTCCTGGGTCATCATCGGCTGCTATTAGCACTCCTGAAAATTCGGAGGTAACGTCCAAGCAACCATTGCTATATGAAAACAATCAAACATATCCTGCAGTTTTGAGTACTCATTCCATGTCACATCAAATATCCTGTCCTATGTCGCTTCTTCCCACTGCATTAGTACATCTTCAGGATTCGCGAGGTCAGATTCACACCTGTCGCATACTACTCGATTCGGGCTCTCAGGTTTCATTCGTGACAGACTCGTGTGTACGTAGATTAGGATTAAGACGTAGGCATGCTAAGGTTCACGTCACAGGCGTATCTTCTACAGGCGCTGGCACAACTAAAGGAGTCGTTGAACTTGATCTTTTTTCTCGTGTCAATTCGAAGAGCATCTTTATTAAAGCCTTCATTCTCAATAGGATTACATTTCTGCTACCAAGTACGAATTTGAATACCAACTCATTTGAAAGTTTTTCATCATTATCATTGGCGGATCCAACGTATAATGTAGCGGGTCAAATTGATATCCTCTTAGGTGCTGATAAGATATTTCATGTAATGGAAGAAGGTTGTATCAAATCCGATGAATTCGGTCCCGTAGCACAGCTGACAATCTTCGGATGGGTGATAGCCGGGAATATTATCAATCATCTCAAAAATCACGACAACATCTCTTCTTGTATTTGTACTTATCATTCAGAATTGGACATCGACGCAAGTATTCAGAGATTCTGGGAGATCGAAAATATTTCAAACGAAGCAACCTTCACTCCCGACGAACAAGCAGCTGAGACTCATTTCGTACAAACTCATACGCGTTCTGGTGATGGTAGATATGTAGTTGAATTGCCTTTCAAAGGCAGTCCGTTAATTCTTGGCGACAATTTCTCGGCAGCCATGGCTCGGTTGCAATCTATGGAACAACGCTTTCAAAAAAATGTTAAATTGAAACAAGAATATCATAAGTTTATGCAGGAGTATCTAACTATGGGTCACATGAAACTAATTCCAATTAACGAGATTAATACAGACACTCACGCTTACCTGCCTCATCATGCAGTGTTTAAACTGGACAGCTCGACGACAAAGCTTCGCGTCGTCTTTGATGGATCCTACAAGACGCTGTCTGGTATATCATTAAACGATATTCTACTCATTGGCCCACCAATTCAACGAGATTTGTTGTCTGTTTGTCTTCGTTTTCGTCGCCATAAATATGCGTTCACTGCCGACATTGAGAAAATGTTTAGGCAAATCTGGGTTTCTCAAAAACATTTGGACTTTCAACACATCCTTTGGCGTTTTTCACCTGATGATCCTATTCAACATTATCGGCTAACAAGGGTAACCTACGGTACAGCTTGTGCACCCTTTCTAGCTGTTCGAACCTTACAGCAATTGGCTTCCGACTATCAAGATATTCTACCTCGGGCTTCCAAAGCTATTCTTGAATCTTTCTATGTCGACGATGTTATGACGGGAGCTGATTCTACTGGAGATATAATTTCGCTGAAAGATGATTTGATTCGGTTACTTGAATATGCAGGGTTCAAACTTCGGAAATTTAGCAGCAACTGTTGGCCCTTATTGACCTCATTACCACAAGAACATTGCGAATTGTCTCCACTGGTAATCAAAGACGATTCAAAATCTGTGAAAGCTCTCGGGTTACAGTGGTTTCCAGCTGTTGACACTTTCTCGTTCAAAGTTTCATTACCTTGTGAGATGCTTGCAACCAAACGCAAAATACTCTCGGATGCTTCCAGAATCTTCGATCCATTATGATTTCTCACACCTGTTACTGTTACTATCAAGATCTTTCTTCAACAGCTTTGGCTTCATAATTTAGATTGGGATGATTTAATACATACAAGACACATATTTAATACCGGATAGCCTAGCTGAAAGATGGATCATCTTAAGGAATGATCTAGCTAATGTGGAAAAACTTCACATACCAAGACACATATGGACGTCAGCTGAAGACATTGAACTACACGGATTTTCCGATGCCTCGGAAAATGCATTTGCAGTGTTCCATATTCGCCTAATTGCAGCTAAGAGCAAAGTTGCTCCATTAAAGCAGATCTCTTTGCCTCGTTTAGAACTTTGTGCATCTGTGATGTTAAGTCGTCTCTTCATAAAAGTAAGAGACTCACTCGTAGTGCCATCTTGTAAAAAATTTGCATGGACTGACTCACAAATAGACCTACACTGGCTTTCATCTGTACCTCGCCGCTGGAAATCGTTTATTGCAAATAGAACATCGGAAATATTGGAAACATCACCCAGACAACATTGGAGACATGTAAAGTCATCTTCAAATCCAGCAGACTGTGCTTCGCGTGGTATCTTAGCATCCAACTTAATGAGTCATGAGCTTTGGTGGCAAGGTCCTCATTGGCTTCAAGTTACACCTGAAGACTGGATAACTTCGAACGCAATATCTCAAAACGAAGAAGTTGACGCAAAAACCGAGGAAAGAAGCAATTTTGTTCAGGCCTTTGTCGTTGACCATAATTAATCTTTATTGGATGAACTAATGGCAAAATTTTCAAATTGGATACGACTACTTAGAGTTTACGCTAGTTGTTTGCGATACGCGCACAATCTTAAAAAACGTGCATGCCCACATTTAAGAAGATCAGGTCCCCTTCAAGCTGATGAAATCAAATATGCAAGTCATTTGCTTACATTGCATGTACAGAGACTAGCATTCTCATTCGAGCTTCAAAAGCTGCGAAATAATCGACAACTATCATTGAAAAGCCAGCTTGTCAAGCTATCATCATTTCTCGATGATCAAGGCATACTTCGTGTTGGAGGAAGAATCCAACACTCTGCTCTTTCATTTAAAACCAAGCACCCAATCATTCTTCCAAAATCACATGCCTTTACTCGTTTGATAATCAAATACTATCATAATCAGAACTGCCACGCGGGTGCAACAGAACTACTTGTTATTCTACGACAGGAATATTGGATTTTAGCCTGTCGAAACTTGGTGCGAAAGATCATTCACGAGTGTATTTCATGCTTTCGTCAGCGCCAAACTTCTGTTCACCAGATGATGGGTGGCTTACCTGCTCAACGAATTAACTATGCTCGACCGTTCTCGCAGGTTGGCATTGATTATGCTGGTCCTTTATTACTCCGATTACATCGTGGGAGAAATTCAAGACATACCAAAGGATATATATGCCTATTTGTTTGTTTCACGACCAAGGCATTGCACTTAGAATTGGTAAGCGACCTAACTACGGATGCCTTCCTCGCCGCTTTAAAACGCTTCATTTCACGCAGAGGTAAATGTGTTCATATCTACTCCGATAATGGGACGAATTTTAAAGGCGCTCAACGAAAACTGTCTGAAATGCATGCTCTGCTACAGTCCGAGTCCCATAACAACATTGTACAGGATTATCTTTCCATGGATGGAATCATGTGGTGTTTCATTCCTCCTGCAGCTCCTCATTTCGGAGGACTGTGGGAAGCTTCTATCAAATCCGTTAAAACCCACATGAAGCGAGTCATTGGTAACAACGTTCTAACCTATGAAGAAATGTATACCGTTTTAACCCAGCACGAAGCTTTGCTTAACTCTAGGCCATTATGTCCAATTTCTGATCATGACTTAGATATTCTAACTCCTGCTCATTTTCTTATAAGTCAACCTTATATAGCTCTTCCAGAACCTGATCTGTCAAACATACCGCAGTCACGACTAAAAAATTGGGAACTTCTGCAAAACATGATGCGAGGTTTCTGGAGAAGATGGCATCTGGAATATTTTACCTCTCTGCAGCAGCGAGCTAAGTGGTGCACACCCGTCAAGGAAATCAGTGTGGGTGATCTGGTTGTACTTAAGGAACCAAACTTGCCTCCATCAAAGTGGGCTCTAGCACGCGTTGAGGAAATCCATCCAGGTCCAGATGGTCTCTCTCGTGTTTTCACAATTCGCTCGGCTACTGGCAGGCACTTGCGCCCTATTACCAAAATTGTTCCTTTACCCATGAAGTAAACCTGGATTCTCCAGCGGACGCCGGGATGTTCGGAAATATTTGTAATAATAAAACTTGTCTTATCATTTATATGAAATAGTTGTTTGTTGTAGTAACTTGCTAAATATTTCATTGTATTAAATTACTATTGTCATTAACATAATTTCAAGTTGCAATCTATTCTATTTGAAGTCATTGTTAACAATTCTCTCTGTATATGCTGTAAAACAACGTCACTCGATCGATTATCCATTGTTCTTTGCTGAGTACAATCTGTTATCAGTGCAACGGATCTTCACATATTTTAGCCAAATCTGTAATCGCAAACTGACTGTGGTCGAGTGAGGTTGGGAGGAAAATTTATATTAGAAATCAAGTAAAATAAAGTGCTAATTATCTATCAGAAAAATTTAATTTGTATTTATTTTACAACATTTATTGGTCCTTCGTGAAGCCGGATATTAAAGGAAAATAGAGATTTTGTGATCATTTGTGAAATTTTATGAGATTGCAGCGAAGTTCATTGTTTGTGGGATCATAATTGGGAGAAGAAGTAAATTAGAACAATAAAGCGGTATCTTATTATTCATTGAGGACAAACTGTAAGTAAAAATTTCAATTTACGTGCTGTCTAAATTTGGAAACTAAACAACAGTGAAATTTAATTGGATGCGAGAAACATAATCTTCCTGATTTAAATTGGAGAAACTTCGTAATTCGAGCAAAGCGCAAAGGGTGATTGATTAGACTGTGCATAACGGATGTGCAGTACCGCAATGTATTTAATTTGAGATGAACAAAGGAGCCAGTCATACTCGTGACATGCACTTAAACAATTATTCAGAATTATCATACAATCTGAAGAATAATTATTCCAGAAATTGAAAGTTTATTTGTTGCACTAACTTTATGTGTTATATGTTGAATATTGTGTTAATTATTGAAAATATACATACATTTTTTAAAGTTATTATACACATTTATATAATTAAACAACATTGTGAGTAACTTAAATTTCAAAGCTTCGTCGATCAATATAAACATATTTTAGTTAATTAAGACTGTGCGTGAAATATCTGTGCCTGTGGTTCGTAGTACATATATCGGACTTTATACTATTATCGGGTTTAGATTTGCGTATCAAGTCTAGTTTTAACATTTCGTAAGACTCTATATTTCATAGCTATCTCGTGTAATACGTATAAAATGGAAATTATTAAAGCTAAGCGCGGTCGTGTTAAAGATATGGTGACCAGAATCGCTTCGTATTGCGAGAGTATTGTCGATGATACGTCCCTTGAATCCTTGCAAGAAAGGTTAGATAAACTCAATGAAGCTTGGACAGAATTCGGACAAATTCAGAATCAAATGTACCAATTTTGTAATGAACCCGGGTATGTCGATCAAGAGGTTGAGAATGAACAATCCGAATCAAAATATTTTAGTGCAAAGGTGCAACTTTCTCAAGCCATTAAAGAGCGTCAGAACAGAGAACCTATCGATCCTAATGCAGTTAATCGCCTTGCTGATCAGCAAGCTAGTTTTCTCGAAAAATTCTCTAGAACTTGCGTAAATTCTGCGACTTCTGATACAAAACTACCCAAAATCACAATTCCATCATTTTCTGGGAATTATGCTGAGTGGGTATCCTTTCGTGATTTATATATCGGGACAGTTCACGATAATTCCAACTTAACCGACACTCAGAAATTTCACTACCTTAAAGGCTTGCTGAAGGATGAAGCGGCTGGGTTGCTCCGGCACATTCCAATATCTCAGGACAATTATCAGCAAGCTTGGGAAAGGCTTAATAAGCGATATAACAAGACAAACCAAATTGTAAAATCATTTATCAAAAATTTTTTTAGTTTACCTTCTCTTTCAAATCCATCAGCGCATGCACTGAGAAAGCTTTCAGATGGATCTGATGAGCTTATTCGAGGTCTGAAGGCACTAGGTAGTAAAGTAGAAGAACGTGATCCTTGGATTATATATTTGCTTCTGAATAAAGTTGATTCTAACACAAGACAATATTGGGCAGAGGAAACCACAGACGTAGAGTTTCCAACCATACAACAGTTGTTAGACTTTCTCGACAAACGATGTCGTGCTCTTGAAGATTCACAGACCCCAGTTCGCAATCCTCACTCGACCTACAAACAAACAAATTCGCCTAACATAGTTAAAAGTTTGCATTCATCGTCAAATTCGTCCTGTCCCAAATGTAAAGGGGAACATTCTCTGTTTTATTGTCCTGTGGTCCAATCATCTGATGTTGTTTCTCGTCGAAATTTGGTCAGCGATAGCCGCTTATGTTTTAATTGCTTACGTCCAGGACATACTGCATCTTCATGCAAGTCCAAACAGTCTTGTCGACGTTGTCATCGCCGACATCATACATTAGTACACATGCAGCAAGATTATAATCACTCTCATCGCGATCCTTCACACAAGGTCTCTCATGCATCTAAAACTAATCTATCGGTTCCTGGGTCATCATCGGCTGCTATTAGCACTCCTGAAAATTCGGAGGTAACGTCCAAGCAACCATTGCTATATGAAAACAATCAAACATATCCTACAGTTTTGAGTACTCATTCCATGTCACATCAAATATCCTGTCCTATGTCGCTTCTTCCCACTGCATTAGTACATCTTCAGGATTCGCGAGGTCAGATTCACACCTGTCGCATACTACTCGATTCGGGCTCTCAGGTTTCATTCGTGACAGACTCGTGTGTACGTAGATTAGGATTAAGACGTAGGCATGCTAAGGTTCACGTCACAGGCGTATCTTCTACAGGCGCTGGCACAACTAAAGGAGTCGTTGAACTTGAACTTTTTTCTCGTGTCAATTCGAAGAGCATCTTTATTAAAGCCTTCATTCTCAATAGGATTACATTTCTGCTACCAAGTACGAATTTGAATACCAACTCATTTGAAAGTTTTTCATCATTATCATTGGCGGATCCAACGTATAATGTAGCGGGTCAAATTAATATCCTCTTAGGTGCTGATAAGATATTTCATGTAATGGAAGAAGGTTGTATCAAATCCGATGAATTCGGTCCCGTAGCACAGCTGACAATCTTCGGATGGGTGATAGCCGGGAATATTATCAATCATCTCAAAAATCACGACAACATCTCTTCTTGTATTTGTACTTATCATTCAGAATTGGACATCGACGCAAGTATTCAGAGATTCTGGGAGATCGAAAATATTTCAAACGAAGCAACCTTCACTCCCGACGAACAAGCAGCTGAGACTCATTTCGTACAAACTCATACGCGTTCTGGTGATGGTAGATATGTAGTTGAATTGCCTTTCAAAGGCAGTCCGTTAATTCTTGGCGACAATTTCTCGGCAGCCATGGCTCGGTTGCAATCTATGGAACAACGCTTTCAAAAAAATGTTAAATTGAAACAAGAATATCATAAGTTTATGCAGGAGTATCTAACTATGGGTCACATGAAACTAATTCCAATTAACGAGATTAATACAGACACTCACGCTTACCTGCCTCATCATGCAGTGTTTAAACTGGACAGCTCGACGACAAAGCTTCGCGTCGTCTTTGATGGATCCTACAAGACGCTGTCTGGTATATCATTAAACGATATTCTACTCATTGGCCCACCAATTCAACGAGATTTGTTGTCTGTTTGTCTTCGTTTTCGTCGCCATAAATATGCGTTCACTGCCGACATTGAGAAAATGTTTAGGCAAATCTGGGTTTCTCAAAAACATTTGGACTTTCAACGCATCCTTTGGCGTTTTTCACCTGATGATCCTATTCAACATTATCGGCTAACAACGGTAACCTACGGTACAGCTTGTGCACCCTTTCTAGCTGTTCGAACCTTACAGCAATTGGCTTCCGACTATCAAGATATTCTACCTCGGGCTTCCAAAGCTATTCTTGAATCTTTCTATGTCGACGATGTTATGACGGGAGCTGATTCTACTGGAGATATAATTTCGCTGAAAGATGATTTGATTCGGTTACTTGAATATGCAGCGTTCAAACTTCGGAAATTTAGCAGCAACTGTTGGCCCTTATTGACCTCATTACCACAAGAACATTGCGAATTGTCTCCACTGGAAATCAAAGACGATTCAAAATCTGTGAAAGCTCTCGGGTTACAGTGGTTTCCAGCTGTTGACACTTTCTCGTTCAAAGTTTCATTACATTGTGAGATGCTTGCAACCAAATGCAAAATACTCTCGGATGCTTTCAGAATCTTCGATCCATTAGGATTTCTCACACCTGTTACTGTTACTATCAAGATCTTTCTTCATAGCTTTGGCTTCATAATTTAGATTGGGATGATTTAATACCGGATAGCCTAGCTGAAGGATGGATCATCTTAAGGAATGATCTAGCTAATGTGGAAAAACTTCACATACCAAGACACATATGGACGTCAGCTGAAGACATTGAACTACACGGATTTTCCGATGCCTCGGAAAATGCATTTGCAGTGTTCCATATTCGCCTAACTGCAGCTAAGAGCAAAGTTGCTCCATTAAAACAGATCTCTTTGCCTCGTTTAGAACTTTGTGCATCTGTGATGTTAAGTCGTCTCTTCATAAAAGTAAGAGACTCACTCGTAGTGCCATCTTGTAAAAAATTTGCATGGACTGACTCACAAATAGACCTACACTGGCTTTCATCTGTACCTCGCCGCTGGAAATCGTTTATTGCAAATAGAACATCGGAAATATTGGAAACATCACCCAGACAACATTGGAGACATGTAAAGTCATCTTCAAATCCAGCAGACTGTGCTTCGCGTGGTATCTTAGCATCCAACTTAATGAGTCATGAGCTTTGGTGGCAAGGTCCTCATTGGCTTCAAGTTACACCTGAAGACTGGATAACTTCGAACGCAATATCTCAAAACGAAGAAGTGGACGCAAAAACCGAGGAAAGAAGCAATTTTGTTCAGGCCTTTGTCGTTGAGCATAAGGAATCTTTATTGGATGAACTAATGGCAAAATTTTCAAATTGGATACGACTACTTAGAGTTTACGCTAGTTGTTTGCGATACGCGCACAATCTTAAAAAACGTGCATGCCCACATTTAAGAAGATCAGGTCCCCTTCAAGCTGATGAAATCAAATATGCAAGTCATTTGCTTACATTGCATGTACAGAGACTAGCATTCTCATTCGAGCTTCAAAAGCTGCGAAATAATCGACAACTATCATTGAAAAGCCAGCTTGTCAAGCTATCATCATTTCTCGATGATCAAGGCATACTTCGTGTTGGAGGAAGAATCCAACACTCTGCTCTTTCATTTAAAACCAAGCACCCAATCATTCTTCCAAAATCACATGCCTTTACTCGTTTGATAATCAAATACTATCATAATCAGAACTGCCACGCGGGTGCAACAGAACTACTTGTTATTCTACGACAGGAATATTGGATTTTAGCCTGTCGAAACTTGGTGCGAAAGATCATTCACGAGTGTATTTCATGCTTTCGTCAGCGCCAAACTTCTGTTCACCAGATGATGGGTGACTTACCTGCTCAACGAATTAACTATGCTCGACCGTTCTCGCAGGTTGGCATTGATTATGCTGGTCCTTTATTACTCCGATTACATCGTGGGAGAAATTCAAGACATACCAAAGGATATATATGCCTATTTGTTTGTTTCACGACCAAGGCATTGCACTTAGAATTGGTAAGCGACCTAACTACGGATGCCTTCCTCGCCGCTTTAAAACGCTTCATTTCACGCAGAGGTAAATGTGTTCATATCTACTCCGATAATGGGACGAATTTTAAAGGCGCTCAACGAAAACTGTCTGAAATGCATGCTCTGCTACAGTCCGAGTCCCATAACAACATTGTACAGGATTATCTTTCCATGGATGGAATCATGTGGTGTTTCATTCCTCCTGCAGCTCCTCATTTCGGAGGACTGTGGGAAGCTTCTATCAAATCCGTTAAAACCCACATGAAGCGAGTCATTGGTAACAACGTTCTAACCTATGAAGAAATGTATACCGTTTTAACCCAGCACGAAGCTTTGCTTAACTCTAGGCCATTATGTCCAATTTCTGATCATGACTTAGATATTCTAACTCCTGCTCATTTTCTTATAGGTCAACCTTATACAGCACTTCCAGAACCTGATCTGTCAAACATACCGCAGTCACGACTAAAAAATTGGGAACTTCTGCAAAACATGATGCGAGGTTTCTGGAGAAGATGGCATCTGGAATATTTTACCTCTCTGCAGCAGCGAGCTAAGTGGTGCACACCCGTCAAGGAAATCAGTGTGGGTGATCTGGTTGTACTTAAGGAACCAAACTTGCCTCCATCAAAGTGGGCTCTAGCACGCGTTGAGGAAATCCATCCAGGTCCAGATGGTCTCTCTCGTGTTTTCACAATTCGCTCGGCTACTGGCAGGCACTTGCGCCCTATTACCAAAATTGTTCCTTTACCCATGAAGTAAACCTGGATTCTCCAGCGGACGCCGGGATGTTCGGAAATATTTGTAATAATAAAACTTGTCTTATCATTTATATGAAATAGTTGTTTGTTGTAGTAACTTGCTAAATATTTCATTGTATTAAATTACTATTGTCATTAACATAATTTCAAGTTGCAATCTATTCTATTTGAAGTCATTGTTAACAATTCTCTCTGTATATGCTGTAAAACAACGTCACTCGATCGATTATCCATTGTTCTTTGCTGAGTACAATCTGTTATCAGTGCAACGGATCTTCACATAGTTTAGCCAAATCTGTAATCGCAAACTGACTGTGGTCGAGTGAGGTTGGGAGGAAAATTTATATTAGAAATCAAGTAAAATAAAGTGCTAATTATCTATCAGAAAAATTTAATTTGTATTTATTTTACAACATTTATTGGTCCTTCGTGAAGCCGGATATTAAAGGAAAATAGAGATTTTGTGATCATTTGTGAAATTTTATGAGATTGCAGCGAAGTTCATTGTTTGTGGGATCATAATTGGGAGAAGAAGTAAATTAGAACAATAAAGCGGTATCTTATTATTCATTGAGGACAAACTGTAAGTAAAAATTTCAATTTACGTGCTGTCTAAATTTGGAAACTAAACAACAGTGAAATTTAATTGGATGCGAGAAACATAATCTTCCTGATTTAAATTGGAGAAACTTCGTAATTCGAGCAAAGCGCAAAGGGTGATTGATTAGACTGTGCATAACGGATGTGCAGTACCGCAATGTATTTAATTTGAGATGAACAAAGGAGCCAGTCATACTCGTGACATGCACTTAAACAATTATATTCAGAATTATCATACAATCTGAAGAATAATTATTCCAGAAATTGAAAGTTTATTTGTTGCACTAACTTTATGTGTTATATGTTGAATATTGTGTTAATTATTGAAAATATACATACATTTTTTAAAGTTATTATACACATTTATATAATTAAACAACATTGTGAGTAACTTAAATTTCAAAGCTTCATCGATCAATATAAACATATTTTAGTTAATTAAGACTGTGCGTGAAATATCTGTGCCTGTGGTTCGTAGTACATATATCGGACTTTATACTATTATCGGGTTTAGATTTGCGTATCAAGTCTAGTTTTAACATTTCGTAAGACTCTATATTTCATAGCTATCTCGTGTAATACGTATAAAATGGAAATTATTAAAGCTAAGCGCGGTCGTGTTAAAGGTATGGTGACCAGAATCGCTTCGTATTGCGAGAGTATTGTCGATGATACGTCCCTTGAATCTTTGCAAGAAAGGTTAGATAAACTCAATGAAGCTTGGACAGAATTCGGACAAATTCAGAATCAAATGTACCAATTTTGTAATGAACCCGGGTATGTCGATCAAGAGGTTGAGAATGAACAATCCGAATCAAAATATTTTAGTGCAAAGGTGCAACTTTCTCAAGCCATTAAAGAGCGTCAGAACAGAGAACCTATCGATCCTAATGCAGTTAATCGCCTTGCTGATCAGCAAGCTAGTTTTCTCGAAAAATTCTCTAGAACTTGCGTAAATTCTGCGACTTCTGATACAAAACTACCCAAAATCACAATTCCATCATTTTCTGGGAATTATGCTGAGTGGGTATCCTTTCGTGATTTATATATCGGGACAGTTCACGATAATTCCAACTTAACCGACACTCAGAAATTTCACTACCTTAAAGGCTTGCTGAAGGATGAAGCGGCTGGGTTGCTCCGGCACATTCCAATATCTCAGGACAATTATCAGCAAGCTTGGGAAAGGCTTAATAAGCGATATAACAAGACAAACCAAATTGTAAAATCATTTATCAAAAATTTTTTTAGTTTACCTTCTCTTTCAAATCCATCAGCGCATGCACTGAGAAAGCTTTCAGATGGATCTGATGAGCTTATTCGAGGTCTGAAGGCACTAGGTAGTAAAGTAGAAGAACGTGATCCTTGGATTATATATTTGCTTCTGAATAAAGTTGATTCTAACACAAGACAATATTGGGCAGAGGAAACCACAGACGTAGAGTTTCCAACCATACAACAGTTGTTAGACTTTCTCGACAAACGATGTCGTGCTCTTGAAGATTCACAGACCCCAGTTCGCAATCCTCACTCGACCTACAAACAAACAAATTCGCCTAACATAGTTAAAAGTTTGCATTCATCGTCAAATTCGTCCTGTCCCAAATGTAAAGGGGAACATTCTCTGTTTTATTGTCCTGTGGTCCAATCATCTGATGTTGTTTCTCGTCGAAATTTGGTCAGCGATAGCCGCTTATGTTTTAATTGCTTACGTCCAGGACATACTGCATCTTCATGCAAGTCCAAACAGTCTTGTCGACGTTGTCATCGCCGACATCATACATTAGTACACATGCAGCAAGATTATAATCACTCTCATCACGATCCTTCACACAAGGTCTCTCATGCATCTAAAACTAATCTATCGGTTCCTGGGTCATCATCGGCTGCTATTAGCACTCCTGAAAATTCGGAGGTAACGTCCAAGCAATCATTGCTATATGAAAACAATCAAACATATCCTACAGTTTTGAGTACTCATTCCATGTCACATCAAATATCCTGTCCTATGTCGCTTCTTCCCACTGCATTAGTACATCTTCAGGATTCGCGAGGTCAGATTCACACCTGTCGCATACTACTCGATTCGGGCTCTCAGGTTTCATTCGTGACAGACTCGTGTGTACGTAGATTAGGATTAAGACGTAGGCATGCTAAGGTTCACGTCACAGGCGTATCTTCTACAGGCGCTGGCACAACTAAAGGAGTCGTTGAACTTGAACTTTTTTCTCGTGTCAATTCGAAGAGCATCTTTATTAAAGCCTTCATTCTCAATAGGATTACATCTCTGCTACCAAGTACGAATTTGAATACCAACTCATTTGAAAGTTTTTCATCATTATCATTGGCGGATCCAACGTATAATGTAGCGGGTCAAATTGATATCCTCTTAGGTGCTGATAAGATATTTCATGTAATGGAAGAAGGTTGTATCAAATCCGATGAATTCGGTCCCGTAGCACAGCTGACAATCTTCGGATGGGTGATAGCCGGGAATATTATCAATCATCTCAAAAATCACGACAACATCTCTTCTTGTATTTGTACTTATCATTCAGAATTGGACATCGACGCAAGTATTCAAAGATTCTGGGAGATCGAAAATATTTCAAACGAAGCAACCTTCACTCCCGACGAACAAGCAGCTGAGACTCATTTCGTACAAACTCATACGCGTTCTGGTGATGGTAGATATGTAGTTGAATTGCCTTTCAAAGGCAGTCCGTTAATTCTTGGCGACAATTTCTCGGCAGCCATGGCTCGGTTGCAATCTATGGAACAACGCTTTCAAAAAAATGTTAAATTGAAACAAGAATATCATAAGTTTATGCAGGAGTATCTAACTATGGGTCACATGAAACTAATTCCAATTAACGAGATTAATACAGACACTCACGCTTACCTGCCTCATCATGCAGTGTTTAAACTGGACAGCTCGACGACAAAGCTTCGCGTCGTCTTTGATGGATCCTACAAGACGCTGTCTGGTATATCATTAAACGATATTCTACTCATTGGCCCACCAATTCAACGAGATTTGTTGTCTGTTTGTCTTCGTTTTCGTCGCCATAAATATGCGTTCACTGCCGACATTGAGAAAATGTTTAGGCAAATCTGGGTTTCTCAAAAACATTTGGACTTTCAACGCATCCTTTGGCGTTTTTCACCTGATGATCCTATTCAACATTATCGGCTAACAACGGTAACCTACGGTACAGCTTGTGCACCCTTTCTAGCTGTTCGAACCTTACAGCAATTGGCTTCCGACTATCAAGATATTCTACCTCGGGCTTCCAAAGCTATTCTTGAATCTTTCTATGTCGACGATGTTATGACGGGAGCTGATTCTACTGGAGATATAATTTCGCTGAAAGATGATTTGATTCGGTTACTTGAATATGCAGGGTTCAAACTTCGGAAATTTAGCAGCAACTGTTGGCCCTTATTGACCTCATTACCACAAGAACATTGCGAATTGTCTCCACTGGAAATCAAAGACGATTCAAAATCTGTGAAAGCTCTCGGGTTACAGTGGTTTCCAGCTGTTGACACTTTCTCGTTCAAAGTTTCATTACCTTGTGAGATGCTTGCAACCAAACGCAAAATACTCTCGGATGCTTCCAGAATCTTCGATCCATTATGATTTCTCACACCTGTTACTGTTACTATCAAGATCTTTCTTCAACAGCTTTGGCTTCATAATTTAGATTGGGATGATTTAATACCGGATAGCCTAGCTGAAAGATGGATCATCTTAAGGAATGATCTAGCTAATGTGGAAAAACTTCACATACCAAGACACATATGGACGTCAGCTGAAGACATTGAACTACACGGATTTTCCGATGCCTCGGAAAATGCATTTGCTGCTGTTATTTATTGCCGCAGCCGTGATCAAAATGGAGTGTTCCATATTCGCCTAATTGCAGCTAAGAGCAAAGTTGCTCCATTAAAACAGATCTCTTTGCCTCGTTTAGAACTTTGTGCATCTGTGATTTTAAGTCGTCTCTTCATAAAAGTAAGAGACTCACTCGTAGTGCCATCTTGTAAAAAATTTGCATGGACTGACTCACAAATAGTCCTACACTGGCTTTCATCTGTACCTCGCCGCTGGAAATCGTTTATTGCAAATAGAACATCGGAAATATTGGAAACATCACCCAGACAACATTGGAGACATGTAAAGTCATCTTCAAATCCAGCAGACTGTGCTTCGCGTGGTATCTTAGCATCCAACTTAATGAGTCATGAGCTTTGGTGGCAAGGTCCTCATTGGCTTCAAGTTACACCTGAAGACTGGATAACTTCGAACGCAATATCTCAAAACGAAGAAGTGGACGCAAAAACCGAGGAAAGAAGCAATTTTGTTCAGGCCTTTGTCGTTGAGCATAAGGAATCTTTATTGGATGAACTAATGGCAAAATTTTCAAATTGGATACGACTACTTAGAGTTTACGCTAGTTGTTTGCGATACGCGCACAATCTTAAAAAACGTGCATGCCCACATTTAAGAAGATCAGGTCCCCTTCAAGCTGATGAAATCAAATATGCAAGTCATTTGCTTACATTGCATGTACAGAGACTAGCATTCTCATTAGAGCTTCAAAAGCTGCGAAATAATCGACAACTATCATTGAAAAGCCAGCTTGTCAAGCTATCATCATTTCTCGATGATCAAGGCATACTTCGTGTTGGAGGAAGAATCCAACACTCTGCTCTTTCATTTAAAACCAAGCACCCAATCATTCTTCCAAAATCACATGCCTTTACTCGTTTGATAATCAAATACTATCATAATCAGAACTGCCACGCGGGTGCAACAGAACTACTTGTTATTCTACGACAGGAATATTGGATTTTAGCCTGTCGAAACTTGGTGCGAAAGATCATTCACGAGTGTATTTCATGCTTTCGTCAGCGCCAAACTTCTGTTCACCAGATGATGGGTGACTTACCTGCTCAACGAATTAACTATGCTCGACCGTTCTCGCAGGTTGGCATTGATTATGCTGGTCCTTTATTACTCCGATTACATCGTGGGAGAAATTCAAGACATACCAAAGGATATATATGCCTATTTGTTTGTTTCACGACCAAGGCATTGCACTTAGAATTGGTAAGCGACCTAACTACGGATGCCTTCCTCGCCGCTTTAAAACGCTTCATTTCACGCAGAGGTAAATGTGTTCATATCTACTCCGATAATGGGACGAATTTTAAAGGCGCTCAACGAAAACTGTCTGAAATGCATGCTCTGCTACAGTCCGAGTCCCATAACAACATTGTACAGGATTATCTTTCCATGGATGGAATCATGTGGTGTTTCATTCCTCCTGCAGCTCCTCATTTCGGAGGACTGTGGGAAGCTTCTATCAAATCCGTTAAAACCCACATGAAGCGAGTCATTGGTAACAACGTTCTAACCTATGAAGAAATGTATACCGTTTTAACCCAGCACGAAGCTTTGCTTAACTCTAGGCCATTATGTCCAATTTCTGATCATGACTTAGATATTCTAACTCCTGCTCATTTTCTTATAGGTCAACCTTATACAGCACTTCCAGAACCTGATCTGTAAAACATACCGCAGTCACGACTAAAAAATTGGGAACTTCTGCAAAACATGATGCGAGGTTTCTGGAGAAGATGGCATCTGGAATATTTTACCTCTCTGCAGCAGCGAGCTAAGTGGTGCACACCCGTCAAGGAAATCAGTGTGGGTGATCTGGTTGTACTTAAGGAACCAAACTTGCCTCCATCAAAGTGGGCTCTAGCACGCGTTGAGGAAATCCATCCAGGTCCAGATGGTCTCTCTCGTGTTTTCACAATTCGCTCGGCTACTGGCAGGCACTTGCGCCCTATTACCAAAATTGTTCCTTTACCCATGAAGTAAACCTGGATTCTCCAGCGGACGCCGGGATGTTCGGAAATATTTGTAATAATAAAACTTGTCTTATCATTTATATGAAATAGTTGTTTGTTGTAGTAACTTGCTAAATATTTCATTGTATTAAATTACTATTGTCATTAACATAATTTCAAGTTGCAATCTATTCTATTTGAAGTCATTGTTAACAATTCTCTCTGTATATGCTGTAAAACAACGTCACTCGATCGATTATCCATTGTTCTTTGCTGAGTACAATCTGTTATCAGTGCAACGGATCTTCACATATTTTAGCCAAATCTGTAATCGCAAACTGACTGTGGTCGAGTGAGGTTGGGAGGAAAATTTATATTAGAAATCAAGTAAAATAAAGTGCTAATTATCTATCAGAAAAATTTAATTCGTATTTATTTTACAACATTTATGGGTCTTCGTGAAGCCGGATATTAAAGGAAAATAGAGATTTTGTGATCATTTGTGAAATTTTATGAGATTGCAGCGAAGTTCATTGTTTGTGGGATCATAATTGGGAGAAGAAGTAAATTAGAACAATAAAGCGGTATCTTATTATTCATTGAGGACAAACTGTAAGTAAAAATTTCAATTTACGTGCTGTCTAAATTTGGAAACTAAACAACAGTGAAATTTAATTGGATGCGAGAAACATAATCTTCCTGATTTAAATTGGAGAAACTTCGTAATTCGAGCAAAGCGCAAAGGGTGATTGATTAGACTGTGCATAACGGATGTGCAGTACCGCAATGTATTTAATTTGAGATGAACAAAGGAGCCAGTCATACTCGTGACATGCACTTAAACAATTATATTCAGAATTATCATACAATCTGAAGAATAATTATTCCAGAAATTGAAAGTTTATTTGTTGCACTAACTTTATGTGTTATATGTTGAATATTGTGTTAATTATTGAAAATATACATACATTTTTTAAAGTTATTATACACATTTATATAATTAAACAACATTGTGAGTAACTTAAATTTCAAAGCTTCATCGATCAATATAAACATATTTTAGTTAATTAAGACTGTGCGTGAAATATCTGTGCCTGTGGTTCGTAGTACATATATCGGACTTTATACTATTATCGGGTTTAGATTTGCGTATCAAGTCTAGTTTTAACATTTCGTAAGACTCTATATTTCATAGCTATCTCGTGTAATACGTATAAAATGGAAATTATTAAAGCTAAGCGCGGTCGTGTTAAAGGTATGGTGACCAGAATCGCTTCGTATTGCGAGAGTATTGTCGATGATACGTCCCTTGAATCTTTGCAAGAAAGGTTAGATAAACTCAATGAAGCTTGGACAGAATTCGGACAAATTCAGAATCAAATGTACCAATTTTGTAATGAACCCGGGTATGTCGATCAAGAGGTTGAGAATGAACAATCCGAATCAAAATATTTTAGTGCAAAGGTGCAACTTTCTCAAGCCATTAAAGAGCGTCAGAACAGAGAACCTATCGATCCTAATGCAGTTAATCGCCTTGCTGATCAGCAAGCTAGTTTTCTCGAAAAATTCTCTAGAACTTGCGTAAATTCTGCGACTTCTGATACAAAACTACCCAAAATCACAATTCCATCATTTTCTGGGAATTATGCTGAGTGGGTATCCTTTCGTGATTTATATATCGGGACAGTTCACGATAATTCCAACTTAACCGACACTCAGAAATTTCACTACCTTAAAGGCTTGCTGAAGGATGAAGCGGCTGGGTTGCTCCGGCACATTCCAATATCTCAGGACAATTATCAGCAAGCTTGGGAAAGGCTTAATAAGCGATATAACAAGACAAACCAAATTGTAAAATCATTTATCAAAATTTTTTTTAGTTTACCTTCTCTTTCAAATCCATCAGCGCATGCACTGAGAAAGCTTTCAGATGGATCTGATGAGCTTATTCGAGGTCTGAAGGCACTAGGTAGTAAAGTAGAAGAACGTGATCCTTGGATTATATATTTGCTTCTGAATAAAGTTGATTCTAACACAAGACAATATTGGGCAGAGGAAACCACAGACGTAGAGTTTCCAACCATACAACAGTTGTTAGACTTTCTCGACAAACGACGTCGTGCTCTTGAAGATTCACAGACCCCAGTTCGCAATCCTCACTCGACCTACAAACAAACAAATTCGCCTAACATAGTTAAAAGTTTGCATTCATCGTCAAATTCGTCCTGTCCCAAATGTAAAGGGGAACATTCTCTGTTTTATTGTCCTGTGGTCCAATCATCTGATGTTGTTTCTCGTCGAAATTTGGTCAGCGATAGCCGCTTATGTTTTAATTGCTTACGTCCAGGACATACTGCATCTTCATGCAAGTCCAAACAGTCTTGTCGACGTTGTCATCGCCGACATCATACATTAGTACACATGCAGCAAGATTATAATCACTCTCATCGCGATCCTTCACACAAGGTCTCTCATGCATCTAAAACTAATCTATCGGTTCCTGGGTCATCATCGGCTGCTATTAGCACTCCTGAAAATTCGGAGGTAACGTCCAAGCAACCATTGCTATATGAAAACAATCAAACATATCCTACAGTTTTGAGTACTCATTCCATGTCACATCAAATATCCTGTCCTATGTCGCTTCTTCCCACTGCATTAGTACATCTTCAGGATTCGCGAGGTCAGATTCACACCTGTCGCATACTACTCGATTCGGGCTCTCAGGTTTCATTCGTGACAGACTCGTGTGTACGTAGATTAGGATTAAGACGTAGGCATGCTAAGGTTCACGTCACAGGCGTATCTTCTACAGGCGCTGGTACAACTAAAGGAGTCGTTGAACTTGAACTTTTTTCTCGTGTCAATTCGAAGAGCATCTTTATTAAAGCCTTCATTCTCAATAGGATTACATCTCTGCTACCAAGTACGAATTTGAATACCAACTCATTTGAAAGTTTTTCATCATTATCATTGGCGGATCCAACGTATAATGTAGCGGGTCAAATTGATATCCTCTTAGGTGCTGATAAGATATTTCATGTAATGGAAGAAGGTTGTATCAAATCCGATGAATTCGGTCCCGTAGCACAGCTGACAATCTTCGGATGGGTGATAGCCGGGAATATTATCAATCATCTCAAAAATCACGACAACATCTCTTCTTGTATTTGTACTTATCATTCAGAATTGGACATCGACGCAAGTATTCAGAGATTCTGGGAGATCGAAAATATTTCAAACGAAGCAACCTTCACTCCCGACGAACAAGCAGCTGAGACTCATTTCGTACAAACTCATACGCGTTCTGGTGATGGTAGATATGTAGTTGAATTGCCTTTCAAAGGCAGTCCGTTAATTCTTGGCGACAATTTCTCGGCAGCCATGGCTCGGTTGCAATCTATGGAACAACGCTTTCAAAAAAATGTTAAATTGAAACAAGAATATCATAAGTTTATGCAGGAGTATCTAACTATGGGTCACATGAAACTAATTCCAATTAACGAGATTAATACAGACACTCACGCTTACCTGCCTCATCATGCAGTGTTTAAACTGGACAGCTCGACGACAAAGCTTCGCGTCGTCTTTGATGGATCCTACAAGACGCTGTCTGGTATATCATTAAACGATATTCTACTCATTGGCCCACCAATTCAACGAGATTTGTTGTCTGTTTGTCTTCGTTTTCGTCGCCATAAATATGCGTTCACTGCCGACATTGAGAAAATGTTTAGGCAAATCTGGGTTTCTCAAAAACATTTGGACTTTCAACGCATCCTTTGGCGTTTTTCACCTGATGATCCTATTCAACATTATCGGCTAACAACGGTAACCTACGGTACAGCTTGTGCACCCTTTCTAGCTGTTCGAACCTTACAGCAATTGGCTTCCGACTATCAAGATATTCTACCTCGGGCTTCCAAAGCTATTCTTGAATCTTTCTATGTCGACGATGTTATGACGGGAGCTGATTCTACTGGAGATATAATTTCGCTGAAAGATGATTTGATTCGGTTACTTGAATATGCAGCGTTCAAACTTCGGAAATTTAGCAGCAACTGTTGGCCCTTATTGACCTCATTACCACAAGAACATTGCGAATTGTCTCCACTGGAAATCAAAGACGATTCAAAATCTGTGAAAGCTCTCGGGTTACAGTGGTTTCCAGCTGTTGACACTTTCTCGTTCAAAGTTTCATTACATTGTGAGATGCTTGCAACCAAATGCAAAATACTCTCGGATGCTTTCAGAATCTTCGATCCATTAGGATTTCTCACACCTGTTACTGTTACTATCAAGATCTTTCTTCATAGCTTTGGCTTCATAATTTAGATTGGGATGATTTAATACCGGATAGCCTAGCTGAAGGATGGATCATCTTAAGGAATGATCTAGCTAATGTGGAAAAACTTCACATACCAAGACACATATGGACGTCAGCTGAAGACATTGAACTACACGGATTTTCCGATGCCTCGGAAAATGCATTTGCAGTGTTCCATATTCGCCTAACTGCAGCTAAGAGCAAAGTTGCTCCATTAAAACAGATCTCTTTGCCTCGTTTAGAACTTTGTGCATCTGTGATGTTAAGTCGTCTCTTCATAAAAGTAAGAGACTCACTCGTAGTGCCATCTTGTAAAAAATTTGCATGGACTGACTCACAAATAGACCTACACTGGCTTTCATCTGTACCTCGCCGCTGGAAATCGTTTATTGCAAATAGAACATCGGAAATATTGGAAACATCACCCAGACAACATTGGAGACATGTAAAGTCATCTTCAAATCCAGCAGACTGTGCTTCGCGTGGTATCTTAGCATCCAACTTAATGAGTCATGAGCTTTGGTGGCAAGGTCCTCATTGGCTTCAAGTTACACCTGAAGACTGGATAACTTCGAACGCAATATCTCAAAACGAAGAAGTGGACGCAAAAACCGAGGAAAGAAGCAATTTTGTTCAGGCCTTTGTCGTTGAGCATAAGGAATCTTTATTGGATGAACTAATGGCAAAATTTTCAAATTGGATACGACTACTTAGAGTTTACGCTAGTTGTTTGCGATACGCGCACAATCTTAAAAAACGTGCATGCCCACATTTAAGAAGATCAGGTCCCCTTCAAGCTGATGAAATCAAATATGCAAGTCATTTGCTTACATTGCATGTACAGAGACTAGCATTCTCATTCGAGCGTCAAAAGCTGCGAAATAATCGACAACTATCATTGAAAAGCCAGCTTGTCAAGCTATCATCATTTCTCGATGATCAAGGCATACTTCGTGTTGGAGGAAGAATCCAACACTCTGCTCTTTCATTTAAAACCAAGCACCCAATCATTCTTCCAAAATCACATGCCTTTACTCGTTTGATAATCAAATACTATCATAATCAGAACTGCCGCGCGGGTGCAACAGAACTACTTGTTATTCTACGACAGGAATATTGGATTTTAGCCTGTCGAAACTTGGTGCGAAAGATCATTCACGAGTGTATTTCATGCTTTCGTCAGCGCCAAACTTCTGTTCACCAGATAATGGGTGACTTACCTGCTCAACGAATTAACTATGCTCGACCGTTCTCGCAGGTTGGCATTGATTATGCTGGTCCTTTATTACTCCGATTACATCGTGGGAGAAATTCAAGACATACCAAAGGATATATATGCCTATTTGTTTGTTTCACGACCAATGCATTGCACTTAGAATTGGTAAGCGACCTAACTACGGATGCCTTCCTCGCCGCTTTAAAACGCTTCATTTCACGCAGAGGTAAATGTGTTCATATCTACTCCGATAATGGGACGAATTTTAAAGGCGCTCAACGAAAACTGTCTGAAATGCATGCTCTGCTACAGTCCGAGTCCCATAACAACATTGTACAGGATTATCTTTCCATGGATGGAATCATGTGGTGTTTCATTCCTCCTGCAGCTCCTCATTTCGGAGGACTGTGGGAAGCTTCTATCAAATCCGTTAAAACCCACATGAAGCGAGTCATTGGTAACAACGTTCTAACCTATGAAGAAATGTATACCGTTTTAACCCAGCACGAAGCTTTGCTTAACTCTAGGCCATTATGTCCAATTTCTGATCATGACTTAGATATTCTAACTCCTGCTCATTTTCTTATAGGTCAACCTTATACAGCACTTCCAGAACCTGATCTGTCAAACATACCGCAGTCACGACTAAAAAATTGGGAACTTCTGCAAAACATGATGCGAGGTTTCTGGAGAAGATGGCATCTGGAATATTTGACCTCTCTGCAGCAGCGAGCTAAGTGGTGCACACCCGTCAAGGAAGTCAGTGTGGGTGTTCAGCCACACCTGAAAAAGAAAAGGGCACATTAAAATCAGTGTGCGTGAAGGTCAACGATACCAACTTACCTGCACCTGGGACAAGCGTCAGGGGTCACCATCCTACGCAGAGATCTGAAAGAAAAAGATCAAACCATTAGAAAACAAATACAACTGAATAAAATATAAAAAAAAAAAAAAAAAAAAAAAAAACTAGCAATTGTGTAATTATTAAGTGACCAAACATCACTTTCAGAATTACCCATGTATATGAAATAGAAAGTCTCCAAGAAATCATGTTCCCGTGAGCAACTCAGGTAGAACTCTGAATTACAAATCACCTGTTGTTATATGCAAGGAAGGAACATGATTTCCTAGAAAATTCACAAATAACATAATTACCATACTTGGACTTATTTTAAATGGTAAATAGGTGTCCGTGGATATGTTCTATTGCTAATAGTAGCATTTTATGAACTTAAATTACCATGAATTCAAGAAAACATATCCATTTGACACATAACCAACAATTCTCAAATTATAGGAATTTGAGGATTTTGGCTATATTTAATCATAAAAAACCACAGAAACACAACACTGGAAGTACTATAAGCACACACTCACCTGAAAGCTGTACCTGAAGCACCTGAAAACGAAATAAAACACCTCGCGAAAACATAAACAAACCGACCGCGAATTAACACTTCTTCAACTTCTGTCAACATATGACACATGAAGTTGGGGTAGTTTTTCCTGCGGAATACAGCGGTGTAACTAAAAATCTTCAAAAACATTCCCAGTAAAAGATATTAGATAAATAATAATTTATCATATATCCCATTGGAGAAAAAGAGAAAAACGGAAGGAAAGAGATCGGTAGCATTTCAAGTTCCATATTCCGAAAGAGCCATAAATACCACCAGAATCAGTTTGCTCAAGCAATATTAATTAAGGAATTTGCGCACTATCTTCAGCAGGAAGAAATTAATTAAATTTACAAAACGATGTAAGGGAGAATGATTCAGGTAAATTCCATCATAAATTTACAATGATCATTCTCTGAGGTAATAAAATTTACATTTTTGTCACAAATTATCACTGTGGAACGTAAAATCAATATGGCGGAACTGCCTAAAAAAGAGTGCTGCTCCTAAGCATCAACCTTTTTTTTTTTCGTTCAACAAGCAGACAATCAACAAGTACATAGCAGCAGTGAAAATTTTTTGAAGTGCAAACAATTCTGAGTGGTATTATTGTGAAAACTTTTCTGTGGTATAAATATCTACTGAACATAGTGAATGGTGAGCGAGGTTCTAGTGTTTTTGGTGCATTTTTTACATTTTTTAAATATTGTGATAAAATTTTTTCACAAAATCTACGCCAAACAATCCACATCGAGGCACAAGATCCCAAGAAGGGCATCGTGTCTCAACATGTGATTGCAGCAAACGAAGGGGAGTTTTTTTGATTTGCCGTAAAGGAGATCCATCAGTGAAAAATCGGAATTAAAAAATCTTTGTTTTTTTCCTAAGCGACATATTATATATATATATTTTTTTTTCCTTTGTAATTTATAATATTATATCATACATTTTTTTGGTAAAAATTTCTAGTACAGTTTGTAGTACAGATAATTGGTAGACGTTGCAGTAAATGCATGATTAAAACTTAGAGTATTGTAGTTTGTACTGTAGTCGTAATCATTCTGTTTTTTGACGCAATAAAGAACAAAGGTGAAGTAACGCTCGCATTTATTTCTTACTGTACCAGCATTCATTTCAATTTCCGCTACACATACCGCTATAGTCATTTCGATATTTGAATCTTGAAAAATTGATTTTTTGTTGAATTGATTCCCTTTGTCGGAACATTTTTTGGTGGTTCCATCCAGGAATGCGGTGCACCTTCACCTTTGTTGTTTGATTGTATGCGAAGATAGAGTGTACTACAGTGCTAAGAAGCAAATACAATTTTTATCAAAGTTACAAGCAAACCGTAATCTTGCAATGGAATCTGCGAAGATACAGCCGAATTATTAACGATATACACATACGGTACTCAATTAGCGGTACTTGAACTACTGTACTTTTGGTACTCATACAGCGGTACCTACGTTACGGAACTTAAATCACAACATTCACGAATTCAGATCAACTCATCATCATGCCAACTTTAGAAGAGTTACTGGCCTCAGGGCAAATTATACGGAATAGGTTGGAAAAATTAATAGAAAATGGCAGAGCCGTCGAGGCAAGTCAAAAAACGCAAGGCTTTTTTGAGACAAAAAGGGCTGATCTACAAAGGCTCTGAGAAAGGTATGCTGCAACGGATTTTGCTGTAAGTAGTTCTTTACTACAGAAGGATGCATCCCATGAATATCTCAAAGGAGACTATTTCGGCGATTTGGAATACAAGTACTCAACGTACCTAAGCGAGTTAGCGGAAGGCTTGCGATCAGTTCAGGTTACAGTAAAGACAGCATCAGATAACAGGACGTCGCAAACAGCAACTGCGAGTTCACAAGACTTAAGCTTACCCAGAATCAGTTTACCAAAGTTCAACGGTGACTACGATTCCTGGCGATCGTTCCACGATTTATTTGAGGCATTAGTACAGAAAAACACTAATTTATCTCCAGTGCAAAAGCTTCATTATTTAAAGTCATGTTTGACTGGCGAAGCGGAGAAATTACTACGCCACACGCCTATCACTGGCAAGGATTATGCTCCAGCATGGTCAAAATTAAAGGAAAGATATGAGAATAAGCGGATTCTGGTGAATCATCAGCTGAAGGTGTTAATCAATCAACCCAAGCTTAGCACGGAAACGGCTCATGGTCTCAAATCCTTGGTAAATACAACCGAGGATTGTTTACAACAATTAAAGAGTTTAGACTTAGAAATAACAACGTGGGACTCCATTTTAATATATTTAATTTTACAAAAATTGCCCTTTGCGACCCTTAAATTATGGGAGGAAGAACTAGGAGCATCGCAAGATCTTCCAACTTACATTCAGTTCAGCACATTTTTAGATAAAAGACTGAAAATCTTAGAATCCATTTCAGACACAATAGTCTCTAAACAGGCACTCACTAAAATTCCACCTAAGGAACGCACACAAGCATTCCATGCGGCACGAAATGAGGGATGCCCAGCATGTCACAAAAATCACTTTGTGACAATCTGCCCTAAATATCAAGGCATGGGTAGCGAAGCACGATTGAAAGTCATCAAAGCAGCATCCCGCTGCATCAATTGTTTATCAGGAAATCATACAAGTCAAGATTGTCCTAGCAAATACACCTGCCGTAAATGCAATCAAAAGCATCACACCACTCTACACAGGGAAGTACAAACCAAGTATTGCATAAATGCATCATCGAAATTTAAGAGCAACAAACCTGAGCATGCAGCAACACAGTCAACCTCACAACAAACCAATACAGTGTTACGAAGACTCGATGGGGCCAATGAAACGCAAGCACCTCAAAGGGTCATCCCTCAGCAAGGATGTTCATCAGCTCAGGCTACAGCCAACAGGGATAAGCGAGCTTCAGAATCACCTCCCATCATCGGAGCTGATGAATTTAACACTACTCAAATCTTCTTGAGTAGAGAAACCCATTATGCATTGCTAGCAACAGCATTAGTAATTGCACAATCCCAACATGGGGAACCAAAATTACTGCGTTGTCTCATAGACTCAGGGTCACAATCCTCTTTTATAACAGAGGAGGCATGTCAAAGACTAGGTGCCACGCGCACACCAACATTGGTGAATGTTACAGGAATTAACACAAGTCCTGCTGCAACATCACGACATCAAACTACTTTACAACTTCGATCACGAGGATTGAACAAAACAATCTTGAAGGAAGACTTTCTTATTTTGAAAGAAATCACTGGCCATCTTCCAAGCAAGACAGTTTCCAAGGTGCAATGCGAACATTTGCAGGCTCTCCAATTGGCGGGCCCAAACTTTTGGAAACCAGGCAAGATTGATGCCTTACTTGGCGCAAGAGCGTATGCTCAAATTGTACTACAAGGCGTGCGAAGAGGAACAGACACAGCACACATAGCTATTCAAACCATATTTGGATGGATTTTACTTGGTCCAATAGCAGGGACAAGTAGTAATTACGTGTCAACATGTGCCAACACAACAAACGATTGTGAACTCAGTGCACAGCTCAAAAAATTTTGGGAGATAGAAGAAGTACCGACAAGAAACATTCTCAACGAGGAAGATGAGATGTGTCAACAACTTTACCAAGAAACACAAACACGTTCAAAAAACTCCCAGTACCAAGTGAAGCTGCCATTTCGGAATAACGAAATTCCCATATTGGGCCAGTCTCGGCCACAAGAACTACAGCGTTTCTACCACTTGCAATGACAATTAGCAAGGAACCCCGAGCTGGAAGTAAATTACAAACGGTGTGTCGATGAATACTTAGAGTTAGGACACATGGAGGAAGTGGAGCCACCCAAGTCAGGCGAACCTCATTACTATCTACCACATCATGCGGTACTAAAGGATAGCACAACTACAAAGACTAGAGTCGTCTTTGACGCATCAGCGAAGACAACCAACGGCACTTCACTGAATAATCACTTGTTAAAGGGACCAACCCTTCAACCGAAATTGTTTGCAACATTACTCAAGTGGTTACATCCTGAAACAAACAGGATCCAGGATTACCAATTGAACACAGTCACGTTCGGCACATCATTTGCGCCATATCTAGCAGTACGAACGCTGCATCAATTAGCTGCGAAAAGGACACTTGGCCCCTAGCATCCAAGGCAACAATCTCTGATTTCTACGTTGATGACCTGTTGACGGGAGCAGATAGTCTCAGTGAAGCAAAAATGCTTCAAGAAGAAATCATGGCACTGACGAAGGCAGGTGGTTTCAATTTAAGAAAGTGGGCAAGCAATGATACACGGTTGCTCAGTCATTTGTCACCTGATCTTCTCGAGTTGCAGAATACGTTGACATTTGCAGAAGATGAAGTCATCAAAACATTAGGTATCCGATGGCACCCAGGACAAGACCATTTTTCATTTGTCATCACACTAAGGCAAGCTCCAAGAAAAATTACAAAGCGAACCATACTCTCAGAGGTGGCATCATTGTATGATCCTCTCGGATGGTTAGCCCCAGTGATAATCGTGGCAAAAATATTGATGCAGACATTGTGGATTACAGGATTCTCATGGGATGACCAAGTGCCAGAGGCTGTCCAAAGAGAGTAGGCAATGTTTAAAGATGATTTAGAAACTTTACACAAAATTGAGATTCCTAGGTGGATACGATATCAAACAGGAGCTCACATGCAACTCCATGGATTTTGCGATGCATCATCTAAAGCTTATTCGGCTGTCATTTATTTACGAGTTGAAGATAAGGACACCAACGTGTGGTCTACACTGCTCATAGCAAAAACCAAAGTAGCTCCCACCAAGCCCACCACTATACCACGGCTAGAATTGAATGGAGCAGTTATATTGGCAAGACTGCTCAAAACAACTGTCGAAGACATGCAACTGCACACTGTTCCAATGTTCGCATGGACAGATTCCACGATAACATTGCAGTGGATCAAGGAACATCCGTCACGGTGGACAACGTACGTGGCCAATCGAGTCGTTGAGATTCAAGATGTACTCAAACATGATCGATGGCGTCATGTACCAACCACCGACAATCCAGCTGATTTAGCCTCAAGAGGTACTACAGCCTCCAACTTAATTAAGCAGACAATATGGTGGCATGGACCAGAGTGGCTCACCAAGAAGCCTGACGATTGGCCGTCACTCAAAGGGAGCAATGGTCACACAGAGTTAGAAGCCAAACCAATTCTCACTACTCTGGTAATAAAGCCAGAGGAAGATAATCTATTGCGATACTCGTCTTTTACCCGCTTAATTCGCATCATGGCTACATTGCAACGATTTATTCATAATTGCAAAAATAGAGCATCAAGGCGATTAGGCATTCTCACTAGTGCGGAGTGGGAACAAGCACATATCTCAATTTTGAGGGTTGTACAGCAAACAGCCTTCCCAGAAGAGTATGAGCTTTTAATAAAGAAAAAGCCGTTGACAAATCAAAGCAGATTGATAAAACTACAGCCATTCATAGACCCGAATGGATTAATACGATTAGGTGGGCGATTGGACAACGCATCATTACCCTACAATCGCAAGCACCCAATCATTTTACCTCAGCATCATCATATCACGTCACTCATTATTGACAAATTACATCGCGAAACCTTACACGGAGGCATTTCGCTAGTATTAAGCGTGAGCCGAAACACGTATTGGATTTTGAATGCACGACGTTGCATTTCAAGCAACTTGCACAGATGCGTTATTTGCACACGGCAGCGCAAGGTTACATCAACTCAACTCATGGGAAACCTTCCGTCTGCAAGAGTGAATATAACTAAACCCTTCACTAAGGTTGGCATTGACTACGCAGGACCAATCACAGTGAAGGCTTCAAAACATCGATATGCTAAGGGTCATAAAGCCTATTTCTGCGTATTTGTTTGTATGGCCACCAGGGCCATACACATAGAATTGGTCTCCGATCTAACTTCAGAAGCTTTTTTGGCAGCGTTAAAGAGATTCGTGGCCAGAAGAGGGTTATGTACCGATATCTTTTCAGATTGCGGCACTAACTTCGTCGGCGGTAAGACTATTCTGGACAAAGATTTGAAACAAGCCATCAAAGAAGCGACCCCAGTAGCAGCACAGTATTTAGTGTCAAGGGCAATTACTTGGCATTTTAACCCCCCAGCAGCTCCTCACTTCGGAGGACTTTGGGAAGCGGGGGTTAAGTCTATTAAATATCATTTACGTCGAACACTCGGCAATTCAATCTGCACCTTCGAAGAGTACGCTACTATCTTATCACAAATCGAAGCATGCCTAAATTCAAGGCCATTATGCCAAATCCGAAATGATCCGGAGGACTCATTCATATTAACTCCAGGACATTTTCTAGTTGGTCATGCGCTACACACAATACCAGAAGTCAACCCCAATGGGTGCACGACTACATCTTCACAACGATGGAAGCACACACAACAGATGACAAGGCAATTTTGGGATAAATGGTCCAGGGATTATTTGAATCAACTTCAACATAGGCCGCGGTGGCTAGCACCACAGCCTAACATAAAGGTCGGAGAGGTGGTGATCCTCAAATGTGAGAACATGCCACCCACGTGCTGGCCTTTAGGCATAATTGAAAGGATTTACCCTGGGTCAGATGGACTAGTAAGAGTGGTTCAGGTTAGAACCCAGAGCAATACCGTCAGCAGACCTATCACAAAACTTTGTCGGCTGCCTCTTGAAGAAGACAGTTCTTTGTGACAGTTACCAAGAATTCTCAGTACAATAAAACTCCTACACTATTTGTGTTCTTTGTCAGTGCTGTCCCCTGGTGATCGTCCCCTCAAGGGAACATGTTACTCATTCTTATACTTTCAGATGTACCAAGCGCAAGAGGAAACGAACGATGTCCTATACATCATGGAGGATATTCGATTCTCACCTCCAAACAGCCCCATGACAGACTTGTTCGTGCAGCCTGGATGTGATGTTTTGACGGGGCTGCCGAAGAAGCCCAGCACAACTGTAGCCCAATTGACTTCGGTGAAGGACGCCACCATCAAGATGCAGCAGATGTCGACACACGGTGCAGGACCCAAATATATCAGGACTCCTCACACTACACCACACTTGTCCCAGCCAGCCACTATAAACGGGTATCAGGTCAGTCAATTGGAAAAGCTGAGACCTACCACCACATTGGCAGAACTCAAGATGCGGGCGGATAACACCCATCAACGTTTTATAACACGTGAGGGTGAAGACATCAACCTATCACAGGACGTTCTGAGCCGAATCAATTACGAGGCGATACGTAACAGACGAAACAAGGAGAAGACTATCAACCTGCCTGACAGGTATCAGGTTCGGTTGAGAGTAAAGGACGATGGACAACTCATGCTCCATCATTACCACAAGCGAGGCATCCGCAAAATTAAAGAACGGTTGAACGCAGGCATTCAACGGGCGGGAGAATGTTCAGCCACACCTGAAAAAGAAAAGGGCACATTAAAATCAGTGTGCGTGAAGGTCAACGATACCAACTTACCTGCACCTGGGACAAGCGTCAGGGGTCACCATCCTACGTAGAGATCTGAAAGAAAAAGATCAAACCATTAGAAAACAAATACAACTGAATAAAATATAAAAAAAAAAAAAAAAAACTAGCAATTGTGTAATTATTAAGTGACCAAACATCATTTTCAGAATTACCCATGTATATGAAATAGAAAGTCTCCAAGAAATCATGTTCCCGTGAGCAACTCAGGTAGAACTCTGAATTACAAATCACCTGTTGTTATATGCAAGGAAGGAACATGATTTCCTAGAAAATTCACAAATAACATAATTACCATACTTGAACTTATTTTAAATGGTAAATAGGTGTCCGTGGATATGTTCTATTGCTAATAGTAGCATTTTATAAACTTAAATTACCATGAATTCAAGAAAACATATCCATTTGACACATAACCAACAATTCTCAAATTATAGGAATTTGAGGATTTTGGCTATATTTAATCATAAAAAACCACAGAAACACAACACTGGAAGTACTATAAGCACACACTCACCTGAAAGCTGTACCTGAAGCACCTGAAAACGAAATAAAACACCTCGCGAAAACAAAAACAAACCGACCGCGAATTAACACTTCTTCAACTTCTGTCAACATATGACACATGAAGTTGGGGTAGTTTTTCCTGCGGAATACAGCGGTGTAACTAAAAATCTTCAAAAACATTCCCAGTAAAAGATATTAGATAAATAATAATTTATCATATATCCCATTGGAGAAAAAGAGAAAAACGGAAGGAAAGAGATCGGTAGCATTTCAAGTTCCATATTCCGAAAGAGCCATAAATACCACCAGAATCAGTTTGCTCAAGCAATATTAATTAAGGAATTTGCGCACTATCTTCAGCAGGAAGAAATTAATTAAATTTACAAAACGATGTAAGGGAGAATGCTTCAGGTAAATTCCATCATAAATTTACAATGATCATTCTCTGAGGTAATAAAATTTACATTTTTGTCACAAATTATCACTGTGGAACGTAAAATCAATATGGCGGAACTGCCTATAAAAGAGTGCTGCTCCTAAGCATCAACCTTTTTTTTTCGTTCAACAAGCAGACAATCAACAAGTACATAGCAGCAGTGAAAATTTTTTGAAGTGCAAACAATTCTGAGTGGTATTATTGTGAAAACTTTTCTGTGGTATAAATATCTACTGAACATAGTGAATGGTGAGTGAGGTTCTAGTGTTTTTGGTGCATTTTTTACATTTTTTAAATATTGTGATAAAATTTTTTCACAAAATCTACCCCAAACAATCCACATCGAGACACAAGATCCCAAGAAGGGCATCGTGTCTCAACATGTGATTGCAGCAAACGAAGGGGAGTTTTTTTGATTTGCCGTAAAGGAGATCCATCAGTGAAAAATCGGAATTAAAAAATCTTTGTTTTTTTCCTAAGCGACATATTATATATATATATGTATTTTTTCCTTTGTAATTTATAATATTATATCATACATTTTTTTGGTAAAAAGTTTTAGTACAGTTTGTAGTACAGATAATTGGTAGACGTTGCAGTAAATGCATGATTAAAACTTAGAGTACTGTAGTTTGTACTGTAGTCGTAATCATTCTGTTTTTTGACGCAATAAAGAACAAAGGTGAAGTAACGCTCGCATTTATTTCTTACTGTACCAGCATTCATTTCAATTTCCGCTACACATACCGCTATAGTCATTTCGATATTTGAATCTTGAAAAATTGATTTTTTGTTGAATTGATTCCCTTTGTCGGAACGGTGGGTGATCTGGTTGTACTTAAGGAACCAAACTTGCCTCCATCAAAGTGGGCTCTAGCACGCGTTGAGGAAATCCATCCAGGTCCAGATGGTCTCTCTCGTGTTTTCACAATTCGATCGGCTACTGGCAGGCACTTGCGCCCTATTACCAAAATTGTTCCTTTACCCATGAAGTAAACCTGGATTCTCCAGCGGACGCCGGGATGTTCGGACATATTTGTAATAATAAAACTTGTCTTATCATTTATATGAAATAGTTGTTTGTTGTAGTAACTTGCTAAATATTTCATTGTATTAAATTGCTATTGTCATTAACATAATTTCAAGTTGCAATCTATTCTATTTGAAGTCATTGTTAACAATTCTCTCTGTATATGCTGTAAAACAACGTCACTCGATCGACTATCCATTGTTCTTTGCTGAGTACAATCTGTTATCAGTTCAACGGATCTTCACATATTTTAGCCAAATCTGTAATCGCAAACTGACTGTGGTCGAGTGAGGTTGGGAGGAAAATTTATATTATAAATCAAGTAAAATAAAGTGCTAATTATCTATCAGAAAAATTTAATTTGTATTTATTTTACAACATTTATTGGTCCTTCGTGAAGCCGGATATTAAAGGAAAATAGAGATTTTGTGATCATTTGTGAAATTTTATGAGATTGCAGCGGAGTTCATTGTTTGTGGGATCATAATTGGGAGAAGAAGTAAATTAGAACAATAAAGCGGTAGCTTATTATTCATTGAGGACAAACTGTAAGTAAAAATTTCAATTTACGTGCTGTCTAAATTTGGAAACTAAACAAGAGTGAAATTTAATTGGATGCGAGAAACGTAATCTTCCTGATTTAAATTGGAGAAACTTCGTAATTCGAGCAAAGCGCAAAGGGTGATTGATTAGACTGTGCATAACGGATGTGCAGTACCGCAATGTATTTAATTTGAGATGAACAAAGGAGCCAGTCATACTCGTGACATGCACTTAAACAATTATTCAGAATTATCATACAATCTGAAGAATAATTATTCCAGAAATTGAAAGTTTATTTGTTGCACTAACTTTATGTGTTATATGTTGAATATTGTGTTAATTATTGAAAATATACATACATTTTTTAAAGTTATTATACACATTTATATAATTAAACAACATTGTGAGTAACTTAAATTTCAAAGCTTCATCGATCAATATAAACATATTTCAGTTATTTAAGACTGTGCGTGAAATATCTGTGCCTGTGGTTCGTAGTACATATATCGGACTTTATACTATTATCGGGTTTAGATTTGCGTATCAAGTCTAGTTTTAACATTTCGTAAGACTCTATATTTCATAGCTATCTCGTGTAATACGTATAAAATGGAAATTATTAAAGCTAAGCGCGGTCGTGTTAAAGGTATGGTGACCAGAATCGCTTCGTATTGCGAGAGTATTGTCGATGATACGTCCCTTGAATCTTTGCAAGAAAGGTTAGATAAACTCAATGAAGCTTGGACAGATTTCGGACAAATTCAGAATCAAATGTACCAATTTTGTAATGAACCCGGGTATGTCGATCAAGAGGTTGAGAATGAACAATCCGAACCAAAATATTTTAGTGCAAAGGTGCAACTTTCTCAAGCCATTAAAGAGCGTCAGAACAGAGAACCTATCGATCCTAATGCAGTTAATCGCCTTGCTGATCAGCAAGCTAGTTTTCTCGAAAAATTCTCTAGAACTTGCGTAAATTCTGCGACTTCTGATACAAAACTACCCAAAATCACAATTCCATCATTTTCTGGGAATTATGCTGAGTGGGTATCCTTTCGTGATTTATATATCGGGACAGTTCACGATAATTCCAACTTAACCGATACTCAGAAATTTCACTACCTTAAAGGCTTGCTGAAGGGTTGCTCCGGCACATTCCAATATCTCAGGACAATTATCAGCAAGCTTGGGAAAGGCTTAATAAGCGATATAACAAGACAAACCAAATTGTAAAATCATTTATCAAAAATTTTTTGAGTTTACCTTCTCTTTCAAATCCATCAGCGCATGCACTGAGAAAGCTTTCAGATGGATCTGATGAGCTTATTCGAGGTCTGAACGCACTAGGTAGTAAAGTAGAAGAACGTGATCCTTGGATTATATATTTGCTTCTGAATAAAGTTGATTCTAACACAAGACAATATTGGGCAGAGGAAACCACAGACGTAGAGTTTCCAACCATACAACAGTTGTTAGACTTTCTCGACAAACGATGTCGTGCTCTTGAAGATTCAGAGACCCCAGTTCGCAATCCTCACTCGACCTACAAACAAACAAATTCGTCTAACATAGTTAAAAGTTTGCATTCATCGTCAAATTCGTCCTGTCCCAAATGTAAAGGGGAACATTCTCTGTTTCATTGTCCTGTGTTCCAATCATCTGATGTTGTTTCTCGTCGAAATTTGGTCAGCGATAGCCGCTTATGTTTTAATTGCTTACGTCCAGGACATACTGCATCTTCATGCAAGTCCAAACAGTCTTGTCGACGTTGTCATCGCCGACATCATACATTAGTACACATGCAGCAAGATTATAATCAATCTCATCGCGATCCTTCACACAAGGTCTCTCATGCATCTAAAACTAATCTATCGGTTCCTGGGTCATCATCGGCTGCTATTAGCACTCCTGAAAATTCGGAGGTAACGTCCAAGCAACCATTGCTATATGAAAACAATCAAACATATCCTACAGTTTTGAGTACTCATTCCATGTCACATCAAATATCCTGTCCTATGTCGCTTCTTCCCACTGAATTAGTACAACTTCAGGATTCGCGAGGTCAGATTCACACCTGTCGCATGCTACGCGATTCGGGCTCTCAGGTTTCATTCGTGACAGACTCGTGTGTACGTAGATTAGGTAGGATTAAGACGTAGGCATGCTAAGGTTCACGTCACAGGCGTATCTTCTACAGGCGCTGGCACAACTAAAGGAGTCGTTGAACTTGAACTTTTTTCTCGTGTCAATTCGAAGAGCATCTTTATTAAAGCCTTCATTCTCAATAGGATTACATCTCTGCTACCAAGTACGAATTTGAATACCAACTCATTTGAAAGTTTTTCATCATTATCATTGGCGGATCCAACGTATAATGTAGCGGGTCAAATTGATATCCTCTTAGGTGCTGATAAGATATTTCATGTAATGGAAGAAGGTTGTATCAAATCCGACGAATTCGGTCCCGTAGCACAGCTGACTATCTTCGGATGGGTGATAGCCGGGAATATTATCAATCATCTCAACAATCACGACAACATCTCTTCTTGTCTTCGTACTTATCATTCAGAATTGGACATCGACGCAAGTATTCAGAGATTCTGGGAGATCGAAAATATTTCAAACGAAGCAACCTTCACTCCCGACGAACAAGCAGCTGAGACTCATTTCGTACAAACTCATACGCGTTCTGGTGATGGTAGATATGTAGTTGAATTGCCTTTCAAAGGCAGTCCGTTAATTCTTGGCGACAATTTCTCGGCAGCCATGGCTCGGTTGCAACCTGTGGAACAACGCTTTCAAAAAAATGTTAAATTGAAACAAGAATATCATAAGTTTATGCAGGAGTATCTAACTATGGGTCACATGAAACTAATTCCAATTAACGAGATTAATACAGACACCCACGCTTACCTGCCTCATCATGCAGTGTTTAAACTGGACAGCTCGACGACAAAGCTTCGCGTCGTCTTTGATGGATCCTACAAGACGCTGTCTGGTATATCATTAAACGATATTCTACTCATTGGCCCACCAATTCAACGAGATTTGTTGTCTGTTTGTCTTCGTTTTCGTCGCCATAAATATGCGTTCACTGCCGACATTGAGAAAATGTTTAGGCAAATCTGGGTTTCTCAAAAACATTTGGACTTTCAACGCATCCTTTGGCGTTTTTCACCTGATGATCCTATTCAACATTATCGGCTAACAACGGTAACCTACGGTACAGCTTGTGCACCCTTTCTAGCTGTTCGAACCTTACAGCAATTGGCTTCCGACTATCAAGATATTCTACCTCGGGCTTCCAAAGCTATTCTTGAATCTTTCTATGTCGACGATGTTATGACGGGAGCTGATTCTACTGGAGATATAATTTCGCTGAAAGATGATTTGATTCGGTTACTTGAATATGCAGGGTTCAAACTTCGGAAATTTAGCAGCAACTGTTGGCCCTTATTGACCTCATTACCACAAGAACATTGCGAATTGTCTCCACTGGTAGTCAAAGACGATTCAAAATCTGTGAAAGCTCTCGGGTTACAGTGGTTTCCAGCTGTTGACACTTTCTCGTTCAAAGTTTCATTACCTTGTGAGATGCTTGCAACCAAACGCAAAATACTCTCGGATGCTTCCAGAATCTTCGATCCATTAGGATTTCTCACACCTGTTACTGTTACTATCAAGATCTGTCTTCAACAGCTTTGGCTTCATAATTTAAATTGGGATGATTTAATACCGGATAGCCTAGCTGAAAGATGGATCATCTTAAGGAATGATCTAGCTAATGTGGAAAAACTTCACATACCAAGACACATATGGACGTCAGCTGAAGACATTGAACTACACGGATTTTCCGATGCCTCGGAAAATGCATTTGCTGCTGTTATTTATTGCCGCAGCCGTGATCAAAATGGAGTGTTCCATATTCGCCTAATTGCAGCTAAGAGCAAAGTTGCTCCATTAAAACAGATCTCTTTGCCTCGTTTAGAACTTTGTGCATCTGTGATGTTAAGTCGTCTCTTCATAAAAGTAAGAGACTCACTCGTAGTGCCATCTTGTAAAAAATTTGCATGGACTGACTCACAAATAGTCCTACACTGGCTTTCATCTGTACCTCGCCGCTGGAAATCGTTTATTGCAAATAGAACATCGGAAATATTGGAAACATCACCCAGACAACATTGGAGACATGTAAAGTCATCTTCAAATCCAGCAGACTGTGCTTCGCGTGGTATCTTAGCATCCAACTTAATGAGTCATGAGCTTTGGTGGCAAGGTCCTCATTGGCTTCAAGTTACACCTGAAGACTGGATAACTTCGAACGCAATATCTCAAAACGAAGAAGTGGACGCAAAAACCGAGGAAAAAAGCAATTTTGTTCAGGCCTTTGTCGTTGAGCATAAGGAATCTTTATTGTATGAACTAATGGCAAAATTTTCAAATTGGATACGACTACTTAGAGTTTACGCTAGTTGTTTGCGATACGCGCACAATCTTAAAAAACGTGCATGCCCACATTTAAGAAGATCAGGTCCCCTTCAGGCTGATGAAATCAAATATGCAAGTCATTTGCTTACATTGCATGTACAGAGACTAGCATTCTCATTCGAGCTTCAAAAGCTGCGAAATAATCGACAACTATCATTGAAAAGCCATCTTGTCAAACTATCATCATTTCTCGATGATCAAGGCATACTTCGTGTTGGAGGAAGAATCCAACACTCTGCTCTTTCATTTAAAACCAAGCACCCAATCATTCTTCCAAAATCACATGCCTTTACTCGTTTGATAATCAAATACTATCATAATCAGAACTGCCACGCGGGTGCAACAGAACTACTTGTTATTCTACGACAGGAATATTGGATTTTAGCCTGTCGAAACTTGGTGCGAAAGATCATTCACGAGTGTATTTCATGCTTTCGTCAGCGCCAAACTTCTGTTCACCAGATGATGGGTGACTTACCTGCTCAACGAATTAACTATGCTCGACCGTTCTCGCAGGTTGGCATTGATTATGCTGGTCCTTTATTACTCCGATTACATCGTGGGAGAAATTCAAGACATACCAAAGGATATATATGCCTATTTGTTTGTTTCACGACCAAGGCATTGCACTTAGAATTGGTAAGCGACCTAACTACGGATGCCTTCCTCGCCGCTTTAAAACGCTTCATTTCACGCAGAGGTAAATGTGTTCATATCTACTCCGATAATGCGACGAATTTTAAAGGCGCTCAACGAAAACTGTCTGAAATGCATGCTCTGCTACAGTCCGAGTCCCATAACAACATTGTACAGGATTATCTTTCCATGGATGGAATCATGTGGTGTTTCATTCCTCCTGCAGCTCCTCATTTCGGAGGACTGTGGGAAGCTTCTATCAAATCCGTTAAAACCCACATGAAGCGAGTCATTGGTAACAACGTTCTAACCTATGAAGAAATGTATACCGTTTTAACCCAGCACGAAGCTTTGCTTAACTCTAGGCCATTATGTCCAATTTCTGATCATGACTTAGATATTCTAACTCCTGCTCATTTTCTTATAGGTCAACCTTATACAGCACTTCCAGAACCTGATCTGTCAAACATACCGCAGTCACGACTAAAAAATTGGGAACTTCTGCAAAACATGATGCGAGGTTTCTGGAGAAGATGGCATCTGGAATATTTGACCTCTCTGCAGCAGCGAGCTAAGTGGTGCACACCCGTCAAGGAAATCAGTGTGGGTGATCTGGTTGTACTTAAGGAACCAAACTTGCCTCCATCAAAGTGGGCTCTAGCACGCGTTGAGGAAATCCATCCAGGTCCAGATGGTCTCTCTCGTGTTTTCACAATTCGATCAGCTACTGGCAGGCACTTGCGCCCTATTACCAAAATTGTTCCTTTACCCATGAAGTAAACCTGGATTCTCCAGCGGACGCCGGGCTGTTCGGAAATATTTGTAATAATAAAACTTGTCTTATCATTTATATGAAATAGTTGTTTGTTGTAGTAACTTGCTAAATATTTCATTGTATTAAATTGCTATTGTCATTAACTTAATTTCAAGTTGCAATCTATTCTATTTGAAGTCATTGTTAACAATTCTCTCTGTATATGCTGTAAAACAACGTCACTCGATCGACTATCCATTGTTCTTTGCTGAGTACAATCTGTTATCAGTGCAACGGATCTTCACATATTTTAGCCAAATCTGTAATCGCAAACTGACTGTGGTCGAGTGAGGTTGGGAGGAAAATTTATATTAGAAATCAAGTAAAATAAAGTGCTAATTATCTATCAGAAAAATTTAATTTGTATTTATTTTACAACACTACTATTTCAATATTATTGTTTAAACATTCTATATAATCATCAAAAGTTATTCTATTTTTTATAATATTTCTTTTTAAACTTTTGCACTTTTTTTATTTATCTTTACCATCTACCCTGAGTGCATACATTTTAGATCTTAGGCCAACAAACTTCATTATGTGGCCATTGTTTTCATCCTTCATTAAACCCGGCAATTTTTTATTAAGGAGGGGGTTGGCCCAAATATTATTGTAAGGATAGTCACTTGTATCGAAATGACTATAGCAATCGCGTTTAATAATATTGTATAAGTAGGGACAGGTAATTTCATAAATTAAGCCGTCTGTATCCGTATAACAAACAGTGCAATTCGAACCAAACTGGAGATTCATATAATCATAATGGTTGTTTTTGCTAAGTCTAAAATGCACATGCCAACATAGATTGGTTTATTGAAATAAATCTCGGTCTTGTTAAGTTCAATAGCTACTAAGTTTTCATTAAAAATAGTTGAAGCCTTGAATTGGGGCTTCGAAATAAGGGCTTCGGCTCCATATCGCGCCAGCCACTTGGTAACCAGCTTAACGATACTGTGCTTCCGGACGTTCTCCATCGTTTTCCCGAAAACGGCGTTATTCAACAATTTGAAGAGGTTTTTCTCGAAATAGTTTTTCGGCAATACTTGAAGGCGCGTGTTAAGATCAAAATAGGATTTCAACCATATAGACTGATTAAATTGGAGTATTTTATGAATTTTTGTTAGTTTTAATCCATGCAGAAGAACTTGTTTTAAATTACTATAATGAATTACATATTTGCGCTTATTTTGGATAGTGGCCATTAGTTTCTTCTGTTTTGAATTGGGGGCGCTGCAATTCTCTGGGCAGAAAGGTAGGTCTTTATGAAGATCATGAAGATCTTGAGGATATGCCAACTCTACTTCTAAAATATAGCCAGGGGGTGAATCATCTGGCACATGCTCAACCTTAACGTTGTTCGCGTTATCTACCAACTTGAAGGTAGAGACTGGGACATTGCCCAACTATATTGGCTATTGATATCATAATATTGTAAGAATTTTAATGGGATCATAGTCACCCATATAATATTTATAATTTGCTTTGGAGTAACGTTTAGAGCACTGACTGAGGCCACCTCGGATACCACGCTCAATAAACATAACCATATCTATATTGGTGAGTAATTCCAGATTTATATTAGTATGCTTCAGCATAGCGTCTCACGAATAACCTGGAAGTGTGAAATAATGAGCGGGATCTAGTCCATATGTTTGGAGGCAACTTGTACGGAATTGTACGAAAACATCCGCTAGAAGAAGTATATCAGTTTTTAAATACAGATTGGAGTATTCACCTAGGTTTTAAATGCCGAACTCATTCCAGACACTGAAAGCATGTTTATAACCTTCGTGACTAAAATTAGAGTCGTTCAATTTATTATAAAAGTTTGAAATATTAGGAATGGATGACTCTAAAAATTTGTTAAAGTTATTAATATAATCATAGGGGTAAACCCCCTTATGAGTTAGCAAATCATATTTTGTTGTTTATACTTTGTGTTGAAAGCGAAAGTGGGCTGCGATAAAGAAGCGGTATATAAATGTTGGGTAAAGTAAGTTTTACTGCGTTTCGAAGTAATGCGATTGCAATAAAAATATTTGACTGCTATTAACCACGTCTTTTATTTTTCACCTGACCTTATTTCATATCATCGCCATCCGATTTATTCGAAACGCCGTAAACCTGCCTTACTCAACATTTATATACGGCTTCTTTATCGCCAGCCTACTTTCGCTTTCAAAAAAAATATAAACAACAACTCCCCCCCCCCCCCCACTACCCCACGCAAACAGGGTGTAACGAAAACTTGGCCCCCAATGGGCCCCCACGAAGACAGAGCGTAAACAAAAACTTTAGTAAAGAATTCGAAGGTAAAGTAAAAGGCATTATTACCAATACTTTATGTGAATGGCTAAATTTAGTTTTTATCGAATGTTATTTATTTTTCTCGCGGACGGGAATCGTACCTACACTTGGTAGAATCGGTCAATGATGGAGAAAGAAGAATTTTAAGAACTTTTATTTCAATGATTCTAAATCAAATTTATAAATACAAGAAGAAAAAACAACTGCCTCGTCCGGGATTTGAAACCGGAACCTTCCGCTAGCCGGGCGACTGCCCTTTCCACTGAGCTAACGAGACAGATGATTTTCCCTCTTGCATTTATCATGTACAAGGTTACCGCGCGCAAAAGCTAAGAATGACTGGTGGTGGTGGTTATGTGAATCTACACCCCAGCCAATTATGCAAGTATCAGAGTAAAATGGGAGGATGTGCACTCCGCCTTTAATGATCGCATCTGGACATGAGCAGTTATCAACTTAACACATAAAGAGCCAAAGGAGTTCCTTAAGGACTGTGTTGTACTCTTCCAATGGCGGTTAAACAATGCCCTTAAAAATGAAACCGCTCTCAAAGTTAACGGTGTGTTCTGTGCAGAATTTAAAATCGCGCGAGGTGATGAGGAGATATTTGAGTTAAAATATATAAACACAAAGAATGCTCCAATCTACAGTAACACAAATGCTTGGTTTGAGCAAAATATCCAGGAACCAGTTCTGAAAAGACTGGTGGAGTTCCAGGAAAAAGAAAGTGGGTGAGCGTTATCAGCCATTATTAATTTAACAATTAATATGAACAAATATACTGCACTGCTGGATGGTCATATATTGAGTTTCCGCTTCAAATAAAACTCGCGAAGCATGTGTAAATGTTCAAAATAATGACAATCCATGCTTTGCGTGGGCGGTAAAATCGGCCCTAACTGTTGCAAAGGGACATCCACAACGTGTAACAAAATACCCCCACTAGTTTAACGTCCTGGATCTTAAGGATATTACGTTCCCGATGACCATCAAACAGATTCCCCGGTTTGAGAAACAAAACAATGTTTCCATTAACATATGTATTTTGGAAAATATCCATAAAAGCGACAAAGAAAATTATAAAGTTCTACCGAATTATTTAACCAAAGAGAAGAAGGAGAAGCAAGTAAACCTACTCATGATCCAGAACATCTACTTCACTGAAGATAGTGAGGGGGAAGAAAAATCGGATTATTAGCCCCTCAGATACCACCATGCTTGGATTAAAAACTTATCCCGGCTTTGGTCATCACAACCTAGTAGTCATAAGGGAAAAAAATACTTTTGCGACCGCTGCCTCCACTACTGTTACTCATCCGTTGCACTAGAGCATTACCAGGAAAACAGCAAGCTGCAGAATGAGTGCAAGATCCGGCTAGCATCCGAAGACCAGAAGCAGCTTAAATTTAAAAATTTTAGAAATAAGATAGAGGCTCCGTTTTTAACATACGCGTACTTGGAATATTTGTTAGTAGAATGTAAGAATGAAAATAATTATCAGCAACATGTACCTTGTAGTATAGCATACTACGTTAAATATTCTTACGATCTCGCGTAAATTACCACAACCTTAGCGGCTACGATTCCCATTTTATAATTAAAATATTGGAACTGATCTAGAAGATCGAGTTGGTCTTCTTCCTATAAACAAAGAACGATATATTTCGTTTACAAATACCTTAGATGAATATCCGATCAAATTCCGTTTTATTGATTCATTCCGCTTTATGGATTGTAGCCTTGATACTCTTGCTGTTCTCAGATTTGGCTGATCGAAAATTTGCCAACTGGTAAGGGGGTTTACCCCTATGATTATATTAATATTTTTAACAAATTTTTAGAGTCTTCCCTTCCTAATATTTCAAACTTTGTGAGAGCTAGTCTCGGACGTTGGAGAGAGTGTTGGTTTATAATTGACAACTCAGTCGTGTTAAAATTCAGATATCAAATTTATTAAATTTCAACAGCTTAAAACTAAATATCACAATAGTTCATTTAAATGAAAAATTCAAACTAAAGCTAACCTACAAACTACTATACAATTCAGTAAATATAAAAGTAATAAAAAAAAATAAAATAAAAAACTAATTAAAATTCAAATACAAATTCAATCAGGCGCTGCAAATGTTCTCCTCGTTCTGAAGCAGGGAGAGAAGACCAGAATTATTATCTCTCATCAGAACAAGGAAAATTGGAAAATTTTGATACTGCTAGTGCGTGAGGGCACAAAGCCAGCAAAATTCTTCTATAAAAAAATAGTCTAGATTATTCTCTGAATATAGTTTTCTTTTACCCATGGTGTTTATATAGAGTAGTAGCTTTTTTATGGTACGTGAGAGCACAAGAACAGCAAATTACCATTGCTTGCACGTGAGGGCACAAGGGTAACAAAGTGCTATAGTCAGTAAACGAGTCAGATTAGCCTCTGTCAGTACCCTGCGCGTGTGCAGAAGTGTAGCAAAATGCTACTACAAATAAGAAGTGCAGATTAATCTATGCGTCTTAATTATTCTTCTGTAAATGTGAACAGGAGATGTAGCAGATAAATCTCTACAGCAGAATTATTCCTCTGTTTAGATGTGGACAGGAGATGTAGCAGATTAATCTCTGCGTAGAATTAAACTTCTGCTTAGGTGTGGCACGAAATGCTGCAGATTAATCTCTGCGCAGAATTAAACTTCTGCTTAGTTGTGGGAAAGAATATTGCAGTCTAATCACTGCGCAGAATTAAACTTCTGCTTAGGTGTGGGACGGAATATTTAGAATGATAGGATTTTCAGATTAATTTCTGAAATATAGAATTAATCTTCTATAATGAGTTTAGGAATATTCTTGTACTTAGACAAGTCTGTATGTTTCAGTTTCAAGGGAAATCTCGAGGTATTCCAGGTTTCCTTTGTTGCACCTTGTTCTTATAAATATACGCACCTTGATATTTGTATCTTCCTTCATCTTGCGAATATCGGCACTTAGATATTCACTTCTATGTTTTATACCGTGCAACCTTCCACACGTTGAAGATTAATATATATAAAATAAAAAGGCTGAATGACTTCTGCTAATTGACATCAATTCCGCTTCGTACAAAGACTCAATTGGAATTGAGTAAACAATTTGTCGGCACAAGAACTCGTTATCAGCCAAACAAAACAATAGCGGATTAGTGATACATACATATATATCTACATTTTAAGCAATTACATTTCGTTTGAATTTTACTTGATATTTTAACATACAGGTTGGCAATTATTTTATGGATGAAATTATGGATAGGAAATTGAATTATATATTATGCTACAAATAAGAATATCCTGATTGTAATTCTAAACATCCTCCCCGGGTTGAGAAAATAATTTCTTAACATACTGGTAATTTGAAGATTTTGTTTATTGCTTGCTTGAATGTTCCCTTTTGTGATCGAACAGTTACCACTCGGACGAGACCATCATTTCCAGGATGAGTAGATACAATGCGCGCCAGCAGCCATTTAGAAGGTGGGAGGTTATCCTCACCAACAATAACGAGTTCACCTTCCTTAAGTGAATTGTACTATCTTCGCCATTTTGGACGTTCCTGAATAGCTGATAGATATTGGTGATGCCAGCGTCTCCAAAATCCTTGCACAATTTGCTGTGAATACTCCCATCGCCCCAGTCTTGATGTTTTTAGCTCGGTGACATCGGCCTCAGGTAAGGCGGTCAATGGTTCTCCAATTAAGAGTGGCTAGCAGTCAACGCGTCATACTCCTCTGGATTTGATGATAATTCAGCGTACGGACGAGAGTTCAACACTGCTTCAATTTGTGTCAACGGCGTAGTTATTTCTTCTAAAGTGAGCACAGTTTCCCCAATGACTCTTTTAAAATGCCACTTGACTGCCCACAAGCCTCAGAAGTGGGGAGCTCCTGGTGGATTGAGGTTCCATGATATTCTATGTTGGGAGAAAAAATGAGCAATTAGTGGGTCTCTGGTACTAGATAAGCTTAATTGTGCATTTCATTAATATATTTCTTTGCACCCACAAAATTGGTGCCATTATCGCAAAATATATCTGACTGAATTCCGCGCCGAGACACGAATCGACAAAGGGTGGCTACAAACTCCTCTGAAGTAAGACTGCTAACCACTTCCAGGTGCATAGCCTTGGTAGCCATGCAAATAAAAAGAGCTATGTAGCCTTTAAAATGCTTAGCACCGCGACCTGTTTTGGTGCATAGGGTCAGCGGTCCAGCGTAGTCTACATCGACATTAGAGAATGTCTTGAAGCTATTACTCGAGCCTTAGGTAAGTTTCCCATCAGCTGTGATGTGCTAGTCGCTCGTTGTTTGAAGCATATTATACATCTGCGACAAATCCTATTGACTACATCTCGAATACTTATAATCCAGTATATTTGGCTGATAATTGCTGTAAGAAGTGAGGCCCATTAGTGAAGATTTAGCTTATGATCTTCTGAAACTAGCAACTCTGTAACGTGGTGATCTTTCGGCATGATGATGGGATGCTTCGAAATAAAGCTTCTTGCAGAATTTTGAATACGACCTCCAACTCTTAAAATTCCAGACTCGTCAAGTAAGGGTGTTAGATTAGTTATTTGACTATTTTTGGTGATAGCATTGTTCGAAGTAAGTTCTTCGATTTCCCTTTTAAAGGCAAACTTCTGAATGAACTTGATGCAAAGAGTTGTGGCGTTGTTTATTTCGTATGCGGATAATTGTTCGAGCTGTCTATTAGGTTCTAGTTTTTCCTTATAATTGTTGCAAAATCGCAAACAGTATGCTAGTGCCCGTGTAAGCTTGGAAAAGGAAGAAAAACGGGTTAGTATTTCAGAAAATATGTCGTCAGCGATTTCTTAAAAATGTGATATTATATTTTCCTCATTTCTTCCTGGTAGGTATCCGATTTGTTATTTATGTGATCAATTGACGGCCAATTGCTTAGGTCTTCTGATAACCTTGCAGATCCATACCACCATATACTTAATGTGGGAAGTTCTTTGGTGAGTCATAAATACACCTTGGAATTCTAATTTCTGTTAATGTTGGTAATTGTGTTTGATTAGTTTGCCATTTTTCTTACACATGTAGAGGAAGAGGATCATCCTAAAAGCAAATTAGGAGCCATAGTTGTTGGAATAATATTTTTGTTGTTATTAGTGCTAGTGTAAGCCAACCCATGGGATCAAAGATCTTTGAAGATTCTGATAAAATTATCCTATTAGTAATGTCAAGAGATTTCATTGGTGACATCGAATATGAAAATGTATCTTGCTGTGGATTCCACTTTATTCCCAAGACTTTAGTTATTCCCGAATTGTCATCAATTGCCACGCAGTCTTTCTCGACATTCCCAGATATGGTAAGGGAGTTTGTTTTCCATTTAGTCAAGTTGAACCCGTATGCTCCCAAGATCTGTAGAAGTTCCTCCTTTAGTTTTGCTGCTTCACTCACAGACTCCGCACCAGTTAAAGGATCATCGACATAAAAATCGTTTTGTATAATATTAGCAACTCGTGTATTTGTTGATTTATGCTCTTCTCCAATTTGATGTGGAGTCCGCGTTGCTAAAAAGGAAGCAGAAGCTGTCCCATATGTGACGGTTTTGAGTTTAAAGTGCTTCAATGGTCTATACCAGTTTTCTCCCCACAGGATTCGCTGATAATCTTGATCGTCAGAATTTACAAGAACCTGCCTATACATTTTTTCTATGTGGGCTGATAAACAAATTTGATGTTTACGGAAGCTCATTAAAATCGCTAATAAATCGCGCTGTATTGGCGGACTCACCATTAGAGTTTCATTGAGTGATATCCCGGAAGAAGTTTTGCACAAGCCGTCAAAAACAACACGAGTCTTGGGCAAAGGAGAGTTCTTACAGACGGCGTGATGAGGCATATAGAAATATTTGCCGGTATTATCCTCGTTTTCTGGAATGAACTCCATGTGGTTAAGCGCTTCATATTCACACATGAACGTATTGTATTCTTTCCTGAAAATGGAGTTTTTAGAAAACGACGTTCCATAGCATATAAATGGGCAGTAGCATTTCCCTTTGTTTCGCAAAGCAAACCGGTGGATTTCTTGAAAGTTAGAGAGACGACGAATCGACCAGTGGTAATATCACGGGAAGTATTCTCTTTAAAATGAGACGAGCACCTTTTTTCTTCTTCATTCCATTCAGATTCAGGGCGTTTGCTCGTAATTTCTTCTGTTTCCCAACAACGTTGAAGCATCCGATCTAGGTCTATTGAGATGCCTGACTGTAAGTTAATTGCTGAGTGCTTTGATCTTCTCTCAGCAACATTCCCGGATAGTACCCATCCAAATATAGTGTCTTGCGTGTATAACCCTTTTCATAAAAACTTCAAAAAAAGGATCAGCACTTAATATGATGTCTATGTGAGAAGGGTTATCAAACCCTGGATCTGGTAGTTAAAGAGATTTAACTAATGTCCAATCAGACACAGTAAGGGTTTCGGATGGAATTACAGATGTTAACTTGCTTATCACAAATGCTACAACCTCTAACACTTTGGACTTGTCCCAGCGAAAGGACAGATTAAGCGTTATTTTTTCATTTATAGTTCCAGCTGCAGTAGCTGATAAACCATATATAATTATTGGAGCATTTCCTCTTTTTAATGCCAAGCGTTGAGCACATGCCTCTGAGATTAACCAAATTTGGGATCCTGAATCTAATAAAAATCGACAAGGTTGGACTCTTCCATGTATGTCTAGGATATTTACTACTGCAGTGGGAAGAACGGAAATCATTACATCTACAGGAGGATCATTGGATTGAACTGAAATTACTTCTTGGACGCATTTGTTGAGTGAAGATAGCAATGAGTTAGCATAGTTGGGTTGATTGAAGCATCAGCTGACTGAACAGAGTTGATTGATGATTGTGTTTGGCTGACGGGGTTGATTGAAGATTCTTGATGGAATGTTTTTTGGTTGATAAAAGAAATATTAGATGAGCGATTCTGAGAAAGGGGGTGCAGGGTGGGTGAAGCTGCTTTATTGGATTCTTGATGAATATGCAGTAATGGGTGATGATTTCCTTTAAAATTATTGCATCGTATTCTAGAATGACATCTCTTAATGGAAAGTTTGGCACCTAACCACTTGAAACACAATGACCTTGCAACTACTAACGCCTTACGAGTGGTTGGAGAATCAGCTTTAAACTTTTCACATTGATGTAAATTATGAGTATCTGAATCTAATTTAGTTAGAGCAAGGTATATAATCCGAGGGTCTCTGGCTTCAGCACTTGTCCCTGATCCCTTTAAGCTGCCTATTGTCTCATAAATGGTGTCCTGCAGGTTTCGCAATGATTTGACTGTTGCTTGATTTATAGAAGTCTTATCCAAGAATGTCTTGATAAAACATGTTGCAATGTATGTCTTCTTATCGAAACGTTTTTTCAATTTAGCCCATGCTTCTTCTTAATTTGCATCACTGATTGTCAAGTGTCGTACGATCCCGCAGCACTTACCCTTAGTAATTCCTTTAGGTACTGGAATTTTTGCGAGGGTGTTAAATAGTCTTTAGAGTAGACAGAAGCTTCATAAAAGTCTTTAAAGGAGGGCCATTCTTTATACTCGCCTGAGAAGCACGGCATGTTTAATTTGGGAAAGCGCGTGGTATTCAGATTACCTTGACTACGATCAAATGTTTGAAATAAAGATTGTTGCTGCGATAAGAACTGGTTCATAGTTGAATTAAATTGGTCGACAGAAGTTGCACCCTCTTGGGAAGTGCGAGAAACTCGAGCTTCTATAGCACGTTTGAAGATTGGTTTTGTTTCGTAGAATCTCTTCTAAAATTTTTCACGTTCAGAGCTTTGATTGTCAAATAACAATAAATTGTCCTCAATTTCTGTGAACTCATTCCACGTTTCATTTAATTTTTCAAGTCGCGTATTTATATCTTCGATTAGAGTATATTGATCAATGCTGTATGCAGAAGTTTTTAAGCGAGTCACTGTACCTTTTAACCTACCCTTTTTTGTACTAACTTCCCCGCCATAATTCTGTGCGATATTTGACTCGCAGCGCGTTATAAAAAGAGTCTATATAAGTATGTGAATATTAGTCTATACATATAAATATTTTATTAAAATGTACACACACAATTTGTTTTTACGAGTGAAATTGTTATCATAAACTAACTGTATTCACAATTCTAATGTGATGTCTTTATGTTATTGTCCAATTTCATACACCATGTATAACTGTTAGCACAATTATTGTATGCACCTAAGTTGAATATTTGTTTCAAAAAGAGTTATCTTATTAGGGGAATTCAATAAATCTTGGCACTCGTGTCTATTATATGCTCACAAAGTAATGCAGGTATAACAGTTCAGTTTTTGTGAAATTCACTTCTCAATAAATTTGGTACATTTATTTAAGACAATATATTAAAATGAAATATGAATATAAAAAAAATGTTCATGCAATGTACATATGTGAGTAAGTTACTAAATTAATTTGTACTTATCTCAAATTTCCATGCATATGTCGCTGTTCTAATTGCTGTTGATTGCTGTTCTTTTTTAATCCGGCTCGAAGGACTATGTTAAAGTTTCAAGGGAAATCTCGAGGTATTTCAGGTTTCCTTTATTGTACCTTGTTCTTATAAATATCCGCACCTTGATATTTGTATCTTCCTTTATCTTACGAATATCGGCACTTAGATATTCACTTCGACGTTTTATACCGTGCAACCTACCACACGTTGAAGATTAATATATATAAAATAAAAAGTCTGAATGACTTCTGCTAATTTCAATTTTATTGACGATTCTTACAAAGACTCGAATGGAATTGAGAAAAAAATTTGTCAGCACAAGAACTCGTTATCAGCAAAACAAAACAATAGCGGATTAGTGATACATATATATATATCTACATTTTAAGCAATTACATTTCGTTTGATTTTTACTTGATATTTTAACATACCTACAAGGTGGCAATTATTTTAAGAGTGAAATTATGGATAGGAAATTGAATTATAAAATCGATTGCAATTATTATTACAAATAAGAATAAATAAAAAATGAAATTCTGATTGTAATTCTAAACACTCTAAACCAGGGGGTGATTCTGATCTTTTTGTCGTAGCTTAGGCGTATATTTTAGTCACATATTTTGACATTTCACCTCAAATTTGTTGTACTTTTATATTCACTATAGTTCACTAAATCTTTTCATGAACCACAAAATAAACTAAAATGAATTTGCAGTGAATAAACGTCAGAATATAAGCCTAAGAGTACGGGAAATTAGCCAACTGCTTCAAAGGTTGTGACAAAGATTTTAAACTAAGTGCATATTAAAATAAGCAACTAAATTTATTAAATTGCTAAATTAAATTGCTTCTTTATTAGATTGCCTAATTAGGTTGCTTATTTATTAAATTATAGAAGAAGTGATATGCAAGGAGATATAAAAAATTGTAATAACTGGAAATTTGGGTGATCAGTGGGCCATCCCCATCCCACACTCATATTCTTGATGTAGTATGCAAACTCTTCTACTAGTTGCGTTTCGAAAACATATTTGTTCTGAATTTCTGGCGTTTATTGTGATTCGCCATGATTTGTTGTGTTCGTCCATTTTGTCGAGATGTTTTTTGATTATTTCTGTCGCTGTTTCCGGATTTTTATCGTGGGCAAATATTAACGTCGTTGATCCATTGATATATGTGGGAAATCAATTAAGAAGAAATTGAATAATCATATATCTAGAGCCTTGGGGTACTCCTTCTCTTCCATAATGTATATGATACTTCACTATACCATGCATATATTAAGTACTTATGATTTGTTATACCCTAGATGAAATCATAGGGGTATACTAAGTTTGTCATTCCGTTTGTAACACCTCGAAATAATGATGGTAGAGCAAAATGGATTGGACACCCATTCATAATATTAAAAGTTATTTCGATTTTTGCATGTCCGTCCGTCCGTCCGTCCGTCCGTCCGTCTGTGCGCACGATAACTTGAGATCGCGTACACTTAGAGAGCTGAAATTTTGTACACAGACTATAAAAAAAAATTTTGTTCAAGAAAGAATTTTTTTGGGATTCTCCGGTATATAGCAAAAGCTGAAAAATGTTCTAATTTGTTATTTCATCACACAACCCATTAATTTATGGTGACAAGTTTCAAGTCTTGGTTTGACTCATCAACAGGTCACAAAAGGCGAAATTGTGTGATTTGAAAAACAAATGAAAAAATGAAAAAAGAAGAAAGAAATGAAAAGTTTGAGAAAATAGAAAAAAACAATTTTTTATTTATTAAAAAAATTTAAAAAAAAAAAAAAAAAAAAAATTTAAAGAAACAGATTCCTTCGAAGCGAATCGAACCTGTATACGCCACACAGTGGGCTGAAAAATAAAAAAGAAAAGGAAGAAGAAGAAGCGTTTCGTGTCAGCAGAAAACCTAACACTCATCGGTGCAGCTTGGTTTTCTGCCTGCTGCAGACGCTTGAAAATAGATCAAACTGATCTCTTCTCATATAAACTCAGAAATAAATTCTGGGTGTGAATTATATGAGGAAAAAACACTCCTATACAAGCCCAGGAGGAAAAATAAATAAAAAGATTACTCTTTTGGACTTTTTACCGGGTTAAACTTAATTTTGTTCAAGAAAGAATTTTTTTGGGATTCTCCGGTATATAGCAAAAGCTGAAAAATGTTCTAATTTGTTATTTCATCACACAACCCATTAATTTATGGTGACAAGTTTCAAGTCTTGGTTTGACTCATCAACAGGTCACAAAAGGCGAAATTGTGTGATTTGAAAAACAAATGAAAAAATGAAAAAAGAAGAAAGAAATGAAAAGTTTGAGTTTGAGTTTGAGGCTTGTATAGGAGTGTTTTTTCCTCATATAATTCACACCCAGAATTTATTTCTGAGTTTATATGAGAAGAGATCAGTTTGATCTATTTTCAAGCGTCTGCAGCAGGCAGAAAACCAAGCTGCACCGATGAGTGTTAGGTTTTCTGCTGACACGAAACGCTTCTTCTTCTTCCTTTTCTTTTTTATTTTTCAGCCCACTGTGTGGCGTATACAGGTTCGATTCGCTTCGAAGGAATCTGTTTCTTTAAATTTTTTTTAAATTTTTTTCTTTTTTTTTTTTTAAATTTTTTTAATAAATAAAAAATTGTTTTTTTCTATTTTCTCAAACTTTTCATTTCTTTCTTCTTTTTTCATTTTTTCATTTGTTTTTCAAATCACACAATTTCGCCTTTTGTGACCTGTTGATGAGTCAAACCAAGACTTGAAACTTGTCACCATAAATTAATGGGTTGTGTGATGAAATAACAAATTAGAACATTTTTCAGCTTTTGCTATATACCGGAGAATCCCAAAAAAATTTCTTTCTTGAACAAAATTAAGTTTAACCCGGTAAAAAGTCCAAAAGAGTAATCTTTTTATATATAAAAAAAAAAAGTAAAACTCCTTCGTGGGGTTGCCATATAAAAATTTCGTTTTCCGCTATATATTTGGTCACTGCCTGAGAACGCGTCAACGTAGAGAGCTGAAATTTCGCACATGATGTTTTTACTACATTAGCAAATAAAATGTCAAAAATGGACTAAATCGGGCAACTCTTTCTTGGTGTTGCCATATAAAAATTTCGGTTTTTTACGTATACTTTGAAAACGATCAGTCCAAGACATTTTTATGGTACTAAAAACTTCTGCAGAATATGAAATCCTATAAAATTGGTTGTAATCATTTTGTCTGTGCGACAAACCGTTCTAGAAATATATGCGAAAAACAACTTCAAATTCAATACTTGAATAGATCGGTGACCATACGAAATTTAATACGGGCATTCATCTAGGGTATCCTAAGAATTGGTCTTAGACCAATTCTAGCTTTTTTACTTGTTTTGCTATTATGTGAATCTACTATGTAACTTAATATGATGTACCCAACGCTTTGCGTGCCTTTGGCATGCATACTCAAATAAATAAATCGGCCGAAACTATTACGTACAAGCAAAACTTATGACTTACTATGGAATTCAACTAGAAAAATCGATTATTAACTTTTGCCTGGCCGATTCCATTCATGGCAGACTTAAGTCTCAATCCAAGCTCCGAGTTGTGCTACATACGCTCATGCAAATCATATGACTGGAATATGCATGGCCCAGTTGTATGTAACGGGCTTTACAGTTACCTTTTTTGTTGTTACCTTTTAAATGGTTTTGTAATTTGAATTTAATAAATGAATTTATTTTCACTTATGTAGACAAAATATAAACAAATGAATAGAATGCAATATGAAGTGTTGTTGGAAAACATAAAGACACACCTTTTATTTCTACATGGCCGGCACCCCAGCATTACAGGTGCTCAAACAAACGCCGAAATATTGGCACAAATAACAGAGGAATGCAATGCATTGGCGACCGAAAAACAGCAAAAGTATTCAGCGGGATGATGGAAGCGCGTAAGTTTAATTATGGTGGATCTTCTCCATAATGAAGTCGCTTCTGCCAACAACGTTCCTTTGTTATAGAGAAATTTCATGAAATTTAAAAAAGAACATATCCAAAAACATGTACATAATTATGTAAATTATTAGCCTCTATTATTCGTCATGGAAATAGTGTGTTACTTTTGTTTGCTTTCGGGGTGCCAGAGGAATTTCATTTTCGTCATATGTACTTCGAATGTACTAAGTTGGTGATACTAATTGCTAACCACTGTTTATAATTAATTTCGCTTATTTATTCGATTAGTCATGAAATGATATTAGGAGTAAGTTGCAAGAGAAATTAAAAAGGAAACGAAATTCTATGAACCGGACAGAAGGGGGACCTCCTAGTAACATAACTTTTACTGAAGGTGAACTAACGGCCTAAGTAATGTTCAAGAGGGAGGTATGTCAGTTCCTGAAATACCACCACTTTCTTTACCGTCGGTAAGTTTTACAATTTAAAATTATGCCATTTTAATTATCATAACTTTCAGACAACGAGGACAGCATTTGAGGAATAGGATGGCGTAATATTAAAAAAGGCGATAAGTTCACCCAAGTTCCTTTCATCACCAGCAGCGAGCCGTCGCCATTGATAGTTTCTCCTCCTGCACCCATCGAGAGACTTCCATCGTCCAGTCGTTGTTTTCCAAGGAGACAGAGATCAAATCCTCCTTATGAAAGACTGATCGTCCCCGCACTCTACTAGGAGATGTGTTACAAGAAAAATGGTTTGTTTTTTTATAATATCTTCATTGTGAATATTATATAAAGGGTTTTCCAATAAGAGCTGTTATTTTAATTAGCCCGATATTTCGGTAGATGTCACTTTTGGAGCTGTCATTTTTTAAAATTTGACAAGTAGAAACTACGCCATTAATAAAAATAGAACGATACACGATTCAACAACGCATTGAAATTATTAAAATTCACTATAAAAATGGTGAAAATGTGGCAGAGACGGTTCGTAAAACTCGAATATTTTTCGGTCGTCGTGAAGTACCTTGTCGGACCGCAATACAGAAATTGGTAGAAAAATTCGAGCTGTCGGGACAAGTTAGTGATGTGAAGAATAAAACCCGTGCACGTCGCTCAAGAACAGTCGAGAATATTGCTGCTGTAGCCGAAAGTGTTGAAGAAAACCCAGGTTTATCCATTCCTCGTCGTTCTTTGGAATTAGGCATTCCACAAACGTCATTACACCGTATTTTGCATATAGATTTGGGTCTTAAGGCTTATAAAGTTCAGTTAACACAAGAACTCAAGCAGGCCGATCATCAACAACGTCGAGTCTTTGCTGATTGGGTTCTTGAAATACATGAAAATTATCCGGAATTCCATCGAAAACTCATTTGAGTGATTGAGTGATGAGGCCCATTTCCACCTCGATGGCTTCGTCAACAAGCAAAATTGTCGCATCTGGGGTTCGGAAAACCCAAGAGTTATTGTTGAAAAGCCTCTCTATCCTCAACGTGTGACTAGTTGGTGCGGTTTATGGTCCCGCGGGGTCATTGGACCTTACTTTTTCGAAAATGAGGCTGGAACAACAGTTACGGTGAATGGATTGCGCTATCGACAGATGATTAATGATTTTTTATGGCCGGAGTTGGATGGTATTGATCTGGATAACGTTTACTTTCAACAGGACTGCGCTACGTGCCATACAAGCAACGAAACCATTGATCTTTTACAGGAAAAGTTTCCGGACCGTGTTATCTCTCGAAGAGGTGATCACAATTGGCCACCGAGATCTTGTGGCTTAACACCTTGCGAATTCTTTCTTTGGGGCCACGTGAAAGAGAAGGTCTACGCCAACAGCCCAGCGTCGATTCAAGACCTCAAAGATGGAATTCGTGAGGCTATCGAGGACATAGGGCAGCCACTTTTCGATTTGGTTATGGAAATTTTCAAGAAAAGGATATAGTCCTGTAGGCGTGGTTGTGGTGGTCATTTGGCTGATGTTATTTTCCATTTTTAACGGCATACCTTCCTCTTTATAATGAAATAAAGATCCGATCATTTATATCAAAAAATGGAATTTTTCTTTGAATATCAAAATAACACCTCTTATTGGAGAACCCTTTATATACCTATTATCCCCTGCAGTACTGCACATCGCTTTCACAAAACAGCGTGAGGTCCTTAGAGCTCCAAAATCAGGCCCTTAGAGAAATGAAGGAGCAAACGGAAATTATGCACCGTATTGAACGTACCATGGAGCAACAGTCCCATGTATTGAATAGGTTGGTGGAACTGCAGAAGGGCCAACATAACACAACATACTAAAACATGTAGGTATATACAATAAACCCACCCTAAAACACCCTCTGTATATATATTTATGTATATAAATAAATAAAATAATATATAAGGAAAAAGAATTTCTTTTGATATGAAACAAATAAATAAATTTTCTTGTGCCGCGTGTTGAAGTTTTCTTCTGCTGCATAAGTGGGATGGGCCATGGGAGTAAGTAACCAAGGCTCCAGAGGATATCCTGAATAACCTACGTACAAAGTTAAATTTCTGTTGTTATGCTTATAATATTTATTATCTTATTAAAATTACCTAACGTCCAACCTTGTTGTTCATTTGCAGAAACATATTCGTTTTGAAAGTGGCACAAATAATGCTATTTCCCGAGATGAAGCTATCATGGGTGGAACCACAATATCTCGCATTAATATTACGGATTATGACAAATCTGAATTTTAATTCAAATTATTACAAAATAAATTACGAAATAATAAGTTATACTGACTATTTGGGTGCTATGTTATGATTTTGAATTCCACTTCTTTTTATAAAGCATAAACTGCTATTTGTGTGCAGTCAATTAGACCAATTACACCCGGAAGTACTTGGTCTTCAAATCTGTTTTTATTAACTATTCAGCTTACGCTCCCTGAATTGCATGTCTTTCATCTTCGGATACAGGAAAATATATGTACTTCGCCATTTTTTATTACAAATATCTGTAATGTCGCGTATGTCACGAGTAACGTAGGACTGGCTTAATGTGTTATTTTTATAACGCTTCTTTGGTAGTCTATGTAAAGACAAAAATTGTGATTATTGTTCTTTTTTATCACCTTCAAATGAAATGGAATTGCCCTTCGATCCTCATTTGCTACGTAAATTTTCTCCAATTCCTCTATTAAAGCTATTGCAAGCTCCTGGTTGAGACGAAAGTGCGGGATGAAATTGAAAAAGCATTATTTCCGCTTTAATATTTATAATGTACGATATCTTACTTACGCGGGAGTGCTCTTATGAAAGGGGTTCGATTTTCGATAGCTGCATGCGAGTTCAGAGAAATCATTACTTGCTTAAATCTATTTAAAAATAGTTCTACAAAACCAAATTAATTTGTAAGCAATTGTAATTATGTTAACTGAGTTTGGTGTGAATAATTTGCAAATTTATTTAGCTCGCCATGTAAATTCATTTATATGGTAGCGGCTTAGGCACGCAGGCATTCTCACAATCCTAAAATAAGATAAGGATTGCTATACTATCGTATGCGGGAGCCAGCCCTACGATTGCCACAGATATTACTTAAAAATGGATATTTTCTTTGAAAGTGGGCATCTAACACAAATAAATAAAAAAACTTTATTAAATAATACTGGCCAAGATGTCAATGTTTATAATAATTTTTTTTTTACAATGTTTATAATGTTAACCGTTTATATATATATATACATATTATTATATTAATGCAACATACAATGAGTGAATTTATCTTTAGAAGTCAATACTTATAAAAACTTCGCTGAACCGTTAAAATAATAATTATTTTAAAGTGTCAGTATCAGTTCTGTATAGTAGAATTCAATGGTTCTGGAATTCCTACAACGTATGGAGAGGTCGAAAACTACTGGTAAATTAAACTTGTCGCATTCGATTTTAACTCTGAATTTTATTTGACTAGTACAATTAATTTATATACAAAAAAATGATGAGTTACACATTTAGAACAGAAATATTAAAGAATGCATTACAAAATTATATTGGAACACAAAAGTGACATGAAAACAAATACACAGCAAAATATTAAGAAATAGTATTGCATCACACTAAATTCATCGCCCATGCTATATGTAGGTTAACACACAATGCACGCGGAAATGTAAACAAAGTGCAATTGATTATTACAGACAGCTGACTGACGTAATGTCACTTCATGACATTATAAAAAATGTAAATATTCAGGAGGTATGTAGATGTTTTGAGGAAGGTTGATGACAGTTCTAATTTATTCATTAGTAATAGTAGTAAGGGTCCCACCTCCCTATACTTTTACATTACGTCCGATAGAGACAGCTGCCACGAGGATCCCACTCGCGGGTTTTCTGCAAGACGGTTCCCACCGCCGAAAAGAAGTTGTTGAGGAGGGAGTAGGATAGACACGTCCCTGTCGCAAGCATTGGGGGGTAAAAATAAAATGGCTGAGTTGACACAGAGTTGTGTTGTTGCAGGATGTTGGTTGAAAGGAAAGAGCTTGTGCTGTCTGCAGAAAGAACGGTAGATGGGTCCCTGTCGCAAGCATTGGGGGCAAAAATAAAAAAAGCAGCAGTGAGAGACGAAGGGGCTTTTAAAATAAAATTCGAATTCGATCAAGATATTTTCATTTGTTGTTTTTACTGTTTAAATCGCTCGATAAAGATTTTGCATCTGTGTGAGTGACCTAGAATGGAACTTAAAATTAAAGAACGTTGCATAATGCGCACCTTAAATCTGCATCGATCCAATCCGTAAGTGATCCACGGTCCCTTGCGTGCATTTTGATAGGCGTAACTCCACACATGTAAGTATTTGACTTCAGGTAGGGTTTGGAAACTTCCTTGTTTTTTCATATTTAATGTGTATAACGGCAGTTTACACACACACATATACACACGCATACGCACATGTATTTTTATACCTCCAGTATAAACTGTTCATAAAAATAGTAAATTTCACAACATAAGCCAAGCGAAATTAATGCTCCAGCTAAAACTTTCAAAGTGTTTAAAACCCACCTCGTGTATTCCGATGATGGTTGCGGGCTATTGTACGGTCCATATACGTCCTTTTCGTTGCCATAAATGCAATTAGGTGAACGTCGAAAATGTTCGGCCTCAATATCTTCAGGACAATTTAATGCACTCATTTCCATACAGCAAAAATAAAATTTTGCTATGTCTTTCAGGTTGGTGTAAAAGAAGCCGCTCCTTGCTAGCTTGTGTGATTTCCTGTCATCCAAAGTTCAATTCTTAAATGTCTTTAACCGATCAGATTCACGCTTTAAGATCAGCATTGTGACTGCAATAAAGGATGTTTATAAAACGTCTTTTATATTAGTCCATGTGTTGTGCTTTTGTGGAAAACTAAGCCATTTCACATCAACCTTACCGTTTCGTCTTTTTAAAACTTTTTCTACAAGGTAAGTATCAGGATATTTGACTGGAGATAGCTCGAGCTGATAAAAGCCGCCCTGTATTATAACTCCTTGTTAGTCTTCAAGAATGCAAGTTACTGGATAAGTGTTTTTTACCTCTTTTGTTTTGAAAATTTCAGTAGACCAGTTTGGGGTGTAGCCTTTTTCAAAACCATGTTTGTTTCTACTTATAGGAACAAAGTCTCCCACTTTGTACTTTCGGCGTGATTTTGTTTTTGGCTTTTTATACACAGTTAGCAATAAACGAACCACATCAATAGGCCTCATCTTAATAGTTCGATGCTTTGTTCTGTTATACTTTTTTGTTAACCTGTCCAGCATACTCAACCAGTGATAATTACCATTCATACTAAAGTCTTTCCACATAATATTTCTCAGCGTTCTATTAAATCTTTCTACAATTGATGCCTTTAATGAACTATAAGTTGAATAATGATAAACATCATATTTACCCATCAAGCGCTTAAACGACTTGTTGTAGAACTCTTTCCATCATCTGTTTGCAAGTTTCTTGGAATACGACCCTGATTGAAAATTAGCTGCATTGCTTTAGTGACTTCTATCCCACTTTTGTCTTTAATTGGTAAAGCCCATGCGTATTTAGAAAATGTATCAATTAGAGTTAGTAAAAAGCTAAAGTTTTGATTTTCTTGAGCATATAAACGCATATAAACTAAGTCTGCCTGCCACAGGTCATCTTTGCCTTTAATCGTTACACGACGACGCTTAAAGTTTTTGCGGGCTGGCCTGTGTAGTTCAGTAATAATTTGCCTTCTGCTCATTCTTGAAAGATTATATAAGTACCTTTTTGCAAAAAGTGGGGATTTATATACAAAATACCTGTTGTTAAGAGCTCTTGATTTTTACGGTGAAAATGATCGCGTTCAAACACCCATTTACAATGACGGTTTCTGGGCCTTCAGGTTGTGGGAAAACAACATTTATAAAAAGCCTTCTCGATAACCTGTTTTAACACGGCCACAAATAACAAGAGTTATATGGTGTAATACAGAACATGTGGCTCTGCCTCCAGATACCACATTCAATAACATCGAATTTATTGATAGCATCCCTGAAGAGTTTGTAAATTATACACATGAACCTACATTAATTGTATTGGATGATATGATGTTAAATGCTTTTAGCAGACAAGTATGCGAACTCTTTACAAAAGGCTCGCACCATCGCAATCATTCAGCAATCCTTGTAACACAAAATGCATTTCACCAGGGTAAGTTTTGTCGAGACATATCACTTAACTGTAAATACCTCGTTGTATTTAAAAACCCTCGTGATAAAAGCCAGTTTATCCATTTAGCGAGGCAGATTTATCCAGAAAATAGTTCAGAGCTGCTAAAAATATATAAAGAGATTACGCAGGCGCCACACGGATATCTACTGATAGATTCAACGCAAGATATCAACGAGGTATTAAGATTCCGTACTGACATTTTTAATAAAGATTTTACAACTTGTTTTTGCCCGCATAACTCTTTGATCGGTAAAAACGGTGTCACGAATGAATCCATTAAGGGACAACAAGCATATTCTATATGTTCTTAGAACAGCAGGACCAAAATTAAGGCACGCCATTATTAAAAATGCCGACCCCGGAGTTATAAAACCACTTTGTGAAATTACTCTTAATACTTTGAAGGGAAATCATATTCCTCGCGGAAAGATATATGATTCGCTCTGTAGGTATAAAAAGGATTTACGAAAACTAGTTGTTGCAAAAAGATCTGTACCCAGACAAAGTAAAATACTGATGTTTGAACAAATGTCGATAATATCTCGAAAGCCAGAGCCCGTAGAAGATTTCTGATGAAAATTTCGTTCGCCCTCCCACTCCACACCGCCAAGAATCCATTTCCATGAGCAAAAATAACTTGAATTATTAATGCGCTAATATCTCGAAAACCAGAGTCCGTAGAGGATTTCTGATGAAAATTTCATTACTCCCCTCCCTATCTTTATTATCTTCCCCCACATACCCGCTAATAAAAGAAAACAGCAAAACCAAGGCATGCTGGTAGTTCCGTCTAAGGCCGCTAGGGTACCATACTCAAGAAATGGCGTTTTAGCCCAAACAGATGTCGCTAATATCTCGAAAACCAGAGCCCGTAGAGGATTTCTGATGAAAATTTCATTACCAACCCCCCCCCCCCTCCATACCTTTATTATCCCCCCGCCCTAACACACACATACCCCCATCTAGAATCCAGCATGAAGGAAAATTTCCTGGCGTTAACTTTAATTATTACTAATATTAGTTCAAAAACCGAAAGCCTACATTTAGGCGCTCAAGAAAAATCATAATAAAAAAGCCTACATTTAGGTGCACCACATATCTAGCTAAGAAAACCGTAGTATCGGAACATGCTGGTAAATGCTGGATAAATTAAATAAAATTAAAATTCCGGCTCGATTATAATTCATCATTGAAATTCCGACTCCTTCTATTCAACATCAGGCCAGGTTTGTTTCTTGGAAATTCGATAGTCGAACCAGTCAACAGTATGGCAAAAGTCCTAATCCTCAATACAAATAAGGAGGACGCCGATCTGGGCCCTTACGAGGTGAACCCAGTTTACCAAGACTTGGACGACTTTGTGGATATCTCCACAGACGCTGAAAGAGATCCAACTAAGGGCAGAATAAATAAACTGCAAAAACTTATCAAATTGGATCACTGTAACTCAGAGGAGTCTGAGAGTATTCGCAATATCTGTAGGGATTTCAACGATCTCTTCTTCATAGAAGGGGATTTTCTTTCATATACAGATGCGATTACCCACAAAATCGAGACACTCCAAAACAAACCACCCATTTATACCAAGCCTTATAGACTTCCTGAAGCAAGCCGAACTGTAATAAATAGGTAAATACAAGAAATGCTTGAGTCAGACATCATTAGACCTACCCATACTCCCTGGAATTCTCCACTCCTCCTGGTTCCTAAAATAGCAGATGAGAATGGAAACAAAAAGTGGAGAGTAGTGGTAGACTTTTGTCGTATTAACGACATTACTATTGGCGATGCGTACCCGCTGCCTAATATCACTGATATATTAGACCAGTTGGGGAAGTCGAAATATTTTACCACACTCGACCTAGCCAGTGGATTTCACCAGATAAAAATGGACTCGAACGACTGGGAAAAAGTTGGCTTTAGCACACCCTATGGCCACTAGCAATGCAATCGTATGCCATTTGGTTTAAAAAGAGCCCCTGCTACTTTTCAACGAGCCATGAACAATGTTCTATCTGTATTTCAAGGCATCTATTGCTTCGTACACATGGACGATATCGTAGTCCATGGAGACGATCTCAAAGATCACAATTCTAGACTCACAGCAGTATTTAATTGTCTCCGCAATTTCGATTGAAACTTCAACCCGACAAGTGACATTTCTTAAGGAAAGAAATTATGTATTTAGGGCACAAAATTACAGAAAATATAGTCAAACCAGACCCTGCAAAAATAAAATCAGTTCAGTCATATCCCAGATCCAAGAAGGAAAATGATATCAAAGCCTTCCTTGGTTTCGTCGGCTATTATCGCCGCTTCATTCCAAATTTTTCCAAGATTGCGAAACCACTTACAAATCTTTTAAAGAAAGATACGCCCTTCAAGTTCAACGCAATTTGTGATGAAGCATTTTCCGAATTGCGATATAAGTAAATTTCGGCACCAATTGTATCATATCCTGATTTCGACAAAGAATTTTTCGTCACCTCCGATGCCAGTAATAACTCCATTGGAGCAGTTCTTTCACAAGTCGATGATCAAGGAGACCATCCAATCGCCTATGTGAGTCGAGTTCTCAATGGTGCAGAGACTCGTTACTCAACAAGAGGAAAAGAGCTTTTAGCTATCGTTTTCGCAGTTGAGCAATTCAGACCATACGTTTATGGTAGACAGTTTACAATTCTAACTGACCATAAACAATTAGTATGGCTCATGAATCTGAAAGACCACTCCTCAATACTAATGAGATGGATAATACGTCAAATTTCCCATTAATATTGACTAATAATGCGAATCCAAAATTTTTCATCTTGCTAATGCATGATACAGAACTTGAAAGAGTGTTGGATTCGAAACTAAAATTTTCAGATAAATCCCCACTTTCAGAAACTGAACTGAACTTCTTCAAGAAAAAAGGCTCATCAATAATTATATCAAAACCTAATTTACCTTCTCGATCCCAAAGAGATAGATCAGACTTCGAAAAGTTTTAACAGAGATCTGCTCATACACAGAAGCAAATCAGTTAAAACAAATAAATATCTCCTTCCCTATATTAGATCCACAGAATCTAATAATTATTAAAACCGCTTTTACCCAAATCTTCGCGACTAAAAAAAAAACAAATATAAAGCTCCATCAAGATGCAATAAAATATTTATCCGATAAAGATGACATCGAACAAGTTTTGAAGGATGTTCATTCATTATCGACGGGAGGCCATCAAGGCGTTTCACGTACAATTAAAAGAAGCAAAAAGCAATTCTACTGGCTTGGCATGTCAGGCGACATCGTAAAGCATGTAAGAAAATGTAAACTTTGTCAGGTAAACAAAGTATCCAGGAACCCAAAAATTTCTATGAAAATCTTGAGCATTAGCTCCAAAACCTTTCGAAAGAGTGTACCTAGATGTTGTAGGACCTCTCCCAATTTCTCATTCTGGAAACATAATACATCCTTAAATTCCAGGACGACCTTTCAAAATTTTCTGAAGGTATTCCCATAGTCGGCACCGAGTCTAAGACACTAGCAGAAGCCTTCACGACAACAATAGTTTGTCGACATGGTATTCCAGAAAGTATCCTCACAGATCAGGATTCCAACCTCATAAGTGGCATGTTCGCCGAGGTATCTAAGTTGCTGAGAATAAAGCGACTTAAAACCACTCCATAACAGCCTGAAACAAATGGTGCATTGGAAAGAAGTCACATAACCGTAGCAGAATATCTCCGATCTTATATAGCAAAAGATCCGCAAGACTGGGATACATGGATTCCTTATGCCAGGTTTGTCTACAATACCACTCCTCATTCCAGTACTAATTATACTCCACGCGAACTCCTGTACGGATTCCCAACCGAAATCTCAAATAATTTAAAATCTTCTCCAACCGTTTGCTATAATTACGACAATAATGCAAACGAGTTAAAAGCACGTCTACAGCATAGCTTCAAAATAGCTAGAGACACAGCCATGGCCAATAAAGAAACATCAAAATTGCAATACGATAAAATCTCCGTCCAAAAATCTTTTATTGTAGGCGATAAAGTCCTACTTAAGAGCAGAGTTCTAGAGAACAAATTCTCACCACTATGGTCAGGTCCGTATGAGATAATGGAGATTAATTCCCCCCGAAAATTCCACTATTAAAATCAATATTAAAAACAAAGGAGTCCATAACAATGACCTAAAACTTTTCTCAGGGTAACAACTTGATCATCTTCAAACATCATCCAGAGATATTAACATAATATCATCTTCCAGGTTTCCAAAATGATGCATATAGAATTCATTATAATTTTCATCCCTTTAATCTACGGCCCAGGAATAGAGATAAAGCAGCTAAATACTACTGCAGGCGGAGCCAATCTCTACTCCAACGAATGGAAAATCGTCACCTATTACGACCTGGGGTATTTTAAATCAGAATTCAACAACATCCAGTTCATCGCCCAACAAATTGCAGCAACCTGCCGGAAACTGGACAAACACTCAGCCCTGAGCCACACTTGTAACAGTAAGTTGTTACAAATTGATCTTATATTAACAAACATACAAGAACACGTTACTTGTAACTCAAAATACGAAACAAAGAGCACCATTTAATGCAATAGGTTCAATCTCTAAAGCTCTCTTCGGCACATTGGACGAGGATGATGCCAAACTGTACGATGAACAAATTCGTAATCTCAGCCTTAACCAAAACTCCCTCCTATCGCTTATGAAAAGCCAAACTGTAATAGTGGAAGCAACAGCTCACTTATTTAATAAGACAAAACCGCAATTGAGAAGGAATTCCTGTATATGCATAAAAAACTAATAGCAGTAGAAATAGCTACACAATTAATGCAAAACAGAACATTGAACAATAAAATGTCAATTGAGCTAGAATCTCTCATTTCACTAGACTCATTAAAGGCATTCAGATATCAGAATACCCAGACAGAATTAATTGATCTTTTAACAGATTCTAATCTTGGAAAATCCTATCCTACACTAATATCACCGAAAAATATTGAAGATATTTTATTAAAGATTAGGCAAGAATTATCAAATTCACTGATGCTTCCTATAAATTCCAGAGAAAATATATTTTTACAAATCTACAAAGTAAGCACGATATCCGCAAATATTGTCAACAACAAAATAATTATAGAACTCCGAATTCCGCTACCTTTTAAAGAACCTTATCAAATATTTAAGACGATACTATTACCTACACTCCTTATCGGATCGTTCTTATATAGACTAGACTAGACTACAACACTATGTTGAATTAACTCTTGAGGATATCCGCAATTGCGCAACGTTGGATCATACGCACTTTTACTGCAAGATCACATCCGCAATCTTAAATACAAATACTAGGGTAAATCAATGCGAGTTAAATTTAATAAAAAAAGAGCCAATTATATCCGATTGTAAAATGTTAACATTAGAACAAGATTGCTTTTGGACGCAATTATCGCAGCAGAACGCTTGGCTTTTCTCCCTAATCCACATAGATATTATTTGCGAAAATTCCATTAGCTCACAAGTTCTGCAAGGAAAAGGAACAATGTATATCTATCCCGATTGCTATGCACGAAGCAAAGCATTCATCTTGCACGGACATAGCGTAAAAGTTTCTAAATTTAATTCTTATTTTATCCCAACAATAAACATTTCCAGCATAGTATCGAATATGACGTCCTTGCCATTAGGATCGCATATAAAAATACATTCTTTAAATATTACGAACAATATGGATCTAGATGAACTTCTAGAATCCATTCGTTTCCAAAAACATCAAGATTAATTCCTCTCAATCCCATAAATAGTCAATATTTTCTTCATTACGCACTGTTATATTTAACAGTGTCTTTGATCGAATCTATTCTCTGCACATATCTATACATGAGATTTAAATCAAGGGCCCAAAAAGCTAAAAATATTCCGCCGGAACCTAAACAGGAGAATGTGCCTACTCCGGCACCGAGAGAATCCAAATTCAAAATAACTCCTGCACTACAAAGAAGAACCGCAGGAAACGTTTAACTTATGGACATTAATAAACGGACAATAGTAACCTTTTCTCCTCAAATTTTTATCACTTTCAACAACCCCTATCTTCATTGCAACAATCAAATGCACTCTATAATGAACTAAAATGAATATATTAGTAAAAAAAAAAAGGAAGTAAACCTAGAAGAAGAAAAAAAGAAAAAAATTAAACTTTTATACCATATGTTTAGATAATATGTACATGTATATATTTATATAAAATTTATAAAAAAAAAACAAGAACAAAAAAAAACACATTCTTGGTGACTAGGTAGAATAGAATAATGGTTTTTATAAGGAACACATTATTTATTTAAATATCCTAGTAAAAATTAATAAATAAATAAGAGAATAAAATACATAAAATAAAAGCCTAAGAACTATAAAAATGGCAGTAAAAATCATAACATTTAAATAATAATAATTACGAAATAATTTCTCCGCGTAAATGCAAATTTTAGTATTTATTAGTTAATATTAAAACGTTTGTTTAAAATTATAATAATGAATAATTAAATATAGCAAATATAGTATAGTATGGTAATAACTTTAGAAAGCAGAAAATATATAAAGAAAATTTGAATTTTATCACAACTTCTTCTTTATTGAAAAGGAAATAAAAAAAAAACAAGAGTAGAATTTTGCCACAAACTTAGGTACTAACTAAGAAAAAAACAAAAAAAAAAACAATTTCTCTTAGAATATTTTAATTAAATTTTACTATAGTCTTACAATTCTGTAATTAGTTAAAGTTTTCAATATAACAGTTGTTTTAATATATATATGTATATTTTAACTTTGTTTTTTGGAAAGACAGTTCCCTTCATGAATAAAAGTTTCTTTTCCCCAGGGGGGGGGGGGGGGGGGGAAGGAATGTTGTGACTCAGGTGCCTAAATCACAGCCATAAAGGTCCATGCACCAATATATTGATGTATCGCAGAAATGACCCTGAAAATCAAAACTTATTTCATTTAAAATTCCAATATAAATTCAAAATGCATTTAGAAATGCATTCCCACATTATAACAAAATGCAGTTAAGCATGAATTGCATTTTGTTATCAGACACACATTCCACTCACACGATATGCACACTTACCTGCATACAATGTCTTCTTACTTTTTTTCCGTATGTACACTGTACATACATATATTACTTACTTAATCCAATCTAATTGTATGTACATACATACATACAATTATCACAATTATTCGCGCCCTCTTAAAATTAATATTTCAAGGTGGGCGCACAAGTGCATATCGGATTACAGTTTTTCATAGATCCATATAGTTTGCATCAAAACTTTTTTACATAGATATAGATCCATATAGTTTGCATCAAAACTTTTTTACATTTTCTCAAGTACGTTTTTTCAACGTCGTGAGAAAACAATAAAAAGAAAAAAAGAGCTTTTAAAGCAATCATGGGTACCTGGGTGCAATTTCCACAAACCTCGGGGAGTTCGTTCTTTAAACCGCGTCGAGGAAAGTCGGATTGCCTGTTTATTTTTTTAATTGTGGAAACAAGGTTCAAAAAAGGTATACCAAAACTATGAGATAAGCTAATGTGTTAAATAAAAACTGCCGAAAAATTGTAAAACTTAATTATATAAATTATTATGAAAAAGCTGTGAAATAAAGAAAAAAACTGCTTAAAATCATTGAAGCTAACGAAGCATAAGTTGATATTCTTTTTTTTACACCCAATCGATTCATTTTTCGAAGTGTCAAGAAGCACGAGCGATTGGCAACATAACAACTACGAGCGATTGCCAACATAACACTAAGATGGTGTCACGGCCTATTTCTAGTGACAAGTCAAGATTTAAAGACTGTCAGTCGTCAATCTCGCTTACTCTCTGGCTCCGGTAAGGGATCCAGCTACAAGCTGTGGCAATTCGCACCTGTGTGGCTTCTATTTGCGTGACGAGCGATCTCAACTGGCCGGTAATATTGGTGGGACGAAAACAGATCTTGTTTTGAATCTCCGGCAATAGGTTGGATTTAACTATTTCCAGAAATTCACTATCTGGCATTGCGGTCAGAAGCTGGTCTCTCAGCTGTACCAGATGTTGATGGTAAGTTGCAATATACTCACCAGACTTCTATCTGCGGGACATCAACTGTACTTCCATCTCAAAATCATCCTTAGGAACTCCCCATTCAGATAGAAGGGCGGTTTTATGTACTACTATGTTAGCGTGAAGTTTTGTCGGAGCAGTGACCAGTACTATTCCACGGCTGGGCCTGCGAGCAACGTGCTCATATTCCTCACCAGGAAATCAAAATCTCCTTCGAGAGCTGAGTAGGTGACCAAAGACAAACTCGTCCATTGATAGTTAGGAACTATCTCCACTATACAAGATGTTCCATCTTCTGATAGGACTACCAGAACGTCGTTGCCAGGGATATATCGGGTGGTTCATTCTGATTTGCGAACCCATAATAAGGAGGACGCGCAGCGGAATTAGGTGGCGGAAAATCCACGTTACCACTTAATTACTCTAAGGCAGGGATAAATCTTGATCCGCATCGGTACACTTCGTATGTAATAAAGATTCCACTAAATTTAAAAATCTCAAAATTCAATCAATAACTTAAAGATCTCTAATCTTATCTAATCTCTCTAATGGAAAGTTACAGAAAAACTGAATGCAGTTTGTACAAAAAAATCTTCGCCGCCTTGCTAAAGATCGACGATAATACCATATGCACCACCAAAAATACTCAAGAAAAAAATAAACTGTAGCCTATAGTATCAAAAAAAAAATTGTTATGATCTAAACTCAAATTTTTCAAGTCGAACTAAGAATTCAAAAAGATATCATACACTAAGCTCAACTTTTCGGAAAACGAACTAAGAAAAAAGATTTATCATAAAATTCTCCTCCCTCTCTCCAAGAGCTAACTCTCAACACAAAGGGGTCTCAGGTCCACTCTTTCTAATCATATCAGAAATAAAATGATACAGGCAAGTGATGTGAATATGTGCTTGAATGGATGTTGGGCTCTCACCGAGATCTGGGAAAAGTAGGGTCGGAGATGTCAAAGACTGGAAATGTTGCAAGAGATTCTTCAGCCAGGCAGTTAGCAGTATGCCAACTTCTGATTACTGAAGGTCTCCAGACTCACTTCCATCCTCTAACAACTCTTTCCTTCCTCTTCATCTGATTGTCATATCTAGCTAACCTTTCAGCTGGGCAGAGTCATGAATCTGGGCAACTAGATAGTTAAAAGCCTCTCACAGACTCATGATTCTGTCTAGCCAGTTGGCAGACAAAGACATGCCTCCGTGAGAACACAAAACAAAAAAAAAATGTTGTGAGGCCACCAACTATTTCCATAGCAAAAGGCCAGTGGGCAAGATCAACAATTAAAAAAAAATTAGACTTTCAAGGCTTGAGGCTTGACCAAAGTCAAACCTAAAGTCGAATTTCAGGTAGAACTTTCAAACAAGCTTTCAAAAGCAAACTTTACTTTACTCTTTACTACAAAATCTGAAACTTTCGAATTTCTCAAAACTTTAAAAACTTGAACGTTACTCTACAAAAGTTTCAAATAACAAAACCAATTAGACTCAAGTCTGCATATGACTTCCACTGATTGTGAGATTACCGAGTCAGACAATTTAGCTGATGGCCAAATGTCCATATCTACGAAGCAATCTCAGTCCTCAGCAAAAGTCATACTTAGACCACCAAAGTCTAACTGAAGTGGCCCCACGTTGGGCGCCATTTTTGCTATGGTAGTATGTAGAGTGATGTACTCGGACGTGAAGTCCAGACAGCCAGCATGAGCTGACACATCACTCGGTGGACAGCGTTGACTGCAGGGCGGCACGCTAGCTCGCCTCGGCTATTGGCGGAGAGTGTAGGGAGTTTCTACGAACACCTCCCGCTGCCACTAGCCATATACAAAATATTTCGTGCCTACAAATCAAAAGGCCGTAGCACATATTCAGTTCTTAAGGGACCCTTACATCACCTACCTACAACCATTGGGAAGGCACAGATGTTTGGCCTTCTCTGCGTGCCCCAACCACCCAACTGACTCTAGGGCAGATAGTTTTCAGAGTCCCTGTGCTAACCTGAAAAGAGAAGAGTAGCGGACCTAGACGACCTTCACACTAAGAGCGCTCCAGGAGAGTGGAAGGAGAAATAAAAGTATTTAGAGCATAATTACGTTACAATAGTTCATTTCTCTTTAAAGAATATAGTATTAGTTTTTTCTCATTTCTTCATAATTTTACAATAATCTTCCTCTTTCAGATTATTACCTACACAAGAGTTTTATAAAGTTATCAAATAAAAGTAATATATGTACGTATTTAAAAAGTTTGAGAAAAATAATTGCTTTTGACGTATACATATTCTTATTTTTCTTATATTATTCTAAGAAAAAACATTTACTATTTGCTTTTATTAATAAAATGCATTTTCTTAATTATGTAGTTTTTTTTATATGGCAAATTTAGCTAATGAATATGTAATTACATTTTTTTTTATAATTTAATTAATAAGAAAATTTTAAGAATTAAGTGAAAAACATTGGAAACAAAATAAGAGCAAATGAAAAAACGCAAATAACTTCCCTTATACAGATAATGGGAACAGGTTAAATTCATGTTACGTTTTTTTTTTTTTAGGTAGGGAAATAAATCTTGGCTAGAGTTCCAGTTTCTCTCAATAAATTGATTTCTTTCACATATTTGTCTTTCTTTATTCTTTTACAATTCTCCTTTTTTTAGTTGTATTCAGTCATCAGTTTTTCTCCATTAGAAATTGGAAAACAATTGTCTTTACATTTCGGAAAACTTTCGATACTTAATTTGTTTATATATATTATTTTAATGGAACGAAGATTAGAAAATTCTTGATTGATTTGAAACTTCAAGTTCTCCCGCCATTAATAGTTCTGATTTAATAATCCAAATTTAAAATCTCATGTAAATGTGAATATATTTTTTTGTTTGAATATTATTCAAATATGTAGTATACACAAATTTGTTCCAAATCAAATATTGTAAATGCTCTCATTTCAGAATTCATCTCGTCGTCAGATCATTGGCCATCATACCGGAAAGAAAACTGTTTGAATCGATTTCGGAATTACTAACTAATGCTTGTAACTTGCAGCACGCACCGAAAATGTGGGTAAAATATGCCTGCGTAAAATGACGGATATTCGTTTTTAACCTTTGAGGGCAGGCGTGAGCAGAATATGTATGATTTTCTGTATAAAGATCGCAATACGGATGTAATCAGGTGAGACTTTAACAAGTTTTCTCATTGTAAATAACTATTCAGTTAACATTGTTCCACATATAGTTATTTTGAGAGATGTTAGATAGTTTACAGCTTGCTTTTTTCATCAATTGAAAATTTCGAATATTATTTATTTATTTATTGAAAAACCACTCACTTTCTTGCTCTAACTCTCCTGAATATTTCGAAAATGCTCTAGCTTTCGATAAATATCGTAAAACGCATTCCGTGAGGAATTATAATTCCACTGCGGATGTTGGATGATTTGTTGAATTCGAAAACTGCATCCAATCTATCACGCGTGGTTCAAAGAAACCAAAACGCGAGGTCCTGCTTTGCATTTCCTTGCCTGGGCAGGCTTAGTGAATTTCCCGATGGAAATGTCACTACTGTGTATGAATGTAGACTCTAGTCCATCCAAAAAGTGATTGCTCAAAGCGAATTCTATAAATGTGTATAATTCTGACGTTGATGCCACAAGAAAATTTCAGATTGTTCGTCTGATTTTTCACTCGCGTCATTCACTTGAACAACAAGACAGATGTCGACGTTCTTCATCTTCTTTTCCTTTTTTCGGGTGCGTTCAGCGCGTATGGCTCTCCATCCATATAGGACACAATCCGCACACACCTCATTCTGCTACGGATCGCGTAGACGTGTACCCAGCTCAGTGTAGCATATTGCTACATGCAATACGCTACGACCATAACAATTTCGCAACATTTAAGTCAGCTTCTTTGGAGTAAAATTATTATCTAGATCTGTTGTCTTTCATCTGTAGAAGGCCAGAAGTCTTTATCTACATTAGTTTAGAGCCTGCTTATGTACATAATTACATTGCAAGGTTTTCTAAATCACTTTGAATCTAATTAACTGCATACAAAGGTGTGGATTTATCATTTTTCAATAGAGTTTGATAATTTAAGCAACACAGCGCTAAGTAAAAATGTTGTTTTCGAATTGACTGTCAACGTGATCGGTAGTGTAAAAATGTGTAATGTAAAAATTAAAATAATAAAGAAATGTTTCGTTTTGAAAGATTTTTTATGAAGAATCTGAGTAGTGATGAAGCTCAGAATAAATTACACACTGGACTCGGACACATTAGAAAATTTCCGCTTAACACGCGGTCAAACAGAGTATGTTCTATTAAAGGTTGGTGTTTATTTGTAACATATCAGTGGACGGAATAATTCTTTAAGTTCTTCGCAACAATTACTGACAACTCTACATTGGTTGGGAAATGGAGCCCAATACCATGGAATTGCCAATATGCATGGTATCAATAAAGCAACTGTATGTAGGGTTGTTCATCGGGTATCAAATACCATAATTGTTCGTTGGCCAGAAAGAAATCAAGGTTTGTCGCTGCAATTTCTTGAAATGAAGGCTTTACTCAAGTAGCTGGATGCATCGATGGAACTATCATTAATATAGATGCCGCCATATTGAATGAAGAGCACTTTCTAAACCGGCTAGTAAAACACGCACTTAATGCAATGATGGTGAGTGGTTTATTTTAATCCACCTTATAGATTACTTACCGCCCAAAAATATGGTAACGACCACTGTTCACTCTCAGCTATTCAAGACCATCCCAAGAGACTTTTCCCTTCTTAATACCTCTTTCCACACTTCTTCCTTTCCCACTTTTGTAACCACATTATTTTAGAAAGAGCCAAAGAAAATTGTAGGAAAAAAAAAGTTAAACGAAGTAATTTAGAAGATTACAAAACAAATTTAACTTATTTTCTTCCTTCACCAATTGCATTTTCAGCTTGTTATCAGCCCTCGCCATAATAAATAACTACTCACTATCATTATCTAGTAAAACTAATAATGAGCAATAATTATTAAATTTTTAGCAAACGGTTTGTTCTTGTTATTGCCATTATTCAATATATTCCGCATACTTATCAATGCATAAAACTTGTAATTTTGTCATAATTAATTTTAAATTTTGGTTCAACACTTACCATTTTTACTTATCAAAAATTGATAAGCTTTCTCGATTTATAAGTGCGTGAAATTTTAAATATTTTTAGGGCAACTCTTACTACTTACACTTATCAAAAACAAATAAGCTGATCATTTGCTAACTAGTAAGTGATAAATAGTTGGTGCAATAGGGACCAGGGGGGTGATTCTGATCTTTTGTCGTACTTTAATGTCAAAATATACGCCTAAATGAAATGAACTTTTCAGTTCAGCAAGCCTTGCATTACGTAGAATGAACTGAAAATGACACTTCACATGACAAATTCATAATATTATTTAGAATTTATGCACGTGTATTGCTCTAATTAGCTGTAGGATATCCATTTACCATATTATAAAATTTTGTCACAACCTCGGAAGCAGTTGACTAATTTGTCGTACTTTTAGGCGTGTATTTTGACATTAATTCATGCAAATTCATTTTAGTTTATTTTGTGGTTGATGAAAAGGATGAATCAAAATAAATATGGTGAATATAAAAGTACGACTAATTTGAGGTGAAATGTCAAAATATGTGACTAAAATATACGCCTAAGCTACAACAAAGACATAAGAATCACCCCCCAGGTGTAAAATAAACAAATTGACTTGTGTTTTTTTTTGTGCCTAGGGCTGGTGCGCATAGGAAGGGGGCAGAGTTATTTATAAATCAATCAGTTACGTTATTATGAGATTTTATTAACACTGATATCATAGTTCGCATGAAGCTGATAAGAATATGGTAATTTTATCTTCGCACTGTTAGGGTGAGCACATATTTTCTTACCATTACGTTGAGCGTGGGTTTAGTTAAAAGTTTTGATGAAAGAAGGTGGTGTTTTGATATTAATGTAGTATGACATGTTGCTTCATATTTACCTCTCTAAAGAATCACCCGAATGGTGTTGTATGAAGAAAGACATAGTTGATAATTCTCCAAGCCCATAGTGATGACCATGGTGGGGTTGACAGTGGATACTGTATGTTGTGTATTAAGTTAAAAGTTTTAATGGGTGAATGAATGGTATTTGGTATTTACCTCCTCTAAAGTATCATCCGAAATGTATTGCAGTAGCCAGCGTTTTGTTGTGGGGTGGGCAGTAGGGGGCATACTGACACAATATTGAAGAAGAATATTCTTCAAGCAAGTATTGTTTTTCAAAAATGTGTATAACTTTCTAAAACGTTAATCAGTGTTAAAACCAAGTTTCCTTACATGAAGCAAACTATTTCATTAATTACCGTTGTTTTTTTCAACCAACGTATGTTTAAATTAAACAACAATAAGAATATTTCCTAAAAACAGGAATAAAGTAAGAATAAATTACTAACATATAATTATATGGTTTTCTAAAAAAAAATTTATTTCAAATTCATGATTTTAATAAATTGTGAATGTATCCCAATAAAGCCGTGAAATTAGAAAATATGATTTTTGAAGTAGTTTTTCGCATATATTTCTAAAACGGTTCATCGGACAGTAAAAATTATTTTAAACAATTTCATAGGATTTCATAGTCTGAAGAACTTTTTAGGACAATAAAAACATCTCGGACTGATCGTCTTCACAGTACCTGTACAAAAAAATCCTAAATTTTTATATGGCAACATCAAGAAGGGGTTGCGAGATTTATCCTATTTTTGTAATTATACTCATTATTTTTATAAAAATGCCGTGTACAAAATTTCAGCTCTCTACGTCTACTCGTTCTCAAGCGGTGTCTAAATATATAGTGGAAAAGCAAAGTTTTGTATGGCAAGGCAATTCAACGAAGGAGTTGCTGATTTATTCCATTTCCGAACTTAAATTTCCTATTTTCTCGAAAAGCTCGTGTGCAAAATTTCAGCTTTCTAAGTAAATCCGTTCTGGAGCTATCATGAGGACGGACAGACATGCAAAATTTAATATGACTTTAAATATTATGCTTGGGTGTCCAATCCATTTACCTTCATTATTTCTATGTGTTACAAATGGAACGACAAACTCAGTTTACCCAATAGATTTCATTTAGGGTATTATATTAAGTAAACAGTGCAGAATAAAGCGATGCGAAGTACACTGTTGTGTGCAAGATATTCGTCTGTTAAGTGGTTGTTAGATACGCTTAAGTGAATGAAGATACAGCAACGAATTGATTTAAATGTACTTTTATTCATTTTTAAAATAAAGAAGAAATATTACTAGAGATACATATTTACATATCCATTTTCTTTATATAAATGACGTACAAAAAAAAACTGTAAACAGATTTATATTATTCTTGCAGAATCTATCGCTCTTCAAACATATTCAACATTTCTTCAATAAGTTAATAGTGCTAGCTTCAAAGTTCAATTTCTTAAATTCGCAAATTTTTCTTAAATTCGCAAATAATTAATATTCCCAGATCTGTATTAAATCATTAAACGCCATATCTATCGAAATATTTATTCGATTCGATTAATGAAACATATCCATTGCCAGTTACCACCCCATTAAAACTAGTGAAGTATCTTTATAGGTTGCAGATCTGCTGAATCAGCTCTTTATCTTCGGATTTGCAAGGAATGGTATTATTTTCTTGATATTCGGCATTCTAGGGCTATTATTCTTGCATCTCCCAATTGAAAATACATGCACGTCGGTTCAATTTATTTTCCATTTCTAAATTTTCAAGCATAACTGCATTGAAATATAATTCGGCACTGAAATCTTCTTGCAATTCAGCAGAGCTTGCTACTCGTCCTCCAACTCCAATAGGGTAAACAGGGCCTCCAATTTTTGCTAACAGTATACCTAAAAGGAATAATTATAGTATCTAAAACTCTCATAAGATGTATAAGTTTAAGTAGGGTAAAATCACCAATTGTCGGACAATGTTAAAATTTTCTATAGATAAAGGAGCCACGCTGATTATCCTCAGCTAATCTTAAAATGTGTGCATACAATGGATTGACTTCTTTCTTCTTGTGGGATTAAATAGCTTATAAAGATATTCCGTTACATTAAAAATACACTTTTGTATAATTCTACGTTCTTTTCTACGTACAAATTTGCGGAAAAATTTAAAGGTTTTGCAAATTATAGTTACTGTACTATAGAAATAGAATGATTTATATTCAGAAAAAAAAAGGATCGCATACAATTCATATATATCCATTCATTAATGAACTTAATATCATTTTATGGGCTAACCGATGATACAAAGATTAACTAGTTATGGCCGAATTAGCTGTCAATTGGTTGCTTGCCTGCTTTGGCAACAATTGTCACAAATTTGTTCGTCTCAATTTCAATCTAAACATTTCTTTGCTTTCTCACTAGCACATATTTAATTACTTTTCCCGAAGTGAATTAAACGAAGAAACTAATGGTTAGATAAATATTATAATATATTCAAAAAGTATTTCAGTCAATAAAATACGAAAAACGCAAAACAAATTCGCTGGAAATGACATTGTCACCTCATGACGTGGCAACACAAAAAATTCCTTTCGAATCGGCCATAGCTTGTCATCTCTGTACCTTGGGTCAACCTACACATATTAATCACGATCATTCTGCTACACTTGTGCCCAGATGCATGTTATTAGAAAAATTTTGATCGACTTACAGTTATTGATATAAAGAATAATTGTATCACAAATTCGTAGCATATAATGAGAATTGAATTATTATATTATAATATCGGTTAAGTCTACAATCGAGTTCTGGCAAAATAAAATTTTACACGATCTTCAAATACATATTTCACATTAAAATTGCTGGTAAAATTTTGTCATATATAAGAGCCAGATTTTGCGTAATGAATTTCTCAGCAAATTGTCAATTTGCAAAAAGTAAACAAAGGTTTTGTGCGGAGCATCTGTGGTAAAAAATGTTCTTTTTCTACTTTATTTTGAAATAATTGATATAATTAATTTATATAAATCTCTGCTTCTATTAACAAAAAAGATAATTTAGATAGTGCAGTTGCCTCAAACAGGATTTCCCTAGTTTATAATCCAATTTATATTTGCAAGCACTGTCCGAACATTTCATTTTTGTTTTTTTAATTGATATGAAGATTTTAACAGGCACTAGTGGCACTATAAAACTTTGCACTAAATAAAGTTCAAAGATAAATAGTTTTGAAAAGAATTGATTCGGTACTTGTGTTAAGTTTCGCAAAAATTTTTAAGTTGACTAAATCTTCTCATAAAACGAAATCACATTTGACAATTCTGCACCCAGCTTTGACAAATCTTTCCTGCAGCATCTCACTTACTCTTATGTATAATCTCCTGCTCTTGACAAATTACGCCCATGTATACGAGTTTTATACAATTCAACCATTCCTGTTTGCTCTATATTCTAAGATCTGGCTTATCGCCATTCCTGTTTGCTATATATTCTAAGGAGTGAGCTATTACTGCACGGCTGTAGCCAGCCCGTTAAGGCCCTTTAATTTCCAGTTTTTATGATGTCGCCTTATGGTTTGACGAATAAAGACAAAAAATGTGATATCGCAGATTTACGTGCAACGAAAAAGAGCGGCAAATGGATTAATTTTCCTAAATAAATGATAATGACAAGTGGCGGAATTTTCAGATTTACTCTCATGTAATACCGCGTTTTTGTGAAAGCACTTTTTTCTGAGATATTGAAAGAGGTCACCAAAGTTTGTTCCAAAGTTGTTGCTGTATAATCCTATGTTATTTGAACAGAACGTGCTTCTGTTTACACGCTTTGCTCTAAAGAGGGTGGGTGTTATCAGTATTGGGAGATCGTGGGAATTGCATATTCTAGTAGCACTGATTACTTTGCGCCTAGTTGCTAATGTACTTTTATAGATATCTCTCCTATATCAATAAAAATTAATTAGTTTTCGAAAGTTACGTGAACTGAACTATTCCTTTTGGTGTATTTCTTATGCTTTAGGTACCTAGGATAAAAATGGTCTGAATTCGCATAATATAATAATTTGTGGGAAAAGTCGCCATTAATTCCCATTTTTGTGAGAATTTTACCCGCAACAATCTCCCAACGCTACTGTAACTCATTCTCTGATGGGCTTGGGAAAAATGAGAATTTTATTTGACTGACAGACATTTAAAATCTTCTTTCAGCACATTGGCCAAAACGACATTTGTCTTCTTCTTAAAAAATTGAAGTAGTGTAGATATACGAAAAATTCATTATTATGAATAATTTTAAAGGATTTTGAAGTTATTCAAAATTTTGCAAATAATCAAAATAAATAAAATCAATTATGCTTGTGTATATATTTTACTACTTACATGAAAGAAGAATAAATTAAAGAAAAAATTGTAAATTATTAGTAATAATTGCTTCGTATTTCTGTGGGTGGACACAGAGCCTACCCGGGCTTCTCTGGGGGGGGGGGGGGGGGCATTGCCCACCCGTGCCCTTACCTCGCTACGCGAATGACGAAATGGTGTTGTATGATTATCAGGACTGAAGAAAAAAAGTTAATAATTCTTCAAGTTCAATAGTGAAGATCGTGATGTTGACAGTGGGTATTTGGAATGCCGTAATTCTAGTAGGATCAGGAGGTATTACTTATTCATCTTTAAATCATGCCATGAAATAATTAGGTTGGGAATGGATTAAATTAAAAGTTTTGATACTTAGCATACTGACTTTTGCTATAAAAATTTGAACAAAAATTGCAATATAAATAAAACAATAAAATGTTCAGTTTATTGCCGAATTGAAGATGCCGCGACGAACGTGATGACTCAGTACCTAGTAGAGTAGAGTACGTTTCAAGTCAGTTGAAAATTTGTCGCGCATATGAAATATTTGGGGAATTTTCTAAAAAAGGATTTTGCTGTTTTTTCTATTCATACACAACAGGCTTCATGTATGTACTTTTTTATAAATATTAATGAAAAGTTTCTGTCCTATAAAAAATTCCTACACAAAAAAAAAAGCCCCCATAGCAACCGCCTCTGGTGACTGTCAAAAGCAGAAGACTATTTTATTTACAAATGAGATGAGCATGATATGGTTATCTGCGCTGGGGTACACTGTTAGAAAATTGAAATGTTGAAATTGCTTTTCAGTAAAATTTATCGTAGGAAGTAAATTGCATTCCAGATTTTAGAGTATTTTAATATTCTTAATTATGGTCATATATAAACAACACATCGGAAAAAATTACATAGAACAAGCAAACCAACAAACAAAAAAATTAAAAAGTTAAATAGAACAAACAAATTAAATATTATATAGACGTTTTTTTAAAACATGCTTAGAAACGCAACCAACAAAATGCTCAACCATATTATTAAAAGCAATGCACGTGCAAGTAATAAGTTCGTACATGCTGAAGTCAGTAGTTAACATGCAGCAGAGGTAGCCTTCTTTTCGTTCTGAAGATAAAAATGTGATTTGGAAATTGTTCAACTTGTAGAGGGAACCGCTTTGAGAAAATGAGGAAAGCATTTTCTGGAAACCATTTTTCACTGCCTGCATGGGCTATAATTAATCTATTACCTGTTAGATTTAGGTCCTTCATTGCTGTCATCTGTCCAAGTGAAAGTTTTGTGTGGCCCGCATGTATGTAGATTTCATCTAAATAAACAATATCATAACCACCGGACCGAAATTCTCTTATTTTTCAAATGAATTTATACACAATATACGTATCCTGTGTTTGTTTTGAAGCTAAAACGAATGGACCTCAAAACTCTCCACATTGAGGTTTTATTTAGATGAAGCTTCAAATCTCATTCACTCTTAATGCTAAGCATTTTATTGTCACAACAAGTCCTACAGTTTTGTGGAAATTATACACGATTTGTTTTATTACTGGCAGTTGATCACAATCAAGGCCAGTTATGGGTTTACGATGAATGTACTTTCGGCTACGATTTTAACTTCAATGACTTATTTCATTCCGCAATTATGCGAATGATTGTTGCCGCTGATACTGCTGTCAAATTCATCGTTTCGGTCGCCGCTAACTTCGAGGATTCAATTTTGCTTAGTTCTCGAACCGTTCTTTCATCTTCCTAAATATGCACAAAACACTTGCACGAGTCTGTCCTTTAATTGGTTTCCCTTTTTTTAAATACCGCATGATTCAAATATCAAAAAATGCTTTTAAATTTCCCTTTTCACTTGCTCTAACAAGTCCTGATCAGTTTTTTATTTACTAAGAATATTCTTTATAAATGCTAAAAAAATGGTAGGTATTTTATATTATTGATTAATGATTAATTAAAAACTTCAAACGATCTCCTTCAAATCACTGAAGCGATGTGATGAAAATTTATCGTGGACATCGTTAAATATATATAGGGGGATTCCTGATATAAAGCAGGGACCAAGCTTTATTTTCTCTTTCATTTGGGCCAACTTTTGTTAGCAGAGGTGTGACAATTATCTTAATTCCAAGTTTCAATATCGCTTTAAAATTCATATATTTCAAATTCAATAAATTCCAAATACATTCAAAATTATTACTTTTATTAGAAGCCAATGTCCTATAATACCAAATATTCCTCAAACTTGATTTTTAATGAAATAAAATTAAGTAGTTCTGTCTGTCCATCCATACCTTCCTAAGAAAGCAGGAAGAGTTCTTTCCTTTACGTCTCAGTGAAAGTAAAAAGAATTACTTTCCTGTAAAATTATAATTATGTAAGAAAGCAAAGCAATCCCAAGCATACATCATATTTACCTGTTATCTGCAGTACTCTAGTATGTACATAAGTGTCGCAAGAAATATTTCACATGCACCAGATTTTTAAAAAATAAGCAAACGAAATAGTCCTGCAATTTTATAGTGTATTCATTTCATTCTCTCTTTGCTTGTTCGCAAATTTTAAAGTGGGTCTTCAGCGATGAATTAGGGCAAAAAGAAAGAAAAACAATTGGAAAAAATCACACAAATTTAAATGACTTACCTTAAGTACAAGCCAGGGAAATCGACTGGCATATATTCCTTCCACGAAGATAGAGGTACCATGTATGTATGTACATACACCCATGTAATAGAAAGAAAATGAATTAATTAAAGAAACAAACAATGAATTACTTAGAATAAGAAATGTTAACAAATTTATATGAAAAAACCACAAGTTATTCAACGTCTCCATGCAAATTGTAAACATAAATACATACATGCAGAAACAACAACAAACCTGTGGGAAATTTAAATTATGTCATAATTAGTTAAATTTCAATGTCTCTCACTTCAAATTTACACCAACTATGGAAAGAGAGTTACAGAACATATTAATTGTAACAAAACATTTTCCCGCGAACAATTTCGAGGAAAATTACACGTAAATTTTCACCTTTGACAGTTGTCGCAACGTTTCACTCAAATATCGAATTTTCACAATAGTTAGGGTTTCACAACACAATCAAATCAAAGATTATGCACTATTGAAACCATTTATTACAAAAAACCAACTTCCCGCGATGATTTTCCGCGAAAATCAATCAAAGAAATTCTCACCTGAAGACAGGTTATGAGAACACAATTATTTAAAAATCCTATTTTCTTACAAAATAAACACATACATACACTAAGTATTGATAAAACCACAATTTGTACAACTTACCTTGGTTTAATCAGTTCACTACACACGGAAAAAACACACGGAAAACTCGCGATCGCGAAATCGCGAAACGAAATTGTAAACATCGCGGAACTCTCAGAATTTATGTATTGCCAACATATGGCACATGAATTCGGGGTATTTTTCTACGATGAACCTGAAAAAGGTGCTAAGGTATCTCAACAAAAAGATATTTAATATATTTTGATTTCTCATATGACTAATGAGAAGGAAAGAGATAGCAAGTAAAATTTAGATGGATAAAAATACGTTCCACATAGAATTTTCTCAACATGGATGGCAAGAATTTAATTGCGCCATGTTATAGCACAATTTGGGATTTTAATTTTCAATCAGTGAAACTAAATTATGATGGAGATCTTTTGATGAAAAAAGATTGATGTCAATATTCCTCAACGAATAAGATAAATTATATATGATGAAAAATAATATTAATACATTCTGAGAATTTTGGATTATGGTTGCTGGTTCCACACACAAAAATTGCAGTTCAGACCCTATATAAGGCCGATCATTTGGATGGATCGCTCTCTTAATTTTTTCGAGTTCACGCAGTTTAGTTCGTGGTATATACTATTTGATATTTGATATTTTTAGTTTTTTTTTTTTTGAGTTTTCACCTAGTAAAAATCGTGCAAATCAGCTTATAATCTGCCTACGGTAAGCATAACCTAACATTCGATTTTTTTTGTGTAGATAACGGTGAAATTTGTGTAAGACATAATTTAGCGACATTATTGTGGTTAAAGAATTATTTTTGTTCCTTCATCAATAAAGTGAATTAATTTTAATTTGATATTTGGATTTCAAATATTCTTTTCAAGAAATGCGCACAAAGTCTTACGGAACCGCTTATTAATCTATTCAATCTTTCAATCACTATTAAAATTTACCCAGTAGCTCTTAAAAATTGCTTCGTTATGCCTATGTATAAATCTGGTGACTCTAAACTCGTCATTAACTATAAACCCATTTCCATTTCTAACGCTCTTGCACTTATCTTTGTAAAGGTCGTTTATTATCAGCTCCTATTCCAAATAAAATCATTTATTTCTGAAAAACAGCATGGATTTTTACCGGGGCGATCTACGATCACCAACTTATCTCTATTCACAGACAAAATCGCATCCGCTCTTGATGAAAATACACAAATAGATTCTATCCAGACTGACTTTGCCAAAGCATTCGATAAGATTAATCACAAACGCTGTCTTTCAAAGATGGCTCTAATGGGGTTCCAGACAGACACCATATCTTGGTTCCACTCCTATTTAACCAACAGGGATAATATCGTTGTATTTAATGGCCATCAATCGTCCTCATTTAAACAAATTTCTGGAGTGCCCCAAGGTACAATACTTGGACCATTAATTTTTCTCATTTATATCAACGACATGCCTTCTTGTTTTGTATCTGATTGCTTATTATATGCTGATGATGCCAAGATCTTTAGGAAAATTAATAACGTGACGGATTGTGTTCATCTTCAAAAAGATATACTACGGCTGGAAAAATGGTGCCATGATAACTGTATTGATGTCAATGTAAGCAAATGCAAATGTATATCGTTTCATCGCAAAAAAGACCCTATATACTTTGACTACACCATCCACGACACTACTCTCTCTCGTGTCAATGAAATAAAAGATTTAGGTGTAATATTTGATCAAAAGCTCCTCTTTATTCCACATATAAACTTTATTACCTCCAGATCATTTCGTTTATTAGGCTTTATCTTTCGCACTTGCAAATCATTTAGGTCAGCATCTTCTTATATCAGTCTTTTTTATTCTTTAGTAAGGAGCATTCTTGAATATGCTAGTCAGGTTTGGAATCCTTTTTATTCCTCTTATAGTGCACAAATTGAGGCCGTCCAACGAAAATTCACTAGAGTCCTATTGCTCAGATTGGAGAATACCACTCTAGAGTATCATGAAAGACTAGCAAAATTTGACTTAATGACACTGGAAAATCGCAGAATCTACTTGGATAGTACATTTCTATACAAGATCTTAAATGGTAAAGTATATTGTGATGCATTGGTGTCTAATATTGATTTACATGTCCCTTCGCGTAACTCGAGATCCCAGACCCTCTTCAAATTACCTACTTGCAGAACAAACATTAAAGAAAAGTCACCTATCTACAGAATCACAAAATCATACAATATAAGATTTAACAATATAGATATCTTCAACGCTAGCCCTCTGACATTTAAAAAGCTAATCCTCCGCGAGATCGTTCAGTAACACTCTCCTTCATTCTACTGCTTCTCTTTGCCCCTTTCCCAACTCATTAACAGCATTATTGGCCTCCGCTCTCTCTACGAATTTTAGTCCTAGTTACTTTTTGCCTGCATAATCTTCTAATTTTAAGTTCACGCATCTATCTATGCATGTTTTAGATTTAGTTTAAGTATTTTTGTACTTTTTTTTTTCTTTTTTTTATATTTTCTTTCTATTATATAGCTCCTTTTTGCTCTTAATTTTACTTCTTTAGTTATAATTTATTTTTTGTAGTTATGTATATCTCAACATTTCTTTTACTTTTTGCTTTTTAATTATTCTTTAACTTCTTCTCTTGTTTTGTTTATGTAAATCTATTAACTCGTTAAATTACATGTAAGGTAGTATATTATTGGAAAGCTTTCTGTTTACTATCTTTATAACCTTCAAAGTAAATAAATAAATAAATAAATAAATATCCATTGTTTCACTTTTAACTAATAACTCAAGCTTTACACTATTTATTTTAATAAATAAATCTTAAGACTACCTACGCGACACGTTCATTCATTTGGTCTTGTCAAAACCTACACACTTCTGCCACGAAAACAGCGGAAAACACGCAAGCCGCGACGCATACATTTGACCTTCGTATTTATGGGCGTATTAGAGAACTACAGGCAGGTAAGAAGTAAATATGATATATGTTTGTTCTTGCTTTACTTTCTTATATAATTATAAATTTACGGGAAAGTAATTCTTTCTGTTTTCACTGACAGGTAAAGGGATGAACTTTTCCTGCTTTCTTAGGAAGGTATAGAAAATCAGCACGCCGTCACTTATTCGTATCTCGTATTTAAATGAAAATTATCCACTTCTTCTTCTGAAATAATACACAAATTAAAAATCATTACTTCTGTCATTTATAAGTATACACTGAAAAGTACATAACATGCTCAAAAATACGACGCATCCATATATACGCCTACCTTCCTAAAGCAGTTAAACGTATGGTATATTCATGTACTTATTACTAACGAAAACCAGGTAATACTTACAGTAAACCATCTCTAAGTCTGGCATTCATATTTTCCAGCTAGGGATATGGTCCCTGCTACTGACATGTATAACAGAGACTGCTGACACTACTGAAATTGCTTACATTAATAATTGGTAAAGCAACATATCACAACAAATTTAAACAAGTTTACGTTACATCTGCCAATATTAAAGCTGAAATGCAACAGCGGTTAAGGAAAAATAACATACAATTTGAGGAAAATATGTTCAAGCCTCAGTTGTATAATTTGATTAAAATGCACCGTACTCCATGAAAGCATATAGTGGAAGACCTGATTCGGAGTTATGGGCATGAAGTTTTACGTCTACCATCGTACCACCCCGATTTAAATCCAAGTGAAAAAACTTGGACTACGGTTAACTCCAAGGTTCGTTCCAGAAATACAACCTTGAAATTAGATGATGTACTGCTTCCAACGGAAGAATTAAAAAAAAAAAACAAGTAAAAATGCTAGAATTGGTCTAAGACCAATTCTTATGATACCCTAGATGAATGCCCGTATGAAATTCTGTATTGTCACCCTTCTGTGCAAGTTTGATTTTTGAAGTGGTTTTTCGCATATATTTCTAGAACGGTTCGTCGGACAGAAAAAATGATTATAACTAATTTTATAGAATTTCGTATTCTGAAGAAGTTTTTAGTACGATAAAATATGTCTTGGACTTATCGTTTTTGCAATATTTGTAAAAAACCTAAATTTTTATATGGCAACACCAAGAAGGAATTGCCCGATCTAGTCCATTTTTGACATTTTATTTGCTAATGTAGTAAAAACGTCATGTACCACATTTCAGCTCTCTATATTGATGTGTTGTCAGGCAGTGTCCAAATATATAGTGGAAAACGAAAGTTTTGTATGGCAACCGCACGAAGGAGTTGCCCGATTTGTCTCATTTTCGAACTCAATTTTACTTTTTTTTAAAGTCGGTGTACAAAATTTCAGCTCTATTAATTAGAATGAACGAGATGTTAGCGATTTTCTTCCTTACAGCTGAGAAGCTCAATCCTCCAAATATCCACCAAGTTAGAGCTAGAAGCTCAATATCTGGTGTCGGTGTATCTCTTAACGGGAGCCGACAAGCTCATTACCTATGTTAGCTATGTTAGAGATGAGGAGCTCAATATCTGGCATAAATGAAAACACCACGAAAGTTACTGGTTAAACTCTAAACCTTTATTTTCAATAGCACTACATTTATACTATTTTTAAAGTGCTTATTTTGCTAAACCTTAATAAAATTTCTTTCTTATGGGAAAGACCAAGAGTATTACAAATACTTTATGAAAATTGCTACAAAAAAAAAGCCTCAATTGCAAAATGCATAAATCCACGAAAGTAACGAATGTTAGAAGAGCCTAAAATCCATCTTTACGATAAATTTTACTGAAAAGCAAATTCAACATTTCATTTGTCTAACAGTGTTCCCCAGCGCAGATAAACAGATTATGCTCACAAACTTTTTCATTTGTAAATAAATCAGTCTACTTCTGACATGGCAGTCGCTAGAGGCGGTTGCCATAGGGGCTTGTTATTGATGCATGCTGTTCTTATATATTGTGTAGGTTATATCTATATTGGAGACAAACATATCATTAATACTTACTTGGAAACACGCATGATGCATGTTGTGTATGAATAGTAAAATAAATGAAATTCTTTTTTTGAAAATTGCCCAAATATTTCCCATGTTCGAAAAATTATCAACTGAGCTGAATGTACTCTAGTGCTGAAACCGAATGATAAGCCAAAACCCTCGAGAATACTACCCAAGCGTAACCCCCGGAATATATAAGCCATGAACCACTGACTTATAACAATGGACTGAGCGTATTGCCATTTTCCTATAGGAAAGCATGGCACAAGTTTTATAGTTCTCTCTTTCGCCCTGTGGCAGAGTTGGAGCTACCAACACAAAATATTGCATTCGGGAACATTTGCTTATGCCATTTGATGTTTTTATGTTGGCTACAGATGCAATCACTTCAGAAGGAATAAGGTAAAGATAGTGTTTACCATGCTCCGTGTCTCTTGCCCATAAGCAGGATTCAGTTAAGAATAAATTTTGAAAATTAAAGTCGGAATGAGTTTAATTCCTTATAAACGACTAAAATATCACTTGGACACAAGAAAATACATTTTTTTTAATTTAATTCGATTTTCGGGTGTAAAATTTCATCTGATTGGTTGAGTTTTACATGTTTTTTATGTAATCGTTTTAAAGAGTGGTCTAACGGTTATATACAGAAACACAATATTTTTTGTGCCACATGAAATAGCAAATCGCTCAGTCCATTGTTATAAGTCAGTGCCATGAACAAAGTCGAAAAAAGATAGCAGCGGGCTGGTCATCAGGCGACATCCACAGTCTTTTTGCCTTGTCTTACTGCAGGAGTTTTTCATATAAAATTTGCTTGTATTTTGTTTAAACTCTATAATTTCCATAAATTTGTTCTACATGCTATTTTTTTTAAACTATTAGAAAGAAAACATATTTGCTGCAGTATGTCTTAAATTCATTTTGCTGTGGGAGCGACAGTTTTAGGCTTTAGAACATGGTTAAGACGAAATTTTAGTTTTTCCTCTATGAAGAGTATACAAAAACACAGTGAGAGTGAGCTCTTACTGCATGCTGTACCCGGCACGTTAAAGCCTTTTAATGTGTCGGTGCCTTCGGCGACTTCATGGCTTGTAGTATATTCCGGGGGCTACGACCCAAGCCATGAAACAGAAATCTATATGTGTGCGTTGGGAGTCCGTTCTATAAAATGGTCTATATTGATACTTATGAAAAAGTTCCAAACATTGACTTTATATATGCTATAGAGCCTAAACTACTATCCATACAGGAAAATAGTCTTCTAGTAATTCAAAATATTACATAACAAAATAATAAAACAGTTTTGATTACAAAGTAACCTTACCATTTTACGCTCGCTAACTCTCAGCTGAGTAATAATAAATAAAAAAATGAAATGAAATTATTGCTTATGCGTATGTGCTTTCGGAGTCCGGCAAGTCATGACGGCACAGTGCCATATACAATGATTACTCAGAATAGTAGTCATTTGATTCAGATAAATTTTTTAAAATGATTTTGTTAGGAATGGTATTAAAATTTTATTTTGGTTCTGAAGATAAGAAAGTAAGCCTAGGATTATCAGAAGATCATTTTTCTGTATGAATAGTAGTTTTAGATGCAAGAGCTATTCAAATTAAACTTTTGCCAACCTTCCATAAGAACACTGCACATATTTTACAATGTTAGGAATCCGTTGGTGCTCTCATGCGGTAGTGGGGGAGTCTCTTTCATTGCTTCTGAAGTATTTTCGAGAGTTTTGGATAAAACAAATTTAGCGTACTCAAATTCTGGTTGTGTTAGAATCTGTTACCGCTGTAGTGAAAGCTCAGTACTGGCGAGTAGTAGAATACATATAGAGAGCGGGGCAACAAGATATGTGGTTGAAAATATTGCGCTTGCTCCGACCGAAAATGCTCTTAGTCGCAGTCACTTCCCAGTGTGCAAAAGTCCTCGTTTTCGTTACGAAAATGAGAAGATTTTATCGGTTTAGCGATGAAATGATATCGCAATGATATCTTCAGCGTTAAGTTATCGGACCGCCTAACGTATGAAAAGGTTTACAAGTTGACGATATTTCCCCTCACATCGCATCGCAGAAGCGATAAGAAAGTGATACCAATAAAAACCTCGGAAACTTATCGTTTTTTGATCTCTTTCTTAACGAAAAATTTATCGAGTTCGGATCCAAAATATTATCCATTTCGTATCGCTAATGTTAGTGACATACGGATTTTAATTAATTAGCGTTGCTTTTTAAAATCTATCTGGTTAAGGATTAGACATATCTGTTTATTTTTGTACGTTTTTTATATAATGACATTATATTATTATTATAATTTAAGTTGAGCTCAGATCTGATTTCTCCATATTTGGTGGTGATTTGCTTGTTCCAGATTTATTTATTGACGTCAAAGTATCCATTTTATTTTGTTTTGCAAACCTGTCCTTGGCGTAATTAAAATATTTTTTTAAGATGCCGTCTATATCCACGTCGGATGTATGAAATCTGCTGTAACATACTCCTACAAGTCAATACAAAATATATTTAAATATATTAAAAAACAAAACAATGCTACATTCTTGATTTTGTTTATCTAATGCACCTCATAATATTACAAAGCAAAGCTTACTCACCTGTTTTATAATATTTTCAACTCGTAAATTTTCTTTTTCCTGTACAATTGTTTGCAAAAATTACTGTGTCTTAACTCACGCACGACCAAATACAAAATGCAACACTACATCAGAAATCGACAAAACCTCAATCCCGTTTTTTTCCAAGAACATACCACGAGCGGGGATTCGATGCCATTTTATCGCTCAAACGATAAAATTTTCTCACTTTCGGAAAGTTTTCGGAACGAAAACGAGAACTTTTGTTGTTTTAACTCGTATTCCTTGTTTTTATTTAAAATTCCGTTTTTTTCTCATCAAGCGTTAAGACAACGGATTTAGGTAACGATAAATGAGATTTCTTGCACACTGGGTTATGCCAAGAACCTCGGGAATTACTCAGCTGTCACAAATGCAAATAAATCTCGATATTTCATCATTTTTGTTATTGACTTTCATTTTAATTTATTATAATTATGTGTGTAAAGTACGTAAAATAACTAAAATAACTATACTTGCTGAAAAATGAATTCCCACGTCGTAGATTGGTATTGTCGTGACAATTTTTCACGGAACACTTTATGCTGTAAATACTCGAACATTACTTGAGAATTTATCCCTTTAACATCAACAAGTAATTACTTACAGTCTTTACTTTAATTATAAATAGATTTAACTAAATTTTCTTTCTTTTTTGTTTTTGTTAATATCACAGCTGGAAATACAATCTCTTTCTTCAATATATTCTTCCTACTTCATGAGCCTCTGAAAAAAAGCCACGCTTAGGCACACGAATTTTACTGGTATCAAGACTTCCTGTATTCTTTATACTCTGAGGTTGAAACATTTGGGGAAGCAAACATATTAAATAACTTTTATATCACTAAACATATAAAAAAAATCAAAACGTGCAAATGTTTTTTATAATAACAGAGTAGCTCTCCGAGCTTTAAAGAGTTCTATGTGTTACAAAATCAAATCTACCCCCAATTTTTGTTTAATGCATCTGTACAATCATAATAGTTTTAGAAGTTGTTTAAAAGGTTTAAAGTCCATATTATTTCGCAGTTGATGCGGCTGCATATTACTAACTAGATTTGCATTTATGCACAAAAATTTGGAAAACAAGTTATGCTTTGTTTTAAAAATATTAATTAATACATTAAATACAATTCGTTGTTTTTCACCAGCATAGCGTGCAATTAATTTTACTGATCCAAATTTCTTTATTTTGTAATCTCTGAAGTTTTGTTAAATCTTCCTCTCTACCCATAAGGAGTATTGACGAACAATATTCGAAAGGTTGCTTTAGTCTACACTTTTATTGCACCTATCATCCAAAGATTATCTATAGTATATTGTTTTAGCAATTTTGTATCAGTTATAATTGAATGATCTTTAAAATTTATTTAGTTTTTATTATTAAAATCTTAATTGGTCCAACTAATTCAAAAGATACAGCAACAATAAATGTTAAATTTTTCATTAGAGTTAACAACCATCATTTTGGCTTTGCACTATTAAGCTTTAACTTTTTCAATTCCAACCATTTGCTGATTTTATTCAAATTACTCCTACATCAATTAAAATTTAAACTGTCGCCTGCAATATAGATACAATAATACATCATCTGCAAAGAGTTTTAATTTACAGTAATCCAGAATATTATCTACATAATTAATATAAATAAGAAACTGCAATGCTCCCATGGTGGAGCCTTGTGGATTCTGAAGGCACAGTATACTCCTCCTAACATAAATTCATTTAGTTTAGTCCTCTGCAATCTGTTCGTAAGAAAAGACAGAAACTAATTCGCTTCGGTTTCTTTCACTCCGTACTTATCGAATTTGTCCATAATAATATGTATATCCACCGTCTTAAAATCCCTCTTTATGGCTTGGAACATAGCGATGATAAATGTTCCTTCATGAGATGGTTGCCTCCATTCCATTATTAGCCAGCTGTTGATTGAATGATGGTTTTTAATTCCTAACTGATATTCTTATTGTTTTTTGCTATGCTATTCCACATACTTAATCAGTTTTAGTTCAGCTACCTTTTCCAGATATTTTCAAATATTTAACCCTTAACAACCGTTGTGCGATCTCAGGGATCGCTGGCTGACTATAATAATTTTTCTCTAAGAGCGCACTTCATAACTTTTTAGTCTTAATTTCTTCAATAGCTTCGTATTTTCCAGTTGTTTGCCTGCAGCTGAAGAGGTAAGTACGTTTAAGCTTATTTTATATTTTATTTTTTATGTGAATTATGCAGTGCGGTCCATAGGACCACACAACAGTGAATATGTAACTGTTCTATATTTTGATAACTTATTACTTTTAATTGCATTTCGGTGAATTCTATGCATCATGGCACAACTACCAAGTACATCAAATGTTGCATGATCCGATGACGATTTTCAAAGAAAATTCGAGCAAATTATTGATCTCTTAAACAGCGATGTATCAGATTTAGAAGAATCAGATAAAGAAAATGGAGATTACGTAGAAAGTAAGCATGACACATATTCTGTTTTGTCATTTGGTTATGATGACAGTGAGGGTGATCACGAAGAGGAACATGTTTGGGAAGAAAGAGCAATTATTTCTATGAACGGTAACGTTTTAAGTGGGCAGCTTCAGAGCCATCAAGGAGTGTGAGAACTGCAGCACACAGAATCTTAAAAATTCCTGTATTACGTCACAAACCAAATTCTGAATCATTCGAGCCAATCGACGCATGGAATCTTTTGTTTAGCGACGATATGATTGAGGAGGTTGTTAAATGAACAAATAAATAGATAAGAGGTTGCAGATTGAAATTCAAGAATCCGAGTAGAGCAGAGTAATAGGAATGCACATTTTCTGAAATTCAAAGCCTTTTGGGATTGCTTTTACATACACGTATTTTTAAGTTAAATAAAGAAGACATTCGTTCACTTTTCGCGACAGATGGAACTGGTCGCGTTATACTCAGATGCATAATGTCGGCGAAGAGATTTGCGTTCTTTTTAAATTGTTTGAGATTCGTCAATCCTGAAGATAGAGAATTTGGGAAACAGAGGGACCGTTCTGCAGCCATTTTCAATATTTTTATGAGGTTTATAGAAAATTCTCAAGCCTTATATTCTCCTGGGGAAAATATAACTATTGACGAGATGCTTACAGCTTTTCGTGGTCAATGTGCATTTAAAATGTATATGCCCAATAAACCGGCGAAATATGGGCTTAAACTTCAATGCCTCACTGATGCAAGGACAAATTATGTATTTAATGCATATGCAAGGTGTCCCTAATTAGTAAGGCCATACGAAAGGAGGTGATAGATGTCGGTAAGAAACGAACAAAAATGTATGGGAGGTGGGGTGCAACTTCACCACTCTGGGAGCTACGGCCGGTTTGAAGATTTTTCCCAGTGTTCAGTAAGTGCTTCAACATATTTCCCAATATCTCCTAGTTTTTTTTTTTTAAATATCGAAGTGCGTCTATTTCTAAACAATGGCTAATCAATTGCCCATTAAGGGGGTGTGAAATTCTTTTTCGTGTTTTTAATGCCTTCGAAGTTATAGACCTTTAAAATTCAAATTTTGAGTAAAAGAATTAATTTTTTCGGATTGAAATGAAATTATCTCAACATTTGACCGTATATATTTTTTTTTTTTTTCAGCTTAGAAGAAAGTCTAATCGGTGCTCTATAAGTTAGTCTTCACAGCACACAAAAATATTTGACCTTTCTCAAATCATAACGTAATATGTGCAGCTCTTACCTGAATCCCATTTTATAAATTTAAGGTTTTCACCAGAACAAAGTGAACCAAAGTGAAATCTTTTTCTTTCTACAACAATGTTCAGTAGTCCAAGAACTGAACTAAGTAGTATAAAATTCCAGACAAAAAGCGAGATACAAGCAGACAAGTACACATTTTTACACAAAAATAAAGAAAAAATAATTTCGATTTGTTAGATACATTATTATTAACTGCCATTATTATTACATAATTACAGATTTAAACTATTAATACTTCTAAAACTAACTGAAGCTAACTGTTCGAAATATTCTCGAAATGTCCGCCATTATTTTGAATGTATAGCAAATATCTGCGTTTAATAGATCTTTTAAGATCTGTCGTCCTTAATTCCTCCCTAACTTTTAGGGCAGCTTCTTCAATTCTCCTTTTCAACTTCAGTTGATATTTGTACTGAATACACCATCTCTTTCATATATCCCCAGAGATAAAAATCCAAAGGAGCCAAATCGGGTGATCGAGGCAGCCTAAGTATGGGCGCATACTGTGCAATGAATTTCCCCGGGTAACTTCTTTGAAACCAGTTGAAAACAGGTTGAGCACTATGTGCTGGAGTGCCGTCATGTTGATAAAACATTTGACTCCTTATTGCTAAGGGCACATCCTCCAATAATCCTGGTAGATCATCTTGGAGAAAATCCAAATAATTGCTGCTATTCAGTCTTGGAGGAAGAATACGTGGACCAATCAGCAAATTTCCTAGATTGCCTGCCCACACGTTAAATACAAATCTATGTTGTGTTGATGATTGACGCGACGCATAACTATTTTCTGCAGCCCAAACATGTTTGTTGTGGAAGTTTGTCTCGCCAGATTTCGTGAACTGGCATTTATCTGTCCATAAAAAAATCCCAAAATCCGTGGGTAAGAGCTCCTGAACAGGTGTCAAATGGTATGGGTGCATAAACACAGATGATCTCGAAACTCCAGTTTGAAGAGAAAGTCTTCTTATGCTTATTGTAGGGTCTCTCTTTATTAGATCTCGAAATCGTTCTTCTGCTTCGACCATAAATGCTGATCGTCGGGCGTCTTCTCTTCGTCTGCTTACTGCTCCAGTCTCCCGCAATCTTTGATAAGTTACTGCAAACACGGATCTGTGTGGTACACTACGTTGAGAAAATGCTTCGGAATAAAGCCTTTGAGCCTCTCGACTACTTCCTAGAACAGCGCCGTAAAAATATTAAAAATCAGCATATTCTTCGTTACTAAACCCGGACATTTCTTTTTATTTATTACTTTTTATTTATCAGTTGAAAAGATATGGACTAATGATAAAACTGAAATATATATCCTAAGTGTCACTTAATTATCCACACCCTACCATGAAAAACTTCTTTACAGTGAGTGGTATTTTTGACCACAAACCATAGCAGATAATAAAATTTATGGATCAAAATAAACTTAGGAAAATTACTTAGTATTAAAATTTAAATACTCAAACCACAATAACGTGCCCCTAAAAGAAATCCTTCAGATTACCTCTAATTCATCCAAAAATTGGAATTGTTTTATGGCTTGCTTTAAATTTGAGGATGTGACCACGTTATCATTATTCCTTTCGAATTCATTTTCTGTTTTAATAGATTACTGAAAATTGTTGTAGTTATTTCAGAAAAAGGTTTCACTTTGTTTCACTTTGTTGTGGTGAAAAACTTGTATTCATAAAATGGGATTCAGGTAAGACCTGCACATTTTACGTTAATTTGAGAACGGTCAAATATTTTTGTGTGCTGTGAAGACTGAGTTATAGAGCACCAATTGGGATTATTTACAAGCCGAAGAAAATACAAAATAATAAGGTAAAATGTTGAGATAATTTCATTTGAATCCTAAAAAATTAATTTTTTGACTCAAAATTTTGATTTTGAAGGGCTATAACTTCGAAGACATTAACAACAGATAAAAAATATCCTACCTCCTTTATGGGCAATTGATTAGCCATCGATTAGGAAAAGACGCATTTCGATGTTTGGAAGAACCTAGGAGATATTGGAAAACATGTTGAAGCACTTACTCAACTGGGAAAAAACTTCAAACCCCCGCAGTTCCCAGGGGGCTGAAGTTTGACCTCCCCCTTCCCAAACATTTTTTTTTTCGTTTCTTAGCGAGATCTATCACCTCCTTTCATATGGCCATCCTAATTCGGGACTGCGGAAAACAGAGCGATGGTATAGGATTGAGTGAAGCAGAAAAGAAATTTTCCATTTCTACACAAGCTGTAATCAGGCTGTGCAAACCAAATTTTGGCAGCAAACGAAACGTTACTGTGGAAACCGGTACACATCATTACAATTAGCTGATGTTCTTAAAAATAACGGCTTAACGGTGGTAGGCACACTAAGGAAAACCAAGAGAGAAATTCCTGCAGATTTTTTACCGGCCAAGAAAATGACAGTTGGAAGCACCTTATACGGAATTACAAAATATAAGACGTTATATTCACATGTTCCTAAAAATAATAAAGCTGTCCTGCTAATTTCTACAATGCATTATAGTAGAGAAGAAGGCACTGAATCTGGAAAACCGAAGCTATTGTACACAATAACAATACTAAAGGTGGCGTTGATTCCTTAGTTCAAAAGTGTGCAGTGTCGTAGAACTCGGCCGATGGCTATCATTTTCAGAATCGTCGACATGTGTTCAGTATATGCCTTTATTTTCCACCAAGCACAAAGATGCAGGCTGGAACTGACTCGGATGGAATTCGTGAAAACCGTTGCATTTCAACTTGTGAAACCAGCTTTATATGAGAGGCTACAATGTACACAAATACGAACTGAGTTGCGTCTTCGTACAGAAATTATTCTAGGAGTACGATCTGAGGTGCAGATACCAGAAACAGAAAACAGACGAATATATTATACTTGCCCAGGACCACTAAAAAGAAAAACTGTTCATTTATGCATCAAGTGCAAAAGACCGATTTGTCTGCAGTGTAAAAAATTTGTCAAAATTGGTCGAAATGAGTATAAACAACCCTTGCAGGTTTTTTTTCGTTGTTAGTTATAATAAAAATTGTTTTTAATTTTGAAAGACTGAAGTGTCTCTTGTGTGTTTGTTTATTTCCTGTAATATTTTATGAATTTTTTAGTATATACATATTTATGTTCTTTTTTATACATTTTTTTTTTTTTGAAGAATCTGTGATGAGTTTAAATCTCACGTTTATAAGTAATAACTTACAAAACCAAACGTATTAGAAATAGACTGAAATAATTAATTGTGTTCCTATTATTAAATAAAATGCATCCGTTAACACAATTTTTCCATTACTTAAACTTCAGCACTTCAAATGCGGTCCCTGGGACCGTATCTCAGTAACAATGACAAAAAATTAAGGCGACGGTTGTTAAGGGTTAAAGGTACATTTAAAGGAGACTTTACCAGCCCAAGCTCCTTGTTCTACAAAACCTCAGATAATTAACCAGTTGACAACGAAGAGTTGACTATGTCAAGTAAAACAAAATTATTTAAAACTTTTACTGAAGTGCTAGAAATAAACTTGTTCACGAAAATCAGAATTCAGTAGATATATTTATGCTTACGTTCATGACCTTGCTTTCAAGGCGCCACATATTCAGGGTGAGCGACCCCCCCCCCCCCCCCCACACACACGCTTCTGATGACAACACCAATGTAATATGTCCTTCAACTATATGATATGCGAAAGAACAAGCTATATGCATTGGGCTCACTATAATTATTGACACAATATGCTTCCAGTCTCATTTCCTTTCTAATTGATCATCTACTTACAGAAATCTGTTATAGACCTGTATCTTCTCACGGCTAATTACGAAATTTTTAATAAATATCTATGCATATAGGATATACGAGCATGTAGTATGTTTGTATGCCCCTTTAACGTCTTTACATAGATTGCAATCTATGAATACGGATTATTTGGCTCTATTTTTAGAATTTGAGAATTGAGACTATATCAAAAAGTTTTCAATATTGCTAATTAGCAGGATGTGCAAAAAACCGTAGACTATGTACCGTAGGTATTGGTGATAATATTGATAAAGAAGAAAGTTATCTATTTATGTAACTTATATGTTATTTCAAGCTAAGAACAGATGCATATAAAAAATTCTTTAAGTTCGGATTTGAAAAGTGCTTAAATTATCTGTGCAAACCCCCTTCGTATGACTGATGTTCATTCCTAATTTATATCATCCAAATTCTATCTATCTTTTCCAACTTTTACCCAGCTGCAGTGAAATTTTACCTTATGCTCCCAGCAGTGGCACCGAGAATTGCAAAGCTCGTTCGACCTCGCAAACTAGTTAAAAATTTACAAATGTCGCATATGTGCAGTGGTTTCTTCTTCACCTCGTACTCCGCAAACACCCCACTAGAAACTTCAAGAACCGTAAATGAAAAATGCGCGTTTGTAAGCGCGACTAAGACCTAAGATGTCAGGAAGGAAGAGATAAAACAAGTGGAAATGTAAATGGCACGGCAGCTGCTTTCCAAGCCCCAAAAAGTTTTTAAAGTTTTCCGCTTTATAAGCGCTAAGTGATTTCTATTACTCCATAACATGTTTATGGGCGCACTTGTTCGCCCGTCGGGTTTTATAACCATCGCACTGCCTCGAAAAGTAATGTACATAAGTTCGACTTCCCTTGTGGAGAACAATTCAAATGCGTCTTGTGCAGATCCAAGAGGTTCTTGAAGACTAAGAATGGGAACAATACTCTGAATGCAAATTGAAATCTTGAGGAATCTGCGGGTTTTGTGCATCAGGCTAAAAAAGAAAAAAAGAACGGAATCAGTGGCGCTGGATCCAACCTAGGATTCGCAGAAGTTGGCAAGTATTTACGGATATCATTTATAATTAATTGAAGCTAGGGTTGGAATGGAAAAGTTCATTTTGTGCTTTGCCTCCTGGCATTCGAATTCTATTTGTGCTGTGTGTGACTTGTAGAAAGATTCGGTTCCCAGAAGTGCCAGACTTTACGAACCACTGACTTCTTGATTTAACTGGTCTTCAATATGTAAATACCTTAAAGTTTCAGGTTTAGAAGGATTTAAGATTGTCGCTTTACCTCTGGCTCTTCCTAATAGATAAATATCCCCCGTTAAAAAAACATTTGCCGATTAAGTCTGTCCACAATATATTTTGATAAAAATTCCAAAGGGTTTTATAATTGTTTTGCTAATGAATTTCGTTTTTTAACACCCACATACTTTTTACCAATAATTCCCGGCGAAGCTTAAGGAGTTATTGAAAACAATTTAATATTGCAATAAACAGTTACATGAAAGAGTCCAGTTGTACGAGTATTTTGATTTGGAAATACATCATGATCTTTGTGTGTAAAACCTCGCAGTTTTTTCCAATGTAGTTTATAATAGATTGGAATATTATAAATGACTTTATGGTCTTATAATACAATTGTTTTTAAAATTAAACAAGCAAAGATGCAGTCATGACTCAAATATCTTAATTACTCCGTTTCTGACATAATAACAAAAAAGTCGTGGCTTACAAAAATATAAAAAAGGCAATGAAATATTTTGTATTGTTATATGCCGAGTTGCAGAGTTACAAAAATTTTCTCTTTAGACAAATAACCTGTCTTCCACAGTTCATATTGAGTCTGTATTTGCTTTGCTCTCCATGTATTATACAGGTTTTGCATCCGGATGCAAGCTTTTGTTTGTATGATTACATGTTTTATTCTGCCCACTCCAGGTGAACAAATTTCTCCTGATGAAGATAAATGAAGCGGGGCCTATTCATATTACACAAAACTACAAGTATGCATGCCTGCAAATTTATATATCAACACCTTTTGATTGCACTGAAATGTTTCTTATATTTGTAAAATTATTGTAATCTCCCATCCTTTGTCAAATAAATTTTAGAGTCAGGGTAATCAAAAATACTAATAAATAAAAATGAATGCAAATAAAATTTTAATTATATTATGCAAAATATATCTCTTCTGTGCTCTAAGGGAGCTTTTGCAATTAAAGAGTAGAATGCATTGTTCTTTTGCTAAAATTTAGGTAAAAACAAAAATTAATCAAATCAAAAAATACTGTAACAATACGACTCACCTTACTTAATTTCTGTTCAGTAAATTTTCCCATGACCTGAGTATACCGCGGCGGCAAAGGTGACGAGTCCTCTGATAATTCAGAAACTAGTCGGGACGAATATGTTTGCTTACTTTTTGATCCCTTGAGCCTAGACGTGGAATCGCAAAAATTGTGCAAACGAATATTAAGTGAAAAGTTTAACATATAGAAATTTAAACTTGAATTAAAATTTTGACAAATATGGAAATATAAAAATTTAAAGTGAAAAGAAACGAAAATTTTAACAAATATGGAGAAGTAGAGTTAGACGAAAGAATTGCCATGTAATAAAGAACTATATTAGGAATAGAGAATAATTGGAATTAATTTCGATCAACGGTAAAAACTAGAAACAGATAAAAATTAGTACAAAAAATTAAGAGCAATTAAAAGATATCTGTGTGACATAATGTAAATGTAGGAATAGAGGAAACTTGTAAAAAAAACAAAGAAAATTAAAATGAAGCCTTAAACAAATGTAAAACTGAAGAATAGATGCCGCTAAGTAAGTTTATTTTTTTGGTCTGTCAGAAGTTCGGATTCGGGCTAGTAAGTTTTGATTAGTATAAAAATCCATAAAAATAACTAAAAGATAATATAGAGATTTAAATAGAAACGCATATATTTTCTGGAAAACGTATCGTTTTATTGATGAGAGGAGAATTTTATTGAAACCAACGAGGAATCTCACTAAAACCGAAGAGGCCTAGATCTAGGAAATTTACCACTGTTTATGACGCTATTATTATGGTAATACTTTTGAGTGAGTACTATTGGACGTGAAGTCCATTGTGTCAGCATGAGCTGATAGCTCACTTCCGTGATCAGCAACAGCACAGGGCGGCACAATAGCACCTCGACTAGTGCGGGAGAGTTATAGGGGAGTTAACCAAAACCTGCCGCCAGTCACGAACCATAATACAAAAAAATTTCGTGCCTGTCGCAAGAAAATAAGGCACACATCCAGCCCTGAAGGAGCCATTACATCACTTACATTTACCTTACTGAAGGCGCCGATGACAGAACTTCGTGGTATTGCCCCATCCACCCTGTGACACTGTGGGAATGATGCTATTTACAATGTCCTTTTGGACGTCTTTCTTTCATCAGGCCGGAATGAGGACGAGAATTGTCGGCACTTTGTGACACTTCCGAAGAAATTAGTATAAGGAGTTCTAAAACAGAAATACTTTGGAACGATTGTTACAAGAGTTAACATTTTAATCAAAGAATATCACCCTAATGGTCCTCTCCATCGCACTCTGCGTGTACTCTTATGTATGTACGTACGGTCTTTTTTAATTCTTCAACAAGAAACAGCTTACAGAAATCATAATCTAGGATTCAAATTCGGGGTTATGTTTTCGCTAATAATTTGAATATATAATTAGACAAAATTATAAAATTGTCAATTTTATTATCTGTATCCAATAATAATTGAAGAGTGTTGTCGGCATCAAATTCATGTAAATTCCCAACTTTAAGGAAGTAAATGATTTCTTATGTTTTTCTAGTATGATTAATCGGATATCAGGTACTTCTAGTGCGATATTACGTTATAAAAAGTCTGGCTTTATTAATTCTGAGCCCTATCGTATGTGCAGTGAAGACCTATATCTTTATTCAACTTAGTTCCATCAATCTCGATTCGCTAAATGGAGAAAGTAATCTTTGAAGTTCGCCAGAAACATTAGAACATTAGAAACATTTTCAACCTTGAATTAGGTTAGATGTTAGACCTCAATTTCTCAAAACTGAAGTATTTTCTAGAAATGATATTACGGAATCTAAGATTCTTACGTATAAAAAAAAATCGAAAGTTGTGTCTCAAAGTAGTGAAAACACTTAGCCTAATAGATAGTAACTATGAAGTAATACGAATACATATAAGGTATGTATACATAAAAAGGCAATATTTTAGTGAAGAGAAAATGTATAAATGTAAGTAAGCGAAATCTAGGGTTCCGAAACGTACCAAATAATTGAATGCTGCGTAGTGAAAGTTTTTATTCTAATAAATAGTAATTAATACGTAATACGAATATAATGTAGTTATAGAGAAAATCAATATTTTGGAAATAAAAGTCAAAAATTTAAGGCAACAACTTACATAAAATTTTTTGTTGTGGTCGGTCCACTGTACAGGCGCCTCCTAAATGTTCCACCATGCCACTACTATGCAACTATGACTTCATTTAATTAAAATCAGCTATCCCTGCACTTAAAACTACCTTTTCACACCAAATTGCATTTTATCTGGAGTTGGCTGAAACAGCATTCGATTTGCGACTCTCTTCACAATTTATTGAAGTTCTTCCTGTGTTTTTCGAGGAATCAAACTGAATTCTCTCCGTATGATCACGATCTCCGCAGGAGCAGATGCGTAAGCTTTAAGGACTCGTAATGCTCTGTCCATGAAGAATTTGGTGGAAATGTGTGGACAGGGGATTGGTGAGCAATCCCGGGGTGTATGACTTACAGAAGATTAAACAGTAACAATTACTCGTATGAATATGCAATATCGTCGGATGTGTTTCCCTGCACGCTGTCTGTGTTAACAGAAGATAATATTCAATAATAATGATTGATCCAAAATTAAAAGTAGTCAAAGATGTTCGTTCGCAATGGCGTTCTAGGTGTATACTGGACCGTTATAATGTACACGTGATCCGAATTAGTTTAGTTCAACAATATTGATTTGTGAAAATTGTGAATTCAGAGCGTGCAAGTATATTGCATCCTAATGGCATACTGCGTTGGCATTTCAAATACAATACCTACTTAATGGGATTGTTCCGGGGCACGTTATCAGTGTTTCCTTAGGAGTGCTAACCTTGGTGTTTTATATTCTAGAACGGGAGCGTACAGGCGGCCATTAAAATGGACTCCCAGATAGCTGTGTTGCAATTATTTGACGACGATCTTAACTTGACTCTTTCTAATACGCCTTAGTTAATCCTTAGAACTTATCTCGTCCTAATCTGCGACGCTTCTTCTGTAGTATATTTTTTACCTAAATGATGACTCGAAGTTTTTTCCGCACGAGAGGAAATTTTTTTTTATGTTTGTTTTTATTCGTGGTCGCTATTAATTCCAAGACAGAACTTATTGACATTTTGTTCTTTCCTTAAATAAAATACAATAAAAGCTGTTAACCTCGCTTACTCGACTCACAATTCTTTTCGCCTTTCTCTTGTCCAGTAGTCAGACCGCAAAAACTCGGTCGTCCTCACTCCTATTTGATTTCTGCCCCGTTACTGACAAATAGCAGTGGTGTCATAAAATGTACTAAGGCCGCCTTCGTACGACGATATCAGGATGGGGTTGTTTTTTCCGCAAGTGGACCAGATAAAACTGAAAAATGGTCGGCTGAGCTAGCTGGTCTTAAACATTGGCTTGATATTGCCGGCGCCCATTATGTGACTCGATCCACGACAAAGAGTTTTGACAACAAATGCTGTCCCAGCTCTAAAGAAACTACGAAGGCTTTGCAGGACCTTCTGTCTGCGTGACGAGTCAGAGATACATCCCCGAAGTCCTGCCAGTCCTTGTCAAGAGCTCGACGTCGGTCTCGATATCGACTTGACATCTGTTACCGACCGCGGAAACACTCAATCGAGGGTGTGTCTCAAGTCATCACACACAGACGAGTCTCCGGGAATGTCAGGTGAAAAGATGCTTGCATTTCGAGATAAAAATTTGAGAAGATGTTTTACAGTGTGAAATTCCTACGGCAGATAGCTTCCGAAGGGTAACATATGGGAGGCGCTTTGATGCATTATCAAGCGAGGTAGTGTGGAAAAATTATGTTTACTAAAAAGAGGTATACCGATCGCTAAGCTAGGAGAGTCCTAATCGGTATATTGGTATCCTGTAGCTACCAGTTAAGCTGGACGGATGCCTTCTTAGCGCTACCAGGGCTAAATGACACCCATATGTGAACCTAAGAGCCTTCTCTCCTAGTCACCCATCAGAGCCTGATGTCTTTAGCGTGATAGACACCAAACGATTTTCCCTTCACATCCAGAAGCTCATAGAGGGGGTTTCCCCGTTTTGGCTGAATGAGACACTTTACGAATTTTTATCCTAACTTTTGGATTGAGCTATTGTTGGAAGTTTGTCTGCATGAGACTCCGTCTGTGCACCTCTTGACCAATTCTGAAATTGACAGGCTTAGCTCTAAGATTATAATCCTTTGTATCCTGCTCCAACGTGTGGTTAAAATTTTCCTGCGCCCTCGCATGGATCCATCTCTGTTTGTCATCAGGATCTTCTATTAGAGGTCACTCAGGATTCCGAGGTTCTTTAAGATGGAGTATGAGCTGGCGTGCTCGATTATCTGCTGACCGAAATGTATGCTGTAAGTACTTGTTCTATGGGGCTACTGGGACACTGTTTCAGCTTCCAGAATTTCACCACAGATGGCGCCATCGTCGCTAGGTGGTTTGAGTCCATACTAAATGTGGATTTGTGTCTTGGCTTACTGGTTCATATCTTGGATGTTGCGGATACCAGACCACTTTGGGGGATACGAGACCACTTTTAGCACTCTCCAGCATAGGGAAATAGAATAGGATTTCGATTTTGTTTTTCTGAAGTTCGCTTATTTTTCATCTCGAGTCTTGGGGATACGAGTCCACTTTGGGGATACGAGACCACTTTTAGCACTCTCCAGCATAAGGAAATAGCATAGGATTTCGATTTTGTTTCTGGAGTTTGCTTATTTTTCATCTCAGACTCATAGCCTCTAAGTTGACATCAACATTTTTCATCTCGAGTTTTGGGGATAGGAGCACGCTTTCAGTACTCTGCAGTATAGGGAAATAGCATTGGTTTTCGATTTTGTTTCTGGAGGTCACTTATTTTTCATCTAGGAGATCGTAGCTCTAATCATTTGTGAAGGGGGGGGACCTTTATTGGTGGAGGTTGCTGATTAAGTTTGATCTGGTCTTGGAGCCTAATAACCTTGAGATGACCCTCCTGTGTCTCGCTACAGGAGGTTTGCTGAGAGCTTTAGTGGGAATATCTGATTCTATGATTAGGACTGTCTGGGGTGTGTTGGATGGATTGGGCTGCGTAACTTGTACCAAGGCTTGAGTGGAATGTGTGCGTGTGTGTGTGTGTGGCTTAAGTAATGATGTGAGATGCCCTAAGCGAATCTATATCGGGGCTGTATACTGGTCTGCTTGAGTTTGTTGTTAGTTGTTTACTTTAGTATGAGTGCCTGTGTTATGTTGGGTTGGGCTACTTGGTGGCTGAACAAACTTTACCTAGGGCGTGGATGCATGTGTGCATCTGTGTACTTTTGTGGATAAGAAATGTTACGAAATTCCCTAAGTGAATTAGTGTAATTAGTATAAGTAATAATTCAAGTCAACCCTAGAATATTTTTGTTCATACCAATAGATTCTATAAGGTGTCAGTGGGAGTCTTAGTAATAGGGGTGGACAAATTTTTTATCAGAAAACCTCTACGGGCTATGGGTTTCGAGATATAAGTGATCTTACCGTTTGAGGTATAATTAATAGTAGTAATAAATCAAGTTAACCCTAGGATATTTTTTGTCCACGCCAATAGTATTAGTACTAGGGGGTAAAATTTTCATCAGAAATCCTCTACGGGCTATGGTTCGAGATATTAGCTACCGTACCTTCTCAGGTGTAATTAATATTAGTAGCTCAAAAACAAAAAAAGACAAGAACAACTATAACCTACGTTATGGATTAAAGATTTGATGATATTAATCTGTAGGTATCTTTTATAAACAAGATTGCACCATATGACCATATATATAAAAACACATCAGGCGAAGCTGATTGGGGCGAATGTAGGTAGATATGTTCACTTAGATAAGTAATGGAAATTAGTAAATGTGTAATTTTGTTCTTCAGGTGGAATGCTTCCAATTTTATTCCTTGCATAAACAAATTCACACAGTCCAGTAAATTAAACAAACTCGCAGTTGAATAATGTAAACAAATTCGCACAGCAGCCGAGTAAAGTAAACAAATTGAGTGATTTATGTTTTTTAATGTGAGATTCCCAATTCCTTTAGATGAAAACAACAACAACTCATATTGATCTGTAGGATATGATGTCTTAGATGAGTAGTGGAAGTTATAATTGAAAATTTCTTTTGCTGAAAAAAACAACAACAACAACTATAACGTAAGTTGTGGTCTGCAGGTCTCTTTTATTACCAGGAGTGATCATGTTATGATATTCGATGTGTAAAAATTGATCACGGTTGCTTGGCATGGTAAGACACATGAAATCATTAGAAGTAATGGAAAATAAAGCATTAGAAAAGTTGGCCAGGTGGCTGGTAATTTGATATCTTGTGTAAACAAATATAGCCGAGTAAAGCAGACAATTTGAGCGATTAATGTTTTTTGTATCTAGGAGTTTGTATTGAAAAGTCTTACATTTTATGAAGAATTGTTTTTTATTTTCAATAAAATTTCTCAATCAGTGACACTGTTATGAGATTTGATTGATCCCCGATATCATAGTTCACATGAAACTGATAAGAATATGACAATTTTGTCTTCATACTATTAGGGTGATCACATTATTTTCTTACCATTAGGTTGAGAGTAGGTTTAATTAAATATTTTGATGAAAGAAGGTGGGGTTATGATAACAATGTAGTATGATATCTTGTCTTAAATGAGTAATGGAAATTGTTTGGGAGCTGTGAGTAAGGAATAAAAACCATAACAGCAAGGTCACTTCACATTTATCTCCCTAAATTATTATCCAAATGGTGTTGTATGAATGAAGAAAAAACTGATAATAGTGAAGATCGTGGAGGTTGAGAGTGGGCGCCGTAAGATGTGGATTAAATTGAAAGTTTTCATGGATCTTAAGGTTTAAAGTTTTTAGCCTCCAGCGGGAATGTTTTCTTTAAGTTAACTCGGTGGCTAGATAGGAACGTGTTAATTTCATGTCCATAATTTCATTTTGTGGTGAGCATATGAAGGTAGCAGAGTTTTTTTCATAAATCAAGCAGTTACGCTGTTATGAGATTTGATTGACTCCTATATCTAAAAAAAGTTCACATGTAGCTGGTAAGAATATGATAATTTTATGTTGTCTTAGATGTCTATGTTGTCTTAGATGAGTACTTGAGAGCTGCGAGTAATATGTGGAATATGTTGTAGATGAGTAGTAAAAGTTAAAAATGTAAGATTCCCAATTCCTTTACTGAAAAACAAAAACAACTGTAAATAGTATATAGCAAATCAATTTTTTCACACAATATTTATTCACGTCAAATACATTTTTTTTTATATCTTAAGTTTTAAACTTTTTTCTCTGCGTTTCACATCCAAAAACCGATCCAGAGCAAATGTCTCCCATGATCCTTTTGTGTTAGGCTATGAAAGTTCGGCAGCAAAATCCGATGTTATTTCCTATCATATGTCTTGCTCTAAAACATTAGGAAGGTTTAGTGACCACCATAGTTTGAAACCATCTCACTCGGGACCTCGTCATATACTTGCCAGCTGTGGACATGTAGGTATGCAACACTGAGATGAATTAATGTAATGTTGTGTAGAGTAAAAGAAAAACTTTCATGGGTGATATGGTGATTGAATCGATGTATGCTATGCACTAGTATGCACTGGTATATGTGCTTATTTGATTGAAGCAAAATATTTTCACGGCTTTCTTACCAAGACTTAAATATATTCATAAAAACGTTGAATAGATGTCAAGAACATGTTAATACTTGTTTTGAGTATGAGCAGTGGAAATCGTGATCATTGCAGCATGTTATGAAATTCGATATCTAAAAATAGAGCAAATGAAACTTATTGGGGTGGTAAAAAAAAAAGAAAGCTTTAGGTTGAGAATGGCTTAAATTTAAGGTTTTGGTGAAATGAGGGGTTAGTAGATATTAATGTAAGATGATAGGAGGCATCAGTCACTTTGGTGAGCCTCAGCGATAGGTCAAATAAAAAATGTCAACCGCGCTAATAAATGAAAGTTTTTCTAGTGAAAAGAGTGGTACAAAACGGCATATGGGGAGCTGTATTGCACAGACTAAATCGCCGAGAGTGTTATTGAAAGCCACCAGTCGAGGTGGAGACATAAATCAGCATGTAAGAAAAAGTGATTTTGTAAAGTGGGAGGAAATAAACTCAGCATTCACAGCCAGTATTAGAGCTGGACTTATTGTAAATATAAACCATACAGATCCTAAGCTATTTATACGCGATGCTGGTGATTTATTTATACGCCGTATTAAGAATATTTTAAAACGCCATCTCAATATTAAAGTTAGTACAAAGTTGTGTGCTGATTTTGTTAAGGATATCGGTGATAATGAGGTTATAAAAGATATTAAATATTTACAAGCAAAAACTGCCCCAATCAATGTGGACAACAATTTAAATGAGTGGTACAAAGTTAACATTTTGGATTCAATACTCACTCAGCTGGATGAGTTTCAGAAAAAAGATAGTGGCTGGACATTGGACTCCATTATACATTTAGCAGTACATATAAACAAATTTGAACAGCACCGAGGATATTCGTATATATCTCTACCGAAGGAGATTGCATCAAAGAAACCTTGCATTAATGTGAAAAACAATGATGAAGCATGCTTCGCGTGGGGCGTAATCTCAGCGCTATATCCTGCAAATGTTCACTCCTATAGGATATCATCATATCCACATTATTCTACTGTACTAAATTTAACTGGAATAACATTTCCCATGACGCTTAAGCAAATTAAACAATTTGAAGACCAGAACGATATATCAATAAACGTATTCATCCTAAAGAAAGAGCGTTCCTTCGCAACTGTTCCAGTTAGACCAACGAAACACAATATGAAGCGACATGTGAATCTATTAATGATACAAAAAAAATATGAGCAGGATGATGATGATGATAACGCTGCTAATGATGATGATGATCATGATGATAATGATGATGAAAGTACCAGGTTTCATTTCTGCTGGATTAAATATCTTTCACGGCTGTATATATCTGATAGATATTTTTTCTATTTTTATTCTGCTAAAGCATTAGCATCACATATTCCTGAATGTGAGAAACAAAAAAATTATATTGAATTAAGGAAGCCCAACCGTAGAATTAAATTTTAGTAGCACAACCGATACCATTGGGAAACAATACTGAATTCCATTAGAGCAACAAGAAGAAAACATATGACCTAAGTCTAGTGTATTGTAAATAAAAAATGTATTAGATATAGTTATAGTTCCATTTATTGATGTAATTTGTTTTAATTGTATTACAGTCTAAGATATACATTATTGGAAAACAAGGAATATATTATAGTTATAGATATATTCAAATAAGGAAGCCCAACAATAGAATGATACACCAAGAATTAAATGTTAATATTTTTTTTAGTTTATAATAAATCGATAATGATATTTTATATATGTTATTCTTTTTATTCAATTTCCCTAATCCGCATATTCTATATAAAAAATCGGGAAGCAAATATCTGTTAAAAAATTAGTTAGGGTATATCAGACGCCAGCAGCAAGGCCCTGGGTGCAGTACTCTCCGAATGCGAGGTAGGAAGTGACCATCCCATTGCCTACGCTAGCTGTACCCTGAACATAGCCGAACATAACTATTCCACGATTGAGAAAGAGTTACTTGCTATAGTTTGGGCGACTAAATATTTCAGGTGTTATCTGCAAGGCCAAGAGTTCACGGTATATATAGATCACAAACCACTCAAGGGGTCTGCAATGTTAAGGATCCCACTTCCCGTCTGTTCAGATTTCACCACAAACTTTCTGAGTTCAATTATAAAATTGAACATAAGCCCGGAAAGGACCCGACAAAAGGCGACGCTTTAAGACGTAGTCCACGGTATAATGTCAAGCACAAGGCAATTACAGCCTTCACGGTAGTAGCTATAGTTCAACACCAAAATCAGCTCGGATATAGAGGAGGAAATTCACTCATCGGACCTCACGGAGTGTCTACAATGCAATGCAGTAACAAGAGCCCAGACATGAAATATTCAGGAAAGTGGATCAAACCCAGAAAGCCAAGCCGAACAGCTAGAACAAAAGAAACAAACTCATCAGACAGAAGAGACCGGAGACCACAAAGTCCCACCCAGTACCAATCCACAAATTATAGATGAAAATCGTCGCCTGAAGTAATCACAAGCCCAGAGGAGATTCAATTAATCTTAAAATATTATCATGATTCTCCCAATGGCAGCCATCAGGGAGTTATAAAAACCTATAAACGGATTTGAGGAAAGTACTGGCATATGCTTAGTGACGTCATGAAGCACATTAAACGGTGTGCCAAACATCAAACAATGAAGGCCTCACCACAGTATAAAATTCCAATGATGATAACGGACGTAGCGGAATAACCTTTCGATAAAATCTATCTAGATGTAGTCGACCAACTAGAGGAAACTGAATCTGGACACAAATATATATTAATGTTTTAGGATAACCTCACGAACTTCGTAGATTGGTATGCCATACCGAATAGGGAAGCTATAACGGTAGCGCAAATTTTCTTCGACGAAATCGTCACGCGCTATCGCATCTCCAAAGGAATTGTCACCGATCAGAAAAGTAATTTCCTTGAGTATCCTATTCAAAAATCTATGCAAACTCCTTAGGATAAATAAGCTGCAAACCTACGGTTACCATCCACAATCAAATGGAGCACTCGAACGTGCATACAGACCCTTGATCGAATATCTACAAACTATAGTGGACGAAAATCCTAGGTCATGGGAAATTTATCTACGCACCGCTGCATTCATGTACAATAACAGTGTACACGAAGGGACAAAACTAACTCCTATGGACTGCCTTTACGGCCTTACAGCGGACGTCCCGTCCAACTTAAAGCGAGATCCGGAACCCGTGTATTACCATGAGAGCTACTACCATATTCTCAGGTGTAAGCTACAGAAGTCTTAAGCCATGGCACGGAAAAATCTTCTGTTGAGTAAACAACGCTCAAAAAACTACTATGACAAGGCTGTGTGATCCCTGACATTTCACAGAGGAGACAAGGTTCTACTCAAAAGTTAGGGTCGTAGACATCAGCTCTGCTGGATCTGGGTAGACCCCTACACGGTAACCGACACCCCTATCTCTCTTAACGCCAATATAAAAATTCGTAAAAGAGAGATCTACGAATAAAATGGTGTCCATAGAATCCCAGTAGTTTTAAGGTACATATATACATTAGAAGGAAGAATAATAAAATGTAAGCTACAAAGACAACACAAACCCATTTTAATATCCTACCGTATCCTCTCCTAGATAAAACTGTGGTCAATAATGTTCTACGGACTGTTCCTGATCACGATAGGAGCCCGCTCTGAGGGATCTTACTGTATAACTTCTCTAAATAATACGGGAGTGTTCTTCGAGGATCTTGGAAGCCTATCAGTTTACGTGGCGTACTAATTTTATTCAAGAGGCAGTGCCTAAATCACGCAAGCCCCGAGACACCTTCGATGGAATTGGTAACGCGATGCACTATCTCTTTGGCACTATGGATAGTAGCAACGAGCACGAGGTGTGCAGCCGGCGAATTACAGGTAAATACGCAAATCCTAGCTGAACGATAACATCAAATAAGCAATCAGATTAACAATCTGTGGAACACAGCAGACGATTTGACAGACCATCAGATAAGGCAAGAGATCGTCTCTAGTCTGACACTACAAATAATGGAGTTGGAATCTAGACAACAAGCTCTACTGGACATAATAGTGTCAAGTAGAAATAATCAAATACATCCCCTTTTAATTTCCCCGAATTTCTTGCTTGAGATTTATCACAAATCTCACTCAACTTGTCCCAATCTGCGGGACTGTTTGTGAGTTCTGTATTAAACAGCAGGAATCAAGACACACTTATTACAGGACAAACTAGTGATCAGAATTAATCTCCCCATTTTTAATATCATCAAGATGAAAATACAACAGATCAGATGTTTTCCAATCCGGGAGGACTCGAACCACTCATTAATACTGGATATGCAATATTCCAATGTGGCAAGTCAAATAAAGACCCAGAAATTTATGTTGTTGAAGCCACAAAACCTGAAATCTTTCAAAAAAATTTCAAAGGGTATCGATGCGGATACATGGGTAGGTAAGCTGAATCACCAATCTGCAAGGCTACCAAAATAGATGAATTTGTTATCAAACTTCTATCCATTTCACTAGACAGTGTGGCCTTAGGGGCAAATTCCACCAAGGGACACAATAATTAAGCTCAATAGACCAAATTCGTGGCTGTACTCCTTAACCATAACCACCATGCTACACATAACTTGTACTCAACAGAAAAATACAGAAGTATGCTTTTTGTCATTTAGCGTTGCGTAAATTTGAACTTCTTATCGTTACAGGTCCGGCGTAATCTATCCCCACTTTTGTAAATTGCCTCATTTTATTTACTCGTGGTGTCAGTATATTTCCCATTACCTGGACTCTAGTCGTAGTGCGATATTTCAAACATCTAATGCACTTATGTAATCTACTGGTAACGCAACGCCTAGCATCTAATATCAATTATTGATCTCGACTAGTGCTGAGAACCAGGGATGGACCGCCATACAGAGTTTCTATATGCAATTTGTCAATTAGTCACCATGTATCCTATGGTATTGAAGAATTGTCTAGTCTACCACCCAATCGAAATAGGCCGTGGTCATTCATGAACGGGTTGAGCTTTATTAATTTAATATGTTGCGACAATGGTTTCTTGTGGAACATATCCTTATACTCTCCTGCGAGAGCAGTTTGTTGTATAAGTTTAAAGATTGTTGTTTCTGCTTGGTTCCATTCCAGTGTGTTTATAAGCTGTGAGCGTTGGTCGTGAGGATGTCGACAGTTATGAACGAAACGATGCAGTTTAGATACAATGCGCACAAGACGAGTATGCGATGAATATCGTATGAGAAAATTATTATCTCGTTTTGCTAAGAATCTTACCGTAAGTGGCTCATTTGCCTGTAGACTGGTTTGTTCAGAAATGTCCTTGAATTGTGGCCATTAGTTTTCTTGTTCTGATAGCCATGATGGGCCATACCACCATAAGTGATTGTCGGGTAATGTTGACGCAGTCACACCTCTTTAGGCAAAATCATCATGGTTTTCTTTTGTGGACACTTGACGCCATTGCTCAAAGCATACAATGTCCCGAGTTTCGACCACGCGATTTACTACATAGATCTTCCATTGTGCAAGATGTTCTTTGATCCACTGCAAAACAATCATGGAGTAGCTTGGTACATGATCTAACCGCATGTCATTAATTGTGGCCTGAATCTGTCTCGCCAGTAATAACGCTTCAGTAAGCACTAATCGGGATATCGTAAGTGGCTTTATGGGGCTACTCCTGTTTTTGGAATAAGCAAACTGGTTTTTATTGCGCCATTGTTGTCTTCTATACAGCTGCCGCACGCGTCTTGGTAGAGGCATCGGAATTTGGTGTTCGGTGAATAGCAAATCCCTCTAGGAATCTGTAAGGCTTCTATTAACTTTAAATTATTTTTGAACATGTCCTATTGGCATTCAACTACTTCAGAAATCTTGTTGTCCCATATGCATTCGGTGATGCACAATGATTGCATAAGCACCTTTGCTCTTATTACAATTGGTGCCAACCAGCCTAGTCGATCATATGGAGATGCAACATCTGACAAGATGGTTCGTTTAGTTGTTTTGGTGTGATTTTTCCATCGTTTTATTGTAAAGGAAGAACAATTTAACTTAGGATGCCAACGCATGCCTAATGTTTTGACGGATTCCGTATCTGAAATCGTCAAGACGTCCTTAAATACGCGCTGTTCTGAAGGAAGCTGTTTTAACAATTTAGGATTGTTGCTGCTCCATTTCCTAAGATTGAATCCTCCTGTTCTCAACATACCCACTAATTCGTTTATTAGGCATTTGGCCCCATTAATATCCTCAGCTCCAGTAAGTAGGTCTTCCACATAGAAATCTGTGGTTGTAACTTTTGAAGCTAGAGGCCGTCTTAACTGCTCGTCATAAGCTAGCTGTTGAAGGGTTTGAATAGCTAAGTATGGCGCCGAATATATTCCAAATGTCACCATGTTAAACTGAAAATCTCGGATTTGGTTGGTTTTGGGATTTTTTCACATGATCCACTGCAATGCTCGATGCTCGGGATGCATTGTGATCATGCTATACATCTTTTCGATATCCGCATTCATTGCGATCTTATAATTCTGCCATTTGAGCAACGTGGCGAATAAGTTGGGTTGTACACGGGTCCCTTTAATAAGAACTAATTGATAGAGCTGCCATTTGACGTCTTCGCTGAAGCATCAAATACTACTCTTACCTTTGTTGTCGTGTTTTCTTTAACAACAGCATCATGAGGTATGTAATAATGTGGTTCGTTGCTGTTGGGAGGAGGTATTTCCTACATGTGGCCCAACTCGAGATATTCGTTTAAACATCTCTCGTATTCGATTTTCAATGCTTGATTCCTTTCAAGTTGACGTTGTATTCCTTGAAAGCGTTTGATTACTTGTTGTCCTGATTGCCCAGGCTAGGCACTACATCACGCACAAATGGTAATTTGACTTCAAATGTCCCCATTGGGAAGACGTTGATGTGTAACTTGATATCTCTGCTGACATTCTCTGTCTTCTTTGCTGAGAACTGGGTTTGTGGGAAACTCTTCTGTTTCCCAAAACATTTTTTCGGTTGTTGAGCTAAGTCATCAGTAGTGACTCTAAACGTTGATGTGTTGCTCTCTACAACATTTGGTTTTGACCCTAGTAGAATCCAACCAAATATTATATTAATAGCTGTAGGGGTGGTACCAGATCCCTTTTGAACGCCGTTTAAGACTATCTGACTGTAAAATCTGGCTGCTATTAAAGTGCCTATCTTTCCTGGCTTCCAAAATGTGGGATCCGCTAGTGGCACTCCTTTTTGGACACTATTCTGGAAGGTAAGAGATCTGCTGTGATTTTGTTCAATATTAAAAATTTTCTTCTAATACTGTTGTACACTTCGCTTTTCGTGATCGAAGTGTAAGCATGGTTTGTTGCTTTGGAACTGCTGTATGGCTAGTATGTAAGCCAGTAATTGACACTGCAGTGTGGCTTCGACATGTTCCCAGTTTTCTGCAGTGTTCTTCTGTGATAAAGGATGATTGCGAGCCACTATCTATTAGATGTCGTAGAATATCTGAATTCCGCTTTTTGTTTGTGCCATTACTAACGCTGTTGATAGAAGCGCATTATAGTTTTCTCTAGATACAAAGTTTTGACTAGTGTTTAAGTCTCCAGTATTATTAACTGACTGTAACCGTGGAGAGTATTTTTTTTCAGTAATGTTAGCTTGATTGGCATGGCTTGAATTCAAACTAACGTTGTTAGTTGCTAACTTATGCTCAGTTTCGACATTATTCCGTTTGTCCCTGTTGTATTCTTTGCGAAGGGTGCTATGATGCTTTTTGGTGCATCTTTCACATCTATATTTGCTAGTGCAATTGTTGATATGATGAATGCCTAAACAATTGGCACAATGGTTTGATACCTTAATTATCTGGTATCTGTATGGTATTTCCATCCTACGATAGTTCGGGCATCTTTGAAAAAAGTGACTTGCATCGCATGCTGGGCATTTGATTCCCTTTGTAATGTGGTAGGATTTATTACTTCAGTTGTGCTGTTTGATTTGCGTTTTGTGGACTTAACTAGATTATCTGCTAGCGATTCTAAAATTTTTAAACGCGTACTTAAAAACTGCTTAAATAACTTAAATGTTGGGAGTTCCTGTGTACCTCCCTGCTCTTCTTCCCATAGTTTGAGGGTAATGGATGGTAATTTCTGTACTAACAGATGTATTAGGAGTACATCCCATGATGTCCTATCAGCATATAAGCTTGTTAATTGTTGAATACATTCATCTGCCCGATCGATTATTGACTTGAGTCAATTTTCCGAAACTGAATTTAATTTAAGGGCGTGATTTTAAAGTCGTCAAATGTGCACATTTGATCATTTGTGCACAAACAAGAGTTCTTAAGTCCTCTCTGCGATTCATTTGGCGTCGCATTTATCGTTTTTAAAGTCTGTGATGTGCAAAAGAGAGCATCACACTTGCTGGACGAATATTTTATCAATCAATGCGATTCATGCAACGACTGATAACATATGATCGTTTTGACATTTTAACTTGATGGGTCGGTCAATATTGCTTTGCATTTGGTGTTTTCCTTGTTCTTTTTTAATATAAAAAATTGTAATATCAATTTTTTAAAATGCCATACATATTATACATACATACGATATTTTTTTTTTTTTTTTTTTTATATTATTAAGCCAAGCTCAGGGGATACCCTATGATGCAAAGCACAGCATGGCAGGAAGGAGATAGGGAAAGGATTAGGGGATATGAGGAGAGTGGCGGAGGTGCCGATGTATGTCGCCCTTAAACTTCCGCAGATTGTACGCCGGAGGAAAAACAGAAGATGGTAAGCTGTTCCACATTCGCACTGTTCGGGATAAAAAAGCATCACGGAATTTTACTGTACGGCCGAAAGTAATTTGAAGGGTTAAAGGATGTGCGCGGTTTGCAGCGCGAGTATTGCGTGCAGGAATCATTCTACAAGGGATTAGACTAGATATTTCATCAGAACATTGACCATGCATATAGCGATAAAGGAGCGAAAGGCATCCAACATTGCGGCGGTGCTCGAGTGAGTCGATATGACAAGTTATTGCCAAATCGCCAATGAGCTTGAAGGCTCTCTTTTGGACAATATCCAATGAAGCTAAGGCTGTGCGACCAGCCCCGGCCCATATATGGGAGTTGTACTCCATTCTAGGTCTAATGTAGGACTTGTAGAGGAGCGCTAGATTTGACGGGCTGAAATATTTCTTACACCTTTTCAGAAATCCAAGACATTTCGATGCTTCTTTGGCAACAGAGAAGATGTGATCTGTCCAGTTTAACTTACTGGAAATATTAATGCCAAGAATGCTTAGTGACGGTGAATCAGAAATTAATGCTCCATCAAAAGAAACGGGTGTGGTTAAGTTATGATCTTGTTTTAATGAGATAAGACAGCTTTGGGACTTTGATGCATTGAATTCGACGCGATTCGCTTTGCCCCAAGCGAGGATATTGTTAAGATCGTTATTCAATGATCTAGTCATGCAATCTCGTTTAACACATGCAGCATTCCCCCTGGATTCCGCAAGAGTGTCAAAGGAGTAAGCGAAATCAAGAGTACTGTCATCTGCGAAACTATGGATGGGATTGAAAGTAAGGGAAAGCAGATCATTAATGAAAATTAAAAAGAGAGTTGGAGAGATAACAGAGCCTTGAGGTACACCGACATTTATGGGATGCGGTTCAGATGTAACGCCATCTAATACAACACGTATTTGGCGACTAGATAGGAAACTTTCAATCCATAATAGAAGAGGAGGGGAGAGACCAAGTGCTTTGAGTTTGGCTAAAAGGGCTGGATGCCAGACTCTATCAAAGGCTTTTGAAATATCTAGGGCAACGATTTTAGACTCACCAAAATTGTGAAGACTACGGTTCCAACGTTCCGTAAGAAAAGTCAGCAAGTCTCCAGATGAGCGTCCAGCTCGGAAGCCATATTGGCGATCGTTGATGAGATGATTAGTTTCAAGATACTTCATTAATTTAGAGTTAATGATAGATTCAAAAACCTTTGAAAGAATCGAAGTGATCGCAATTGGTCGATAATTTGAGGGATCGCTACCCTCTCCCTTCTTGGGAATAGGCTGAACGTGAGCTAGCTTCCAAGCAGTTGGAAATTTTCCTGTCGAATAAGACAAGTAGAAGAGTTTGCGCAGAGGTTTAGCCAAGGAAGAGGCGCAGCTTTTAATTAACAGGGGCGAAAAACCATCAGGGCCTGCGGCTTTGGAGACGTTGATCCCCTTAAGGACCCTGAACACATCCCTCGTACGAATGTGTATTGGCTCTTGTACACATTCACACGGGCGATGCAAAACAGGTGTTTGTGAAGTTGGTGGAAGGCGAGAATTTGAAGCGAATCTAGCAGCTAAAATATTAGCTTTATCCAGGGAGTCAACAATCACTTCACCATTATTAAGTAGTGAAGGTATAGAGGAACTGGTGAAATTGTTCCTGATGGTTTTGACCAGGGACCAGAAACCTTTGCTACCTTTGCGGCTTGCCAAGATTCTTTGTCTAATATTCTGGTCAAAAAGAAATTTTTCTCTCTGGATAATGGACTTGCAGGTGTTCCGTGCAGTCTTGTAGACTTGTTTCATTTTCGGACATGGATGCAATTGATAGGCGCGAAAAGCAGACTCTTTCGCTGTTATAGCTTGGTTGCACTTATCGTTAAACCAGGAGCGATCATGCTGTTGTTGAGACCTGCTGTAAGAATACGGAATGTATTCACGCATGCCAAGATTTAGTATGTTACTAAATTGTAATGTGCATTCATCATTATTATTATTATGGAAATATAACGGTTTTACATAGCCTATATGAACCGGGTCGTTGATTGTTTTGTCAAGAAAATCACATGTACACAGAAATTCGTTTTTAAACTCCAATGCGCAGACTGCACACGAGCATAAATGAATGAATCAAGAGAGCGTCAACATCGTCAAATGTGATGACTTTAAAAACACGCCCTAACTTGATTTACTAGAATCTTTAATTGATGATTAACTAGGATTCCCTTTTTCTAATACCTTGCTTTCAGTTTGTTCCAAGTTGGCATGTAATCTTCATTTGTCACTGGGATATGACGTAATAATTGCACACACAAAACAAGATTTAAGATGATGCAGCCTCTGCACTGGTGTCAGCTTGGCATTACCATGAACAAGAGATACGAATAGATCATAAAATGATCGCCATAAATCTTAGTTGGCATTATATTTATGCAACTTAATTCGAGGAAGGAATGACTCCTGTTGAACAGCAGTTGTTGAGCGACCCGTGCTTGACGTTTCAGCAGCTGGGACGAATATCCGCAGTCCATCTACTAATTCTACCATGTATTCGGAGTATTTTAACCCTCTTGTACTACGACTACCTTGATTTAGATAGTCATGTGGAGTGTCATCAAAATTTTCTAATAAAGCGTGATTGATTGCCATATTTGTATCACTATATAATTATCATGGTTTCTTTAGATCTGTCATTTTAGACCTTTAGAAGCCCTTAGTTCGTTTAACAAGGGCCGTTTTTTCCATTCGCACTTAGTCTTTATATTCGAGCGCGTAGCACGCTTTACGTGGGGATTAATTTCTCTACTGACTCCATATTAATTTACAGCCTACTGTTTATTGTTGGTTGACCGTGTGGGCGCAACCGTAGCAACACGTGTTCGCAATACGTTGATAAAACGTGGATGCGCAAATTGGTTATAAAATGTTTCTATTACTTAAGTGGCACGTATGGTCACAAATTCGTTTAAAAATGTCCCTACTGCTGTGCTGCTATGTGCGGGCATTACTTAAGTGGCACGTATGGTCACAAATTCGTTTAAAAATGTCCCTACTGCTGTGCTGCTATGTGCGGGCATAACTTGTAGCACAACTTATGAAAAGAATTATGCGACGTACTCTAATGCCACGTATGAAATAAATTATAAAAATTAATAGAAGTAAATTGATGCCACGCTTGGGCTCCGTGTGGGCTCGAATTGTAATCAAAATTTTTAAGAACTATTTATAATAATTCAATATAGGCACAACTTATTAATTAAATTTTCGTCGTACTTGAAGCCACGTTTGGTCAAATTGAAGTGTAAAGCATTTAAGTATATTGTTGACGCAATTTCTAGCAAATTATTTAACAAAGTATTTATCACGAGTTAATGATACGTAAGGGCAGCAATTCTCGCATAAATTTTCAATGTTTCTACTCGTTTACTGCCCCCTCTGGGCACACATAAATGTTTTTGTTGACTTAATAACTCGTTTCCTGCCACGCCTGGGCAGACTCATAAATGTTCTATTAACTAGTTTAGGGAATTTTTCGAGAAAATATTTTTTCACTAATTGAGCGTGCTAGAATTGTTCTCAGTTGCAACAGTAAACAGGCACGCATTTCTGGATGGAGCCACCAATAAATGTTTTGTAATGTAGCTTTAATTGATAACCACAGCTAGATTGGGGCATTTAGGTGGATAGTGTAGCTTTATGAAAATGATACGGATATGTGGGCTTGTGTTTACTGTTATATTTATTGAGGATCATTCTCAGCACACTCAAATTCAATTTATACTGTTAATTTACTTCAGTATACTTAAGCTTAATAATTGCATATGTAATTATTATGCCGTATCTCGGCATATGTGTAGTTAAATGCAATTTATAGCGTTTACAACTTTACCACGATTTATGCACCTTTTCTACTTCACTTCAATTTTAACTTAAATTAACTATGTTGTTTCTTTGTATGTATTATTAAAATACCAAAAATTGGAGTGTGTTTAATTTTATACAAGAAACCTTAATAACTACATGCATTAATTAGTATCCACACAATACATATCTTAATCCCAAACTTCCTGTCCTTTTGTCAAAACCAACAGCACAAACTTGTAGCATGTATAACAAAGTACCTTGATAAGTTTTATTTTATGCTTTACTGCTGAAAATGGAAAGAAATATTACTAAACTGATCGGATGCTAGAAGTTGCATGTGAGATTGCTGCCGAAAAAATGAGGGTTTTCTTAGGGCTCGCTCCCTTTTCCTAGCCTCTGAGGAGCCATTTTGTAATACTTTCCACAAGAAAAATGCGAATTTAGCATATTTTTCGAACTTCCCTGACTTGTACAATTATTTCAAAATGTGCTAATTTATCTCAACTAATTTATTTTAAGTTATCCATCAGATTTCCTTATTTATTTGTTTAAGTATTTTACTTTTTTTGAAAATAATCAAGATGGCGGCTCCCTCCCATATTATGACAATTTCCGATGTGGAACGCAAATATTTCTCATTTCGCTTATATCTCGTTTCCACATCTTAATCTTTCCCACTCATTATGGGAATTAATATCACCTTTTTTTTATTAAATATTAGCTTACCTCGTTAATTTCACACCTTTCAAGCTTGATCAATAGGTTACGCGCATTCTATTTCACCAAATTGACCTTTCAGCGATCGCGGTATTTTAGTTCGAAAGTGTCGGGTTGTTTATGTTCATTTTTGGATAATTTAATGGATTAAAGATACAGGTAAGTGCATCTTATTGCTTTTTAACTGTTTAATATTAGTTATTTGTGAATTCCAGCATGAAAAATTTGCCGGAAATAGGCAAATTCTGCCAAATTATTCATGTTGGAAAGGTAATTTCTGAAATGTCAATAATGGCACAAATTGTTGAATTTCGTTAATTATAATATATCTGCAAGTTGCGAATTCATATGATTTGCATATAAAAACATCTTTGCATGTTTTGAAAATGTTTAGTATGCGGAGCATATGAATTTCGCGTTAAATTACAATGTTTCCAATTGCATGTGTTTGTTGTTGTACTGCCAAGAAATTCGTTTTTGGCAGTTTCGCATGTAATTGCCTTATTCTTGTAGTTTAATTAGTTGATTCTAACCGATAAATGTGTTTATTTTTTATTTCAGATAAGTTTCTGAACATCTATGATGGACTAACAGATGTGGACCTGAAGGAATCAAACAGAGAAGTAATAAGTACCTAATTAATCAAATTTAGTTCTTTTCGTTTTGTTTCAGCTGTGTTCAACATTAGTAGTTATCGTTTTTAAGATAAAAAATGTTCATGCTCGGTTATTTTTAAGAAACTTTGTAGTTATCGTTTTTAAAAAATAACAAATGTTCATGTCCGGTTTCATAAGAAAGTTTAGTAGTTATCGTTTTAAAGAGAGTTACGTTAAGAAAGCCTTGAACTAAGATTCAATTTGGATATGTTGACTAAGAGTAGTAATAATATATATAATAAAGTGATTAATAAGCAGAAGAGTGTTATCTCTCAGCTTGGATTAACCGTGAACAAGAGGTGAGTGTTAACTGTGGAGAGATAAAGTCTTAGAAGCACGATATATACAACATCATATTTTGAGTCCTCAGCAGCTGAAATTACTCCAAATTGGCAAGTAGGCAAGTAACCCAGTGCTTGTCGGCTGAAGCACAAACTGTATTTCTACAGATTTACAGGTTTTCCCAACCAGACCTCGAGGTGAGGCATACAAGATGTTCAGCTCAGATTTCCCTACGACATTCAGAGAGGTAGAGGAAAGTCTAAACCATAAAAACCCGAGAAACGTACCAGAAAATGGTAGATAAGCTAACTTCTACGCGCTAATTCCCCCTCGAGACATCAGCAGCGTTCACGGAAAGATTAAAAAGTAATTAACTTTATGTAAATAGGCGGTTGACACAAAATATGGGGCAACAGCAGCACCGCTAGTAAAATCCCAATTGAAGGATTTGGCTAAAAGTGCGTTAAAAGTAGGGCTGGTAAATCCCCATTTGTGCCAGTATCTGTTGCCATTAGGCGAAGGAATTCTAGATGAAGTCACCTAAAAGCAGCTAGACATCGAGCGGCTCCAACAGAGCGCTCCGTACCTAAAACAACCCCCATAATTTAATCCCAATGTCTCTTTAAATAACCCGACTCAAGCAAACTTGTATGTAAAGGAAATGGACTGTGGCACAATAGCCAGGATAATAGTGCATTACATTTCCGGCCTACACAGTTTACACAGACGGCAACATCAAGCGAAATAAGTGATAATACAAAAATATAAATTCAAATGAAATTTTTCCAATAACCGAACTCCATCTGATCGACAAAAAAAAACCACAGGCCCGGCCATAAACCCTCACTTACAAAGTAAAGGGTCCTCTCAGCAGGCCGAGCCTAGTAAGCCTACCATCAAATTCCCTTTAGATATGTCCTTATATGACCACATCAAACTTTAAGTGGATACATGCGCTGAGGTAAGCTTAATTAAGAAAAAAAAACCCCTGCCGGAAGGACCATAAGAAATTGTGAGAGCAACTGCAAGATTAAAAATAAAATACCTTGCAAATTTCAAGTTGTAAAAAACTTGCCCTGTCTCTCGATAATGGACTGTTTGGAAACGACTTTCTAGCCAAACACTGTAACGTGGAAGGTCCAAATAAAATGCTGAGGTTTGCTAATATGGAAACATACGCCAAGGAGTTCGCCCAAGGAGCAACCGAAATAAGACCACTAGCAGAGAAGATGGAACTCAAAGACTTCAAACTATCTACCAGCAGTGTTTTAAGTCATCTCACTTGAGCAGTGCTGGCCGCGATACTTTAAGAGAGAATAGGGAATACGAAACATGTAATCTGGCTACTAAAACTGTGACTGACGAGCTTTTAAAGCATAAGGTTATCTTAACACTACTTGTTTGTATAGTGGCCCGGTCACAAAAGGTCGTCAGAATTCCGTTGTGCGTGGATGAGTAAATGCTCTGTCTATCCCAGAAGATAGGCGAAGGGGTTTCCTCGCTAGCAGCTTAGTCCCACCGACAACAACAGAATTGAATTATATCCTTAATAGCAACAATAATCATGTAGCCATAATCTGCCTAACGCTGCAACTAACTTACTTGAAAGACTACACAAAAAGTCCAGTTGACTGATGCCACAGGCTACAAAGACACACAATCAGAGCACTTAACTTCAATGTTTCCACAGAAGAGCGTGGGATAAACACACCACTAAATAACAGAGAAGTAAATAAACGGCCAACAAGCCAATTAATAGAAGAAACGAGCCGGAATAAAAGCCAAAATACCACAGAGTGTGCACTTCTACAACACTCATTGCCAGCGAGCAACAAGCATTTTCGTATACTTTTGACATCCATACTGAGCAATCTGTACCAATACTTCAGTCCAAGCCTATTTAAGTCTATTTAAGTAGGAATTTACTCCTGCTGCAGAAATTTACTTCTGCTATACCTAAATCATTCACCTAAACCAGAATTTACTCCTACTGCAGAAAGATACTTCTGCTTCATTTTCGTCTACTTCTGAGCAGAAATCTAATTCTGCTACTGCTCCCGTGCTCACACAGGAGAAAACTTCATTTTGTTGCGCCTACCCGCATAATATACGTCAACTTTGTTCGAAGTTCAACTCTGCTCTCATTGCAGCTACTTGCCCATACATAGCAGTATACTTTGAACAGTCATATTGTATTGAATTTATTTATGAATTTAATAGTGAAATTTCTTCATGTTTATAGAAATAAAGAAAGCAAACACAGTGGCGGTACTAGATTTGTTTGAATTGTCTTATATAAATTATTGAATTTTTGTTGAACTTTCTGTGCATAGTTTCAATTATTACTTTTTTTGGATTTTTGATTAGTAGATTTAAGTGAATTGAATTTGGTGATATTACTTGTAAGTAATATATAGAAATAAAATGTTATATTGTAATTAAAAAGTTAGGTTGTTCTTTTACAACCAGCGCTAGCCTTCGCTTGAGCTCAGATCTCACTACCCCGAATCGAAGATATTCTTGATCAATTAGGTTATTCACTATACTTTACTCGAGGGTGGTCCGATTTGCTAACCCACAAGATCGACACCAAACAACTTTCAATAAGAATTATGGGCACTACGAGTTTAAGCGCATGCCGTTCGGGCTCAAAGGAGCCCCGGCATCATTCCAACGCCTCATGAATTTCGGCCTGATAGGCTTTCAAGAACTAGAATGCTTTGTGTATTTAGATGACATAGTCATCTATGGAAAGAACCACAATGATCACAGCCTAAAATTGGGTCAAGTGTTTGAAAAATGACAAGAAAACAACCTCAATAAGCAGCCTGAGAAGTGTCAGTTTTTGAGAGAAGAGGTTGTTTACTGTATTTACCGAACATACCCAACTTCTCAAAAATATTTTATCCAATAACGAATTTACTCCGCAAAGATATTAAATCAACTTGAACAGAGAAGTGTTAGGAAGCTTTTCCAGCTATTAAACTAGCTTTGGTAACACCTCCAATTTTAATCTCTCCAGATTTTTCCCAACCATTCAACTTGGTAAAGGACGCAAGTAGTCAGGCACTAGAAGCGGTATTCTCTCAAGCAGAAAGGAAAGGATCAACAAATACGACAGCCAAACACTAATTAAGGGCGAAAAAATTACTCCATCATTAAAAAGGAGTTATTGGCTATTGTCTGGGCCATAAGGTACTACCTTCAGGGGTGCAAGTTCATGGTCTATACTGACCATAAATCACTAAAAGGAGTCTCTAATGTCAAAGACCCGACTTCCCGTTTGGTGGGGCTTTACCACAAACTTTGCGAATTCGATTATAACATCAAATAAAAGCAAACCAAGTAAGTGTAATTTTAATGCAGACGCCCTAAGTCGCATTCCGTAGGAAGTCCCCGAAGACACAAGAAAAACCTTAATGGGAAAAGCTTTAGTCCACAATCGAATGGAGTCAGATGCAGGGGTTAGTAAGGTTACGCGGAACAAAGTGACACAAGCGACACCTGTTGGAATTGGAGAAAGCTTTAGGTTAGTGAAACCTTAGTAAACTTTAGGTTCGGAGAATTGAATCCACGGGAAGGTTCTAAATAAAATTTAATAGTATAAATACAGCGCTTCGCATATCCAGGAGGCGAGTCTTATTTCAGACAGTGAAGTGAACGATGTAAACTATTTGGATTACGATAATTAGTAGTTACAGTACTAGCGGTAACTATAAAGGGTTGATTTGATAATTGTTTGTAATTGTTATAATGGTAAACAGAGAAGTTAAATAAAAGAAAATCATGTTAATTATATCTGAAATATTTTGTTTCAAATAACGAATAAACGCCACGCTCGTAACAACTGGTATCAGAAATGGGATAAATATGCGATATAAAGTTGTGGCAAACTTTCTTTTTTTAAGTATTAAATAAAATTTCCAGAATACGAGGATAATTGTAATCTCTAAAATGAAAAATTTCCCCAATGAACAAAAAAGAAATTTATCCGCTCTGGGATCGAACTCTAATGACATAGGTCTATTCGCCCTTTTTTCCACTGCACCAAATCACACTTTGGTAATAGGTTCTTTAAAAATGGATAAAAACGCACTTTTCCTTTAAACTTAATTTTACAAGCAATTTATTCTAAAACTAGTAATTATTGTTTACAATGTTCGAAAAATACTGTTTGAGTTCAATGTACTATAATTCAAGTAAAGAAAAAATGCACAAGACGATTTAAAACACAAAAGCAACCGTTCTCGAGATTTCTATAAAGTTTTCGTTTTTAATATAAAGATTCCGACCGACGTGACTAGAGTTCAAAAAATTTGTGAGTAATCCTCGCTTTCAAAAATGTAAGGTCAAACGGCTTTTTCATAAAGTAGGTACGGTAAAACCAATCATTTTGAAAAGATGAGTTTCATTGGTTATTAACAAATCATATAAGTGTTAAAGTCAATTACCATACATTAAACATCATTTCCCCTTTGCAACATGCTATCTCTATCATGAATTATTCGTGTTCGTTCAATGATCATTGTTAACGAAACTATCACACAATTCGATATTTTGGTTGATTCTTTTTTCGGAGATCGCATACTATGATAATAGAATAACATCGCACCTATGATAGCCACCACTCGACATGACAAGTCAATTGCCACTGACGTTGTTGACAGCGACGGATAATGGATTTTTGAAAGCGAGGTATGTAATTTAGAATTTATTTCTATTATTTATCTTTGATTGATATGGTTTGATTTGGTTCTCATTGTATTTCGTTTTGTGTGCAATCGTCTTGTTTATTTTAAGTGTTATGTGTTATGAATATGTACCAGATTGGTTAAGGTATCTTTAATCTTTTAATAGTTAATTGGAATTAAAGTAATTAATAAATTTTATCTAATTTTTTTCTTTTTTTTTAGCAATTTAAAACTAGTATATAGAAGCTAAAACAACTCCATGTGAAGGATGAATGAGGAACTAAATTTCAATGCTCAGATAAGTGTTGACTTTGTTGTTTTAAAACCAATTTTCTTTGTGTGTTCTTTGCAGGTTCTTTTTCGTGGTGCTCTTCACGGAACAAGTATAAATTCCGAAAAATAATTTTATATTAATTCTGAGTGAATTACTAAAATAATGGGACGCAAATTATAGGACCCTCGTATGCAGGAATTGAAAGTGGAGTTGCGGAAACGGTCATTGCAAACGACAGGTATAAAGAATATTCTAGTCAAGCGACTTAGACAAGCTTTGATAAAGGAAGAAAAGAACACTGATGCATTTGTTCTCGAAGAAGAAGCTGAAGCTGAAGAAGAGTCTGGGATAAACATAGAACAGCTTTTGGGGACTTTAATGAACAAAACAGGCATTTCAATCCTCCATATGAAAAATGTTCTTAAGGAACGAAATAATTCTCTGGAATCCTATTTAGAGGGACAGAAGAAACCTCCCGAATCCCGTTTAGATGAGCAGAAGAAAGCAAATGAGAAACACAAGAAGTGTCAGCAATCCCGTTTAGATGAGCAGAAGAAATCTATGGAAACCCACTTGGACGAGCAAACGAATGTTTTTGAGGAACAAAAGAAACCTCTCGAAACCCATTTGGAAGAACAAAATAGTTCTACGGAAATCCGTTTGGACGAACACAAGAGCTCTCTGGTGAATTTGCTAGTATCTCGTTTGGAGGAACAGATAAATTTTCTAAAAAGTTCTTTAGAAGAAAAAAATTTGAAAATTAAAAGAATTGAGGAGGAATTTCAACAAATGGTTTCGGAAGTTCAACAAAATGTCACCAAGCGACTTACGTTAAAGCAGATTTTGAGAGGACAAAGCACCGACAACATCCACACGAAGGAATTGAAATATCCGGTGCAGGCAGAAAGAAACCTACTCTATTTAATGCACAAAGTTCGTGGCATCTTTGCCAGAGTCAAATCGAGGCAGCTTCTGAAGTAAATAGATGGAGTGATGCAGACAAAGCTACAGCTCTGATAACATATTAGCACTTCCAGGTCATGCGTCAGACTATTGCAAACTATACCGATTGAAAAATAAAGTGATTACAATTCATTAGTACTGGCGATAGAATTACGCTATGGGGATGAACACATGCAGCAAGTATATCGCCAGCAGTTCCCCAATAGAAATCAAAAGCATGGTGAATCACTACAACAACTGCAGGCTGATTTTGAAAGATTTGTGGATACGAGACCACTGTATCCTGCTCCAACGTGTAGTTAAAATTTTCCCTCGCCCTCGCATGGATCCATCTCTGTTTGTCATCACGATCTTCTATTAGAGGTCTCTCAGGGTTCCGAGGTTCTTTAAGATGGAGTATGAGCTGGCGTGCTCGATTATCTGCTGACCGAAAAGTATCCTGTAAGTAGTTGTTCTATGGGGCTACTGGGACACTGTTTTAGCTTCCAGGATTTCACCACAGATGGCGCCATCGTCGCTAGGTGGTTTTCGTCCACACTAAATGTGGGTTTGTGCTTTGGCATACTGGTTCATATCTTTGATGTTGGGGTACCAGACCACTTTGGGGGATACGAGACCACTTTTAGCACTCTCCAGCATAGGGAAATAGCATAGGATTTCGTTTTGTTTCTGAAGTTCGCTTATATTTCATATCGAGTCTTGGGGATACACGACCACTTTGGGGATACGAGATCCTTTTTAGCACACTCCAGCATAGGGAAATAGCATAGTATTTCGATTTTGTTTCTGGAGTTCGCTTACTTTTCATCTCAGACTCATAGCCTCTAAGTTGACATTTTTTATCTCGAGTTTTGGGAATACGTGATCACATTCAGTGCTCTCCAGTATAGGAAAATAGCATAGGTTTTCGATTTTGTTTCTGGAGTTCACTTATTTTTCATTTCGGAGATCATAGCTCTAAACATTTTCGAAGGGGTGTGAAGCTTTATTGGTGGAGGGTGCTGGTTAAGATTGATCTGGTCTTGGAGGCTACAATTTGACCTTGAAATGCCCCTCCTGTGTCTGGCTACTGGAGTTTTGCTGAGAGCTTTATAGGCATTATATGATACTATGAGTAGGACTGTCTGGGGTCTGTTGGATTGGGCTACGTTTCCTGTACCAAGGCTTGGGTGGAATGTGCGTGGTTTAAGTAATGATGAGAAATGCCCTAAGCGAATTTATATCGGGGCTGTATACTTGTCAGCTTGAGTTCATACCAATAGATTCTAGAAGGTGTCAGTGGGGGTCTTAGTAATAGGGCTGGGCAAATTTTTTATCAGAAATCCTCTACGGGCTATGGGTTTCGAGATATTAGTAATCTTACCTTTTGAGGTATAATTAATAGAAGTAATAATTCAAGTTAACCCTAGGATATTTTTGTTCATGCCAATAGTATTAGTACTAGGGGGTAAAATTTTCATCAGTTATCCTCTACGGGCTATGGTTCGAGATATTAGCTATCTTACCTTCTCAGGTCTAAATTAATATTGGTAGCTAAAAAAAAAAACAACAAAAACAACTATAACCTAAGTTGTGGATTATAGATTTGATGATATTAATCTGTAGGTATCTTTTATAAACAAGATTGCACCATATGATCATATATATAAAAATAGATCAGGCAAAGCTGATTGGGGCGAATGAAGACATATGTTTACTTAGATAAGCAATGGAAATTAGTAAATGTGTAACTTTGCTCTTCAGGTGGAATGCTTCTAATTTTATTCCTTGCATAAACAAATTCGCACAGTTCAGTAAAGTAAACAAATTCGAAGTTGAATAATGTAAACAAATTCGCACAGCAGCAGAGTAAAGTAAACCAATTGATCTGTAGGATATGATGTCATAGATGAGTAGTGGAAGTTATAATTGAAAATTTCTTTTGCTGAAAAAAAAACAACCACAACAACAACTATAACGTAAGTTGTGGTCTGCAGGTGTCTTTTATTAAGAGGAGTGATCATGTTATGATATTCGATGTGTAAAAATTGATCACGGCTGCTTGGGTTGGCAAGACATATGAAATCACTAGAGGTAATGGAAACTAAAGCATTAGAAAAGGTGGCCAGGTGGCTGGTAATTTGATATCTTGTGTAAACAAATATAGCCGCATAAAGCAGACAATTTCAGCGATTAATGTTTTTTTGTATCTAGGAGTTTGTATTGAAAAGTCTTACATTTTATGAAGAATTGTTTTTTATTTTCAATAAAATTTCTCAATCAGTGACACTGTTATGAGATTTGATTGATCCCCGATATCATAGTTCACATGAAGCTGATAAGAATAAGATAATTTTATCTTCATACTGTTGGGGTGATCACATTAGGTTGAGAGTGGGTTTAATTAAATGTTTTGATGAAAGAAGGTGGTGTTATGATAACAATGTAGTATGATATCTTGTCTTAAATGAGTAATGGAAATTGTTTGGGAGCTGTGAGTAAGGAATAAAAACCATAACAGCAAGGTCACTTCACATTTATCTCCCTAAATTATTATCCAAATGGTGTTGTATGAAGGAAGAAAAAACTGATAATAGTGAAGATCGTAGGTAGGAACGTGTTAATTTCATGTCCATAATTTCATTTTGTGGTGAGCATATGAAGGTAGCAGAGTTTTTTTCATAAATCAAGCAGTTACGCTGTTATGAGATTTGATTGACTCCTATATCTAAAAAATAGTTCACATGTAGCTGGTAAGAATATGATAATTTTATCTTCATACTATTGGGGTAAGTACGTTGTTTACTTACAATTAAGTTGAGAGTGGGTTAAATCAAAAGCTTTGATAGAAGAACGCTGTGTTATAATGTTAATGTGGTATGATGTCTTGCGTCAGGTGAGTAGTGGAACTTGTATAGGAGTTATGAATAAGCAGTAAAATCCTAATCAGCAATCGCGCTGGATATATATCTCCTCTAAAGTGTCACCTGAATGGTGGAGTATGAAGAAGAAATAGTTGATAATTCTCCAGAAGTCCATAGTGAAGATCGTGGTGAGGGGTAAGATATGTATTAAGTTAAAAGTTTTGATGGATGGTATTTGGTATTTATCTCCTCGAAATGGTGTTGTATGAGTATCAGGAAGGTCGAAAAAATGTTAAAAAGTTGATAATGCTTCAAGTTCAATAGTGAAGACTGCGATGTTGAGAGTGGGTATTTGGAATGATATAAGTCTAGTAGGATATGGAAGTATTATTTATTCATCTTTAAATCTTGCCATGAAAGTATTAGGTTGGGAGTGGATTAAATTAAAAGTTATGGCGAAAGAAGGTGGTTATTATATTAATATAGTATACTATGTTGTCTTAGATGAGTACTTGAGAGCTGTGAGTAATATGTGGAATATTTTGTAGATGAGTAGTGAAAGTTGAAAATGTAAGATTACCAATTCCTTTACTGAAAAACAAAAATAACTGTAATAATGTATAGCAAATCAATTTTTTCACAATATTTATTCACATCAAATTCATTATCTATTTTTATATCTTAAGTTTTAAATGTTTTTCTGTGTTTCACATCCAAAAAGCGATCCAGAGCAAATCTCTCCCATGATCGTTTTCTGTGTTAGGCTATGAAAGCTCGGCAGCAAAATCCCATGTTATTTCTTATCATCTATATTGCTCTAAAACATTAGGAAGGTATAGTGAACACCATAGTTTGAATCATCTCACTCGTGACTTCGTCATATACTTGCCAGCTGTGGACATGTATGTATGCAACACTCAGATGAATTAATGTAATATTGTGTAGTGTAAAACAAAAACTTTCATGGGTGATATGGGGATTGAAGCGATGTATCCAGTAGTATGCACTGGTATATGTGCTTATTTGATTGAAGCAAAATTATTTCACGGCTTCCTTACCAAGACTTAAATATATTCATAAAAACGTTGAATCGATGTCAAGAACATGTTAATACTTGTTTTGAGTATGAGCAGTGGAAATCGTGATCATTGCAGCATGTTATGAAATTCGATATCTAAAAATAGACCACATGCATTTTATTGGGTTTGGAAAGAAACGAGATAGCATTAGGTTGAAAATGGCTTTGGTGAGAGGTTTTGGTGAAAGATGGCGGTAGTAGATATTAATGTAAGATGATCGGAGGTGTTATATACCTAAAAATGGTTAACAATGATAATTATAAGAAATAATTATCATTGGGAAAATCATTAAAACATATTTAATTTTCATAAGCTAATCATGTTTAAAATATGGTTAGCTTATCTCTCTGCAAAGCGAAAAATTGCCATCAGCAATTTCGTCACATTCCTTTGCACAAAACCAAAATATTTTCCCATAAGAACGACTTGGGAAAAATAGAAGTTTTAAGTTTCATCCCAAGTCGTTTCATTAGAAAAAAACAAAAGCCCCACGACAAATCGTACCTTCAGTAAGATTTGTCGTAAATACGATATGTATGTACATACATACAAACATACATATCGGGCGCATAAAATTTTACGTCGGTGAAGACTGAAATGATCAAGTCTTCACCGAAAAAAGCTCTTATCAGCGAATTGTCGCGAGCTGCATACATTGTGATCGCAACAATGTATGCACGATAGCACGACGATGGTTGGATATTTATGAAAATATCAAATTTCAATTCCAACCATCGTTCGTCGCGATAATGCTGGGCATGTTTAAACATGCCCAGCGGTAAATAATTTTCTCAGGATAGGAATGCTAATTAAGCACTTTCCTATCCTGAGCAACTAGACTTGCGATTAAAAAGATCCAAGTCGAGTACAGTTGATTTTTGCACTTGCAGCGGCGCGGTCACGGTCCCTTTTAAAAAAAGTTGTAATAAGAAGTTTGTTTAATTTAATTATATGTAATAAGAAGTTTGTTTAATTTAATTATACGCAATAAGAAGTTTTCTAATTTTTGAAAAGGAAAATTGTAGTGAGAAGTTTTTGAGTTAAAAATAAAAGAAAAAGTTGTCCTAAGAAGTTTTCTAATTTTTGAAAAGGAAAGTTGTAGTGAGAAGTTTTTGAGTTAAAAATAAAAGAAGAAGTTGTCACAAGAAGTTTTTCAATAAAGAAAGGTTGTAACACCAACCGTGCATCACAAAAAAAACCCTGTGGATTAAAAAAAAAGAAAGCAGATAAAGGCCAGAGGCGCGCCTAGTGAAAGTGAGTACACTTTTGAATTGGTATATAACCAAATTGGTTAGAGAATATAACAGAGGCATCAGTCAGTTTTGGTGAGTCTCAGCGATAGGTCAAATAAAAAATGTCAACCGCGCTAATAAACGAAAGTTTTTCTTGTAAAAAAGTGGTACCAAACGGCATATGGGGAGCTGTATTGGACAGACTAAATCGCCGAGAGTGTTATTGAAAGCTACCAGTCGAGGTGGAGAAATTAATCACCGCGTAAGAAAAAGTGAATTTGTAAAGTGGGAGCAAATGAAGTCAGTATTCACAGACAGAATTAGAGCTGGAATTATTGTAAATATACATCATACAGATCCTAAGCTATATATACAGGATGCTGGTGATATATTTATACGCCGTATTAAGAATATTTTAAAACGCCATCTCAACATTAAAGTTAGTACAAAGTTGTGTGCTGATTTTGTTAAGGATATCGGTGAATATGAGTTTATAAACGATATTAAGTATTTTCAAGCAAGAACTGCTCCAACAATTTAAATGAGTGGTACGAAGTTAAAATTTTGGATTCAGCTGGATGAGTTTCAGAAAAACGATAGTGGCTGGACATTGGACTCCATTATACATTTAGAAGTACATATCAAAAAATTTTAACAGCAAAGAGGGTATTCGTATATACCTCTACCGAAGGAGATTGTTTTAAAGCAAGCTTGCATCAATGTAAAAAATACTGATGAAGCATGCTTCGCTTGGGCCGTAAAATCAGCGCTATATTCTTTAAATGTTCACCCCGATAGGACCTCATCATATCCACATTATTCTACAATGCTAAATTTAACTGGAGTAACATTTCCTATTACGCTTAAGCAAATTAAACCATTTGAAGACCAGAAAGATATACCAATAAACGTATTCATCCTAAAGAAAGAGCGTTCCTTCAGAACGGTTCTAGTTAGACCAACGAAACACAATATGAAGCGACATGTGAATCTATTAATTATACAAAATAACTATGAGCTGGACAATGATGATGATAATGCTGCTGCTGATGATGATGATGATGATAATGATGATGAAAGTAACATTTTTCATTTCTGCTGGATTAAATATCTTTCACGGCTTGCATGGAAACAAACTTCAAAACATACGGCAAGGTTGTGTATATGCGATAGGTGTTTGTTCTATTTTCATTCTGGTAAAGTATTAGCATCACATATTCCTGAATGTGTGAAACAAAAAAATTATATTGAATTAAGGTAGCCCAACCGTAGAATTAAATGTTAGTAGCACAACGGATACTCTAGCATTGGGAAACATTACTGAATTGCATCAGAGCAACAAGGAGTAGCCGCAGAATCATACGACCTAAGTCTTGTGTATTGTAAATAAAAAAATGTATTACATATATTTATAGTTCCATTTATTGAAGTAATTTGTTTTAAATGTATCATAGTCTAAGATATACATGATTGGAAAATAAAGAATATATTATAGTTATAGACATATTGAAATAAGGAAGCCCAACACCAACAATAGAATGATACACTAAAAATTAAATGTTAACATTTTTTAATTTATAATAAATCGATAATGATATTTTGTATATGTTATTTTTTTTATTCAATTTCCCTCCGAAGTCCAGAACCCTTGCCTACTACAGAAGGCTCTTAAGCGGACGGTTGAACCTTTTACCCAGAATGCTAGATTGACCATGAGCGTGAGAAAACACGTTGACAAGTGTGCTGGACCTTGGCCTCTGCCATCACCTTTGAAACTGGAAGCGTATTTTGTCCTTGACCTTGATCCAGAAGTGTGTGGCTACAATCTTAATGAACTACATCACAGGGGACTCTATACAGCTTTTCAAAACAAAATTGATAACAGAAAAACAGCTTTTCAAACAGCTCTGATAACAGGTAAACAGCTCTTGTAACAGCTCTGATAACAGCTTAACAGTTCTGATCACAGGTCTGATAACAGCTAAGCAGATTTTTAACCAGGTCTGATAACAGCTTAACAGCTTTTATACAGGTGTGATAACAGCTTACCAGCTCTGATAACAGCTCTGATAACAGCTCTAATAACAGCTTAACAGCTTTTTAAACAGCTCTGATAAAAGATTCAGGGCTCAATGCTGCTCAATTGAGGAATTTCGTCAGTGTTTTGAGACTTGTGGGTATCTATCGTTTGATGCATCCTACGACTAGATGCATGAGGAGTAGTATAACTATGTTCATTCTGGCCCACTGTTTTAGCTTCCAGGATTTCACGACAGATGGCGCCACCGTCGCTAGGTGGTGTAAATCCATACTAGAAGTGGGTTTGTGTCTTGGATGTCCTGGTTTATGTCTTGGATGTTGGGGATACGAGACCACTTTGGGGGATACGAGACCACTTTTAGCACTCTCCAGCATAGGGAAATAGCATAGGATTTCGATTTTGTTTCTGGAGTTCGCTTATTTTTCATCTCAGACTCGTAGCCTCTAAGTTTTTCATCTCGAGGTTTGGGATACGAGATCACTTTCAGTTCTGTATATTTGTGAAGGGGTGGGAAGCTTTATTGATGGATTTGGTCTTGACTGCGCCCTAGCGGCATTAGTCGTTACTACCAGCATGCTCTGGTTTTCTTGGATAGATATGTGGTGCGCCTAAATGTAGGCTTTTGGTTTTGAACTACATAATATTAGTAAGAATTAAAGTTAACGGTAGGAAATTTTTGTTCATGCCAATGGATTCTAGATGGGTGGTTTGTGAGGGGGTATTATAGTATAGGATAGGGAGGGGGGTAATGAAATTTTCATCAGAAATCCCCTACGGGCTCTGGTTTTCGAGATATTAGCGTATTAATAATTCAAGTTATTTTTGTTCATGCCAATGGATTCTAGGTGGTTTAGGGTGGCAGGGGGGACGAAATTCTCATCAGAAATCCTCTACGGGCTTGCCATTTCTTGAGTAAGGTTACCTAGCGGCATTAGCCGGAACTACTAGCATGCCTTGGTTTTGCTGTTTTCTGTTATTAGCGGGGAAGTTCTAGATATCAGCATGACGTCATCTTGGTTTTGTTGTTTTCAAGTGCTGTTGTAGATATCAGCATCATTCGAATTTCGCAACATGATATCACTTTGACTTGATGTTTTCTTATTATTATTGGGTCCTGGGGGTGCGTGTATTGAAAAGTAAGTAAGTCGGTACTTACATATGTTGTTCATCTCGGGCTTGGGGATACGAGATTACTTTCAGCACTCTCCAGCCCTAGGATATTTTTTGTCCATGCCAATATTATTAGTACTAGTGGGGTAAAATTTTCATCAGAAATCCTCTACGGGCTATGGTTCGAGGATATTAGCGATCTCACCTTCTCAGGTGTAATTAATATTAGTAGCTCAAAATCAAAAAAGCAACAACAACTATAACCTAAGTTGTGGATTAAAGATTTGATGATATTAATCTGTCGGTGTTTTTTATAAACAAGATTGCACCATATGATCATATATCTAAAAATAGATCAGGCGAAGCTGATTGGGGCGAATGTATGTAGATATGTTCACTTAGATAAGTAATGGAAATTAGTAAATGTGTAATTTTGCTCTTCAGGTGGAATGCTTCTGATTTTATTCCTTGCATAAACAAATTCGCACAGTCCAGCAAAGTAAACAAATTCGCAGTCGAATAATGTAAACAAATTCGCACAGCAGCCGAGTAAAGTAAACAAATTGAGCGATTTATGTAAGATTCCCAATTTCTTTAACTGAAAACAACAACAACCGATTTTAATCTGTGGGATAGATGAGTAGTGGAAGATATATTTGAAAATTTCTTTTGCTGAAAAAAACAACAACAACAACTCTTACGTAAGTTGTGGTCTGTAGGTGTCTTTTATAAACAAGAGTGATCATGTTATGATATTCGATGTGTAAAAATTGATCACGGCTGCTTGGGATGGTAAGACACATGAAATCATTAGAAGTAATGGAAATTAAAGCATTAGAAAAGGTGGCCAGGTCGCTGGTAATTTGATATCTTGCGCAAACAAATATAGCCCAGTAAAGCAGGCAAATTGAGCGATTAATGTTTTTTTTGTATCTAGGAGTTTGTATTGAAAAGTCTTTATGACGAATTGTTTTTTATTTTCAATAAAATTTCTCAATCAGTCACACTGTTATGAGATTTGATTGATTCCCCGATATCATAGTTCACATGAATATGTTATAATTTTATCTTCATACTTTTGGGGGCAGGGACATTGTTTACTTACCATTAAGTTGAGAGTAGGTTAAATTAAAAGCTTTGATAGACGAACGCTGTGTTATGATATTAATGTGGTATGACATGTTGTCTGAGGTGAGTAGTGGAAGTTGTATGGGAGCTATGAATAAGCAGTAAAATCCTAATCAGCAATCTCGCTAGATATGTGATAATTCTCCATGTCCATAGTGAAGATCGTGGTGGTGGGTTGAGAGTAGGTACTGTAAGTTATGTATTAAGTTAAAAGTTTTGCTGGATGGTATTCGGCATTTATCTCCTCGAAATGGTGTTGTATGAGTATCAGGAAGGTTGAAAAAAAGTTGATAATGCTTCAAGTTCAATAGTAAAGACCGCGATGTTGAGAGTGGGTATTTGGAATGATATAACTCTAGTAGGATATCTTACCACATTTGAAAAAAATTACATAATATGATTAAGAAAGCTTCATGATATATATCAAAACTGATCCCAATGGATTACATAAGGAAAGTATGTTCACTTCATCTGCAAACAACAAATTTGGCTGAAAGCGACACACGGTGTGAGCAATAATAATTTTTTTGCTTCAATTATCACTATTAAGCGACATGTGTCGCAGAAAATATATTAAGTCTAGTCTAGTCTAAAATATGTATTGTAAATAAAAATTGTATTACGGTTATAATGCCATTTATTGAAATAATTTGTTTTAATTACATTATAGCTTAAGTCTAAGGTCTTTTTTCTTTAGCTCAGGAAAGCCAGGATTTCATAGATATAGACTGATCCTTATAATGAATATTCCTTATGCCTTTAGACCAACATGACTTTAGAAGGTTCCTTGTGCACCATTTTCACAAATAACATCTCTCTGTCTTTACTTTTTGCAATCTTTGTTGGAATATCCTGATTTTTCGACCTGTTGGTAGGGGACCATCGACTCGTTTTTGGATGAAAAACTTTCTTCTTTATTTCTGGAAAGCATCGTTTTCATAGATGTAGACTGAACCTTATATGAATATTCTTTACTCCTTTCATCCGTAGGCTTTAGAAGGTTTGTAGTGTCCTTAGAGCCCATGTTGAAATTATTGCGTAATTAGCTTGCCAAGAAACAGTGATCTGTTTGGGTAAAGAGCAAAATATCAACTGAAAAAACAAGTTATGAAACTACTCTTTATATGTATTTGACACATGGGCTTGAAGGCAGCAATTTGTCCTTGACCTCTGGCGTCACCTTAACCTTTGAAACCGAAAGTGTCTGCTCTTGGATTCACTTGGATGATGATGAGTAGTGCAAGTTGTATGGGAGATTATAATTAGCTGTGCTTCAAGTTCAATAGTGAAGACCGCGATGTGGAGAGTGGGTATTTTGAATGATATAAGTCTATTAGGATATGTAAGTATTATTTATTCATCTTTAAATCTTACCATGAAAGTATTAGGTTGGGAGTGGATTAAATTAAATGTTTTGACGAAAGAAGGTGGAGTTATTATATTAATATAGTATAATATGTTATCTTAGATGAGTACATTGAGAGCTGTGAGTAATATCTCACTCGGAATTTGGTCATATACTTGCCAGCTGTGGATATGTGTAGAAGAAAAACTTTCATGGGCGATATGGGGATTGTATGTTATGCACTACATTGGTGGTATATGTGCTTATTTGATTGAAGTAAAATAGTTTCACGGCTTCCTTACCAAGACTTAAATATATTCACAAAAACGTTGAATCGATGTCAAGAACATGTTAATACTATGAGCAGAGGAAATCGTGATCATTGCAGCATGTTATGAAATTCGATATCTAAAAATAGACCACATGAAGGTTATTGGGGTGGTAAAAAAGACAGTGGGAGGCAATGAGTTCAGTATTCACAGACAGAATTAGAGCTGGAATTATTGTAAATATAAACCATACAGATCCTAAGCTATTTATACAGGATGCTGGTGATTTATTTATACGCCGTATTAAGAATATTTTAAAATGCCATCTCAATATTAAAGTTAATATAAAGTTGTGTGCTGATTTTGTTAAGGATATCGGTGACAATGAGGTTATAAAAGATATTAAATATTTACAAGCAAGAACTGCTCCAATCAATGTGGACGATAATTTAAATGAGTGGTATAAAGTTAACATATTGGATTCAATACTCACGCAGCTGGATGAGTTTCAGAAAAAAGATAGTGGCTGGACATTGGACTCCATTATACATTTAGCAGTACATATCAACAAATTTGAACAGCACCGAGGATCTTCGTATATATCTCTACCGAAGGAGATTGCTTTAAAGCAAGCTTGCATCAATGTAAAAATAGTGATGAAGCATGCTTCGCTTGGGCCGTAACATCAGCGCTATATCCTGTAAATATTCACTCCGATAGGACCTCATCATATCCACATTATTCTACTGTGCTACATTTAACTGGAATAACATTTCCTATGACGCTTAAGCAAATTAAACAATTTGAAGACCAGAACGATATATCAATAAACGTATTCATCATAAAGAAAGAGCGTTCCTTCACCACTGTTCTAGTTAGACCAACGCAACATAATATGAAGCGACATGTGAATCTATTAATGATACAAAATAACTATGAGCAGGATGATGATGATGATGATGATGCTGCTGCTGATGATGATTATGATGATAATGATGATGAAAGTACCAGGTTTCATTTCTGCTGGATTAAATATCTTTCACGGCTTGCATGGAAACAAGCTTCAAAACATAAGGCTAGATTGTATATATGCGACAGATGTTTGTTCTATTTTTATTCTGCTAAAGCATTAGCATCACATATTCCTGAATGTGAGAAACAAAAAATTTATCTTGAATTAAGGAAGCCCAACCGTAAAATTAAATGTTAGTAGCACAACGGATACTCTACCATTGACAAACATTACTGAATTCCATCAGAGCAACAAGGAGCAGCCGCAGAAAACATATGACCTAATTCTAGTGTATTGTAAATAAAAAAAAATATTTCATATAGTTATAGTTCCATTTATTTAAGTAATTTGTTTTAATTGTATTATAGTCTAAGATATACATTATTGGAAAATAAAGAATATATTATAGTTATAGGTATATTCAAATAAGGAAGCCCAACAATAGAATGACACACTAAGAATTAAATGTTAATATTTTTTTAATTTATAATAAATCGATAATGATATTTTATATATGTTATTCTTTTTATTCAATTTCCCTACTAAGTCCAGAACTCCTGAAAGTATTCTTTAATAATATTTGTCTACTACAGAGGGCTCTTAATCGGACGGTTGAACCTTTTACCCAGAATGATAGGTTGAGCGTGAGCGTGAGAAAACACGTTGCACGTGGGCTTGACCTTGGCCTCTGGCATCACCTTTGAAACCGGAAAGGTATTTTGTCCTTGACTTTGATCCAGAAGTGTGTGTCTTGGCGGCTATAACCTTAATGAATTACGTCACAGGGGACTCTATACAGCTTTTCAAAACAAATTTGATAACAGGTAAACAGCTTTTAAACAGTCCAAATAACAGCTAAACAGCTTTTCAAACAGCTCTGATAACAGCTTTGATAACAGCTTAACAGCTTTTCAAACAGCTCTGATAACAGGTAAACAGCTTTTCAAACAGCTCTGATAACAGGTAAACAGCTTTTCAAACAGCTCTGATAACAGCTTAACAGCTTTCCAAACAGCTTTGATAACAGCTTAACAGCTTTTAAACAGCTCTGATAACAGCTTAACAGCTTTTCAAACAGCTCTGATAACAGCTTAACAGCTTTTAAAATAGCTCTGATAACAGCTTAAGAGCTTTCCAAGCAGCTCTGATAACAGCTTAACAGCTTTTCAAATAGCTCTTGAGGTAAACAGCTTTTAAACAGGTCTGATAACAGCTTAACAGCTCTGATAACAGCTCTGATAACAGCTTAACAGCTTTTCAAACAGGTCTGATAACAGCTAAACAGCGTTTCAAACAGCTCTGGTTACAGCTTAACAGCTCCTAAATTATAATAAATAACACTTTTTTATCTAGCCACCGACCTCGAATATATTTTGATAACTGTAGTTCGTTAAGGACTTGTCGACGCGATTTCACAAGAAGCAGTACGTCATCTAGTTGCCTGGCAGAAGTTTTCGGCAGGAAGAAGTACTCGGTTGAAGTTTCGCCTTCCCTCAGCCAGCGTGATTGATTGCGCGACACAAACTCCAAGCTGTGCTTGTAAGTTTGTGCTCCAAGTGTATATTTATTCTATTAAAATAAAGAATCAACTCCGATTGGGAGAAGAGCTGCTATCCGATATAGTTTGGACAACAAACTGGAAGCTTGATACCCAGTTCGGTTGAAACTCGTTTCGATAAAGGATCGAATTTGGAGCTTGCCTACATCCCACCGTTGACTAAGAAAAGTAAGTCAGCTTCCCTCTCTTGCCAATCGTGCCAGAATTCAATGAAGTCATTGATGAACTGCTCTGAGTTGATGAATAGCCAGTACGCAGTTCTCCTTTCAACTGGAGTGATGGTTGCCCCTACAAGAAGATGATGACGAGCGGACACAATTCATGAGTGAAGCCAACGAAATGTTCTAGTATTCCAGGGTGACGTAAAGTCTACCAATTCTCGAGCCCGCGAGACTTCCATGGATATTTCGCGATACCCTCGTATATAATCTAGTCATAGGATGCATCAAACGATAGATATCCATAAGTCTGAAAACACTAACAAAATTCCTCAATCGAGCAGCATTGAGCTGTTAAGCTGTTATCAGAGCTGTTTGAAAAGCTGTTAAGCTGTTATCAGACCTGTATAAAAAGCTGTTTAGCTGTTATTTGACCTATTTAAAAGCTGTTAAGCTGTTATCAGAGCTGATGGAAAAGCTGTTAAGCTGTTATCAGACCTGTTTAAAAAGCTGTTAAGCTGTTATCAGAGCATTTTAAAAGCTGTAAAGCTGTTATCAGACTTGTTTAAAAGCTGTTTACCTGTTATCAGAGCTGTTTGAAAAGCTGTTAAGCTGTTATCAGACCTGTTTGAAAAGCTGTTAAGCTGTTATCAGAGCTGTTATCAGAGCTGTTAAGCTGTTATCAGACCTGTTTAAAAGCTGTTTACCTGTTATCAGAGCTGTTTGAAAACCTGTTAAGCTGTTATCAGGGCTGTTTGAAAAGCTGTTTAGCTGTTATCAGAGCAGTTATCCGAGCTGATAAGCTGTTATGAGACCTGTTTAAAAGCTGTTTACCTGTTATCTGAGCTGTTTGAAAGCTGTTTATCTGTTATCAAATTTGTTTTGAAAAGCTGTATAGAGTCCCCTGTGACGTAATTCAATAAGGTTATAGCCGCCAAGACACACACTTCTGTTATCAGAGCTGTTTGAAAAGCTGTTAAGCTGTTATCAGACCTGTTTGAAAAGCTGTTAAGCTGTTATCAGAGCAGTTATCCGAGCTGTTAAGCTGTTATCAGACCTGTTTAAAAGCTGTTTACCTGTTACCAGAGCTGTTTGAAAAGCTGTTATCACACCTATATAATAAGCTGTTTAGCTGTTATTTGACCTATTTAAAAGCTGTTAAGCTGTTATCAGAGCTGATTGAAAAGCTGTTAAGCTGTTATCAGACCTGTTTAAAAAGCTGTTAAGCTGTTATCAGAGCATTTTAAAAGCTGTAAAGCTGTTATCAGACTTGTTTAAAAGCTGTTTACCTGTTATCAGAGCTGTTTGAAAAGCTGCTAAGCTGTTATCAGACCTGTTTGAAAAGCTGTTAAGCTGTTATCAGAGCTGTTATCAGAACTGTTAAGCTGTTATCAGACCTGTTTAAAAGCTGTTTACCTGTTATCAGAGCTGTTTGAAAAGCTGTTAAGCTGTTATCAGAGCTGTTTGAAAAGCTGTTAAGCTGTTATCAGAGCAGTTATCCGAGCTGTTAAGCTGTTATCAGACCTGTTTAAAAGCTGTTTACCTGTTATCATAGCTGTTTGAAAAGCTGTTAAGCTGTTATCAGACCTGTACAAAAAGCTGTTTAGCTGTTATTTGACCCATTTAAAAGCTGTTAAGCTGTTATCAGAGCTGATTGATAAGCTGTTAAGCTGTTATCAGACCTGTTTAAAAAGCTGTTATGCTGTTATCAGAGCATTTTAAAAGCTGTAAAGCTGTTATCAGACTTGTTTAAAAGCTGTTTACCTGTTATCAGAGCTGTTTGAAAAGCTGTTAAGCTGTTATCAGACCTGTTTGAAAAGCTGTTAAGCTGTTATCAGAGCTGTTATCAGAGCTGTTAAGCTGTTATCAGACCTGTTTAAAAGCTGTTTACCTGTTATCAGAGCTGTTTGAAAAGCTGTTAAGCTGTTATCAGAGCTGTTTGAAAAGCTGTTAAGCTGTTATCAGAGCAGTTATCCGAGCTGTTAAGCTGTTATCAGACCTGTTTAAAAGCTGTTTACCTGTTATCAGAGCTGTTTGAAAGCTGTTTATCTGTTATCAAATTTGTTTGAAAAGCTGTGTAGAGTCCCCTGTGACGTAATTCATTAAGGTTATAGCCGCCAAGACACACACTTCTGGATCAAAGTCGAGGACAAAATACCTTTCCGGTTTCAAAGGTGATGCCAGAGGCCAAGGTCAAGCCCACGTGTCAACGTGTTTTCTCACGCTCACGCTCAACCTAGCATTCTGGGTAAAAGGTTCAACCGTCCGATTAAGAGCCCTCTGTAGCAGACAAATATTATTAAAGAATACTTTCAGGAGTTCTGGACTTAGTAGGGAAATTGAATAAAAAGAATAACATATATAAAATATCATTATCGATTTATTATAAATTAAAAAAATATTAACATTTAATTCTTAGTGTGTCATTCTATTGTTGGTCTTCCTTATTTGAATATACCTATAACTATAATATATTCTTTATTTTCCAATAATGTGTATCTTAGACTATAATACAATTAAAACAAATTACTAAAATAAATGGAACTATAACTATATGAAATATTTTTTTTTATTTACAATACACTAGAATTAGGTCATATGTTTTCTGCGGCTGCTCCTTGTTGCTCTGATGGAATTCAGTAATGTTTGTCAATGGTAGAGTATACGTTGTGCTACTAACATTTAATTTTACGGTTGGGCTTCCTTAATTCAAGATAAATTTTTTGTTTCTCACATTCAGGAATATGTGATGCTAATGCTTTAGCAGAATAAAAATAGAACAAACATCTGTCGCATATATACAATCTAGCCTTATGTTTTGAAGCTTGTTTCCATTGAAGCCGTGAAAGATATTTAATCCAGCAGAAATGAAACTTGGTATTTTCATCATCATTATCATCATAATCATCATCAGCAGCAGCATCATCATCATCATCATCATCATCCTGCTCATAGTTATTTTGAATCATTAATAGATTCACATGTCGCTTCATATTATGTTTCGTTGGTCTAACTAGAACAGTGGTGAAGGAACGCTCTTTCTTTAGGATGAATACGTTTATTGATATATCGTTCTGGTCTTCAAATTGTTTAATTTGCTTAAGCGTCATAGGAAATGTTATTCCAGTTAAATTTAGCACAGTAGAATAATGTGGATATGATGAGGTCCTATCGGAGTGAACATTTACAGGATATAGCGCTGATGTTACGGCCCAAGCGAAGCATGCTTCATCACTATTTTTTACATTGATGCAAGCTTGCTTTAAAGCAATCTCCTTCGGTAGAGATATATACGAAGATCCTCGGTGCTGTTCAAATTTGTTGATATGTACTGCTAAATGTATAATGGAGTCCAATGTCCAGCCACTATCTTTTTTCTGAAACTCATCCAGCTGAGTGAGTATTGAATCCAATATGTTAACTTTATACCACTCATTTAAATTATCGTCCACATTGATTGGAGCAGTTCTTGCTTGTAAATATTTAATATCTTTTATAACCTCATTGTCACCGATATCCTTAACAAAATCAGCACACAACTTTATATTAACTTTAATATTGAGATGGCATTTTAAAATATTCTTAATACGGCGTATAAATAAATCACCAGCATCCTGTATAAATAGCTTAGGATCTGTATGGTTTATATTTACAATAATTCCAGCTCTAATTCTGTCTGTGAATACTGAACTCATTTCCTCCCACTTTACAAAATCACTTTTTCTTACACGCTGAGTAATTTCTCCACCTCGACTGGTGGCTTTCAATAACACTCTCGGTGATTTAGTCTGTCCAATACAGCTCCCCATATGCCGTTTTGTACCACTCTTTTTACTAGAAAAACTTTCATTTATTAGCACGGTTGAGATTTTTTTTATTTGACCTATCGCTGAGGCTCACCAAAAGTGACTGATGCCGCCTTCTTTCACCAAAGCCTTAAATTGAAGCCATTCTCAACCTAATGCTTTCATGTTTTTTTTTACCACCCCAATAACCTTCATGTGGTCTATTTTTAGATATCGAATTTCATAACATGCTGCAATGATCACGATTTCCTCTGCTCATAGTATTAACATGTTCTTGACATCGATTCAACGTTTTTGTGAATATATTTAAGTCTTGGTAAGGAAGCCGTGAAACTGTTTTACTTCAATCAAATAAGCACATATACCACCAATGTAGTGCATAACATACATCGATTCAATCCCCATATCGCCCATGAAAGTTTTTCTTTTACACATATCCACAGCTGGCAAGTATATGACCAAATCCCGAGTGAGATATTACTCACAGCTCTCAATGTACTCATCTAAGATAACATATATACTATATTAATATAATAACTCCACCTTCTTTCGTCAAAACATTTAATTTAATCCACTCCCAACCTAATACTTTCATGGTAAGATTTAAAGATGAATAAATAATACTTCCATATCCTAATAGACTTATATCAATCAAAATACCCACTCTCCACATCGCGGTCTTCACTATTGAACTTGAAGCAAAGCTAATTATAATCTCCCATACAACTTGCACTACTCATCATCATCCAAGTGAATCCAAGAGCAGACACTTTCGGTTTCAAAGGTTAAGGTGACGCCAGAGGTCAAGGACAAATTGCTGCCTTCAAGCACATGTGTCAAATACATATAAATAGTAGTTTCATAACTTGTTTTTTCAGTTGATATTTTGCTCTTTACCCAAACAGATCACTGTTTTCTTGGCAAGCTAATTACGCAATAATTTCAACATGAGTTCTAAGGACACTACAAACCTTCTAAAGCCTACGGAAGAAAGGAGTAAAGAATATTCATATAAAGCTAAGTCTACATCTA